>CM060372.1:4947814-5510919 GCA_030545235.1 Helianthus tuberosus
TAAAAGTGAGAGATTTCAAACTACAGGGACTAAATGTGTCAACATGTTCAATTTATACCTCTGAGTGACCTTTCGACAAACCCGAAGCTTTGTAACTGTTAATTATGCTCACTAGAATGCACGGTTTAAATTTCGTAAAGTTTCGTTAACGTATGAGAAAGTTATGATCAAATTCGTGTGCGAAAGGTTAAAGCGTAAAAGTTGAAAGTTAGGACTTTTTCGGGTAACAATAAAGTTACCCGGGGACTTAACAAAGTGGATATATGTTTTAAAGCCCCTATAGATCAAATATGAAGGTTTACCATACAAGAATCAAGTGCCTAATCGGAGTTTGAAGGGCCAAGGATCAAATCGCAAAAATCAAAAGTTAAGATTTCTGCAGATGGCCCGTCGCGACACGCGAAGCCGGACGGAGAACCCTTCGCGACACGCGGAGGGCGTCGTGACACGCGAAGCCGCGGAGGAACCCGTCGTGACACGCGGGGCAATGCCCAGTTCCGAAATTCTTGGATTTTTGCCTGCTGAGTGCTTTCTGCTCGATTCCACCCGATTTTTCACATCTTGTGCGACCCCTAGGCACCCCCTAAGCTCTAGTAACAAGTGTTGATCAGTTGTGGGCACTAGTAGACACAAGTGTCAAAGAATTGTGGTGACTAAAATGCTATATAAAGGAGCATGAACTTGCAAACATTCTCACACCATTTCCTTCAGCATTCTGATCCTTCCTGGAGCTCCAACCTGCTCTCAAGTGTTCTCTAATCAAGCTTAGGACCTTTGTAAGTTGCCTAACCTTCTCTAATTACTTTTAGCTTAGTTAATTAGCTAAAAGTCAAACCGATGTAATTACGGTTTGACTTCGAGATTAGTCAACAATGGCTCAGTCATATCTCGAATTAAAAGTAGTTATAAGTAGGTATTTATGTGAGTAATAAAACCTCAAAAGGGTTTCCCCTGATCACCACTCTAACCAGGTCAAAAGTCGGGTCAAACTTATATTTAAAAAGTCAACAGGAAGTCTAAAATGCCATTTATGCATAATTAACATTGTAGATCATATACAACCTGTTGAATAATTGTTATAACTTGGTAATAAGTGTAAGAAAATGTCCAAACATGTTCAACCCGACAATTTCCTGTTTAGACCCGGTTCGGAACCGAAAGTCACATAGTTTGACTTTCGCTTTGACTTTCAGTTCTGACCCATTTAGGCATGTTTTAGAAATGCCTCAGAGCTTTAATTGGACTAGGTTACATGTTAGTACAACCCTCTGTGATTATACACCTTGGTTCATTAGTTATCCAATTAATATGCATGTTTCCGTTAATTGCTCATATGTTGACCATTATGCCCTTATTGCCTTAAAACGTGATTTTTGGAAATGTAAAAGAGTAGAAACTTTAATTACTGATATATAAACTTGTATGCAAAGTTTGACATCAGTTTGAATTATAGATTGAGAGTTATGCTCATTATCGCAAAATTAATGCTTTATGTTAATAAAACGGCGTAATTAGCGTATAGCCTAGTTAAGCCTACTTTTTGGATACCAAATCTTTTACCCCCTGATGTAATATATTATTTTGGGATTTTTAAATATTTTTAATTAATTTTAGGCTGAGCATAACTAGTAGTCGTAGGCTTAATCCGGTAATTGTCGGTTTTGCCCTTACGGGCCATAAAAAGAGTTTTACATATCTAAACGACTCCAAACCTTTTGCTACTGCTCACATATGATAAATAAATTATTTTAAGCCTTCTGGAAATATAAAAATATCAGATTTAAGTATCGGACCCGGAAATGGCCTTTAATCGCCTTATTTAGCGTTTTTAACGCTTAGTATGTATTAAAATCATATTGAACATAACCGGGTTGATACCTACTGATATAGGAGACAAATTATAATATTTTAACAGTAAGCAAAGGTTGATAAACTCAGACTTCAGTTTTGAGCTTTTCGGCTTATGTGAAATTACCAAAATACCCCTACGGGGCATAGTTGGTTAAAAATGATAAATTTCACATACATGCTTTAACCTACTGATATAACTTAGAAAATTGAGTATATTTGCTGATTTCATCAGACCTGTAACTCAGGTTGTTACTTAAACTCTTTTATAAACTTTTAAATGACCAAACTACCCCTACGGGGCCTAGTTTGTGTTTAAACACGTTTCGGGCATAATGAAAGGCATCTTACTGATGTCACAACATATTTGAGGCATAATTAACTTAGGAAACCTGTATATAGCTCTCACGAATACCCGTCACGCTTATTATGCGTACGGTTCGGTTTATGTAACAAGTTTACATGAATTAGCCGAAACGGGTCAAACCTTAACGGTTTTATCTCAAAATCCAGAATGTGAATAATAAACCCATATTAAACAAGTCTCTGAACTTGTCGGGTCTAAATCACATTCTATCCGGTCTTCGCTTAATCGTGCGTACGAACCGTATCTTTGAAACTAGCCGGTCTAAGCTTAAGCTTAATTAAAGACCCGTTATGATTCTAATAGGTTATTATAAACCTTCGTTCCAGATTAGGAGTACCAGTAAAAGCTACGTGCATTTTGCTTACTGTGATTAATACTTGCTCAAGTAAATACTTTTAACTTATTTTCCCTATACGGGCTTGGGTTACGGTATATAGCATACCGCTTGATCGAGCATCAAATCTCCACAGTTGAGTGGGTAGTTGAATAATTTGATCGGCTCGTTTAAACAGTCTTGATTACTTAAAGCCTTTGGGGGGTTAATGACCATGTCCCGGATATCCTTGGCATCATCTTACGAGATGGCCACGACCTGAGCACGGGGTGTAGGCGTACACCCGTCAGTGTATAACTCTATGATGTGGTGTGTCTATTGATCTTTAACCCGGACAAGATCCGGGCTACTGAACGCACAAGTAACATGTAATTCGTTCACAAGATTATTATATTAAATAATTCTCCCAAGTTATAAAAATGTTTATGCCATGTGCATCCAAACCAATTTTCAATCATTTTTCCAAAATGAGTCAGTTGAATGTATTTACCGGTGTAAACTGACGTATTTTCCCAAAAAGACTGAATGCAGGTACTAAACGAAATTGGCTGGATTGTCTCCTTAGCATCAATAAAAAGTCTCGCAAGCTTAGGATGCCTGAAGTCTGTTGAACCATTGTTTCTATTTTTGTTATCGATCCTTCTGTGGATAAACATCCGAACGTTGTGATACTTGATATTACAATAATTAATTCGGTTGTAGTATATCTTTTAAATTTGCTTCCGCTGTGCATATTAAATATTGTGTTGTTTGACTATTACGTTGCCAACCACGTCACGATACTCCCCCACCGGGCCCACCGGTGACACGTGGAAATCGGGGTGTGACAGTTATCCGATTAATACGCATGATTCCGTTAATTGCCCATATGTTGACCATTATGCCCTTTTCACCTTAAAACGTGATTTTTGAAAATGTAAAAGAGTAGAAACTTTAATTACTGATATATAAACTTGCACCCAAAATTTGACATCAGTTTGAGGTGTAGATTGAGAGTTATGCTCATTAGCGTAATTAGAAAGCTTATTAACGATTAAACGACATAATTAGCGTTTAGCCTATTTAAACCTACTTTTTGATATCAAACTCTTTTCCCACTGATATGATATATTATTTTGGGATTTTTGAAGATTTTTAATTAATTTAACGCTGATCATAACTTATACTCATAGGCTTAATCCGGTAATTGTCGGTTTTGCCCTTATGGGCTATAAAATGAGTTTTACATATCTAATTGACTCCAAACCTTTTGATACTGATTTTAAATGATAAATAAATTATTTTAAGCCTTCTGGAATAATAAAAATATCTGCCTTATGTATCGAACCCAGAAATGGCTTCTAATCGCCTTATTAAGCGTTTTTAACGCATAGTATGTACTAAAACTATTTTAAACATACGAGGGTTGATACCTACTGATATTTGAGGTAAATTATAATATTTTAACAGTAAGCAAAATTTGTTTAACTCAGATTTCAGTTTTGAGCTTTTCGGCTTATGTGAAATTACCAAAATGCCCCTACGAAGCATAGTTTGGTTATAATTAATAAATTTCACATATATATACTTTACCCTACTATTATAACTTAATAAATTAAGTATTTTTGCCGATTATATCAGACCTGTAACTCAGGCTAATACTTGAACTCTTTTATAAACTTGTAAATGACCAAACTACCCCTACGGGGCATAGTTTGTGTTTAAACTCGTTTCGGGCATAATAAAAGACATCTTACTGATGTCACAACATATTTGAAGCATATTAACTTAGGAAACCTGTATATGGCTCTTATGAATACCCGTTACGCTTATTACGTTTGGTTCGGTTTATGTAACTAGTTTACATAAATTAGCCGAAACGGGTCAAACCTTATCGGTTTTATCTCAAAATCCAGAATGTGTATGAAATACCCATATTAAGCAAGTCTTCGAACTTGTCAGGTCTAAATCACATTCTATCCGGTCTTCGCTTAATCATGCGTACGAACCGTATCTTTGAAACTAACCGGTCTAAGCTTAAGCTTAATTAAAGACCCGTTAGGAATCTAATAGGTTATTAAAAACCTTCGTTCCAGATTAGGAGCCCAGTAAAAGCTATCTGTACTTGCTGAATTGAAATACGGCTGGGATTGAATTTATATTTAGCTCAGGTAAATACTTTTAACTTATTTTCCCTATACGGGCTTGGGTTACGGTATATAAAATACCGCTTGGTCGGGCATCAAATCTTCCATCGTTTGGTGGTTAATTGAATAATTTGATCGGCCCGTTTAAATTGTTTTGTTTACTTAAATCCTTTGGGGGGTTAATGACCATGTCCCGGATATCCTTGGCATCATTTTACGAAATGGCCACGACCTAAGCGTGGAGTGTAGGCGTACACTCGTCAGTGCATAAATAGTTGATGTGGTGTGTCTATTGATCTTTAACCCGGTACGTTCGGGCTACTGAACGCATAAGGAACATGTAATTCGTCTACAAGATTATATATTTAAATAATTATCCCAAGTATAAAATATTAATTTTGCCTCTGTGCATTTTAATCAAATTATAAAAGATATTTTGTGCCACGTGCATCCAAATTAATTTTCTTAAACCATTTTCAAAATGAGTCAGTTAATTGTATTTACCAGTGTAAACTGACGTATTTTCCAAAAAGGCTAAATGCAGGTACTATACGTAATAGGCTGGCTACTCCAGGCATCAATAATCAAGTCTTGCAAGCTTTAGATGTTAAAGTCTGTTGAACAATATTATCTTTCTGCTAAAGATCCGCCTGTGGATCCATCTTACGTTCCGTTGTAATATTTGATATTACTTTGAATCGGATTGTAATATATTTTATCTTTCATTTGCTTCTGCTGTGCATTTAAATATTGTGTTGTTTGACTATTATGTTGCCAACCACGTCACGATACTCCCCATCGGGCCCACCGGTAACACGTGGAAATCTGGGGTGTGACAAAAGAACTTCAGGAATGATCCCATTCAAGAACATAAGCGAAAACACACATCTATCAATTTCTCTATCAGGGTATGACATTAAGCACTTGCGAAAGCATATGATAATTAAACACGTATCATTGTGACTTACAAACCCTAATGAAGACTGAAATCACACATTATCACGTTTGCAAACTAAGAACAGAACCACACCAGATTAAGAAAGTTCAATAGCCAGACTAAGAACAGAATTCAAATGCAGTTCCGTTTGAAAATTGTGTGCATAACCTTAGGAATGATCCCGTTGCATTCCCCATTGTAGTTTGTGCCCATTGTATAAATTTTACCGGATCCAGTATATAAAAACAAATAAACAGTAGAAAAAAACAATCTTTAATTCTGTAACACAAGTAGTTATCTAGTAATAAAAATGCTAAAAAGCTTAACCTACATAATTTACCATAATAAAACAGATAATGCACAAGAAATTGTAAAAAAAAAAAAATACTTGTCCATAAGCTAAAACCGATGCATTATACCCATGGCGAACCGGTACTCCTGTAAACATAATCAAAGGTAAACGTATGCGAACCAATTTGTACCTAAACAACAGATCCAGTACATATACAAATCATTTTACACGAAATTAAACAAATATCATACACAACAGCCTCACTATATATGAATCATGCCTTGATGGAGATGACATTTGTGTGTCGGAGCAGTAAAAAGATCCAATACGCAGAAACCCTAGGAAAAATCGTTTGAAAATCAAAATCAAGATGGAAGGATAAGAGATGGATCTGAACGCAGAGGAGATATACGAATCAAAAACAAAAATTCGTTATGAAATCTAACAAAATAAAGAAAGAGATTGGATTATTAGATGAAATCATACCTTGAAGACGAAGATAATCAATTTCACAAAGAATGGATGGGAGGCAGAGAACGGCGGGTTGGAGTTGCAGAAACCCTAATCGATTTGAAGAAATAATGAAAACTACAGACGGGTTATGAGTATTTATATGGATCCGATTGTAGTTGGATCTGGTAATGCGAAATGGGGCTTCATTGCATCCAGATGTCAGATTTGCATATATTAAACTACACAAATAACAAATATAAGTATGAGAATATGAACACGTGATAATGAATTTGATGAAATTAAGGATAGAGATATACGTACCTTCATCAGACACGAAGGAGAAGGAGGAGGCTGAAGTGAGAAGAAAACCAGGAGCCTTTGATGAAGATTGGTTGGGGATGTTAAGGGATTTGGAGTTTTAAGCAGGTGTGTTTTGGTGTGTTCATGGTGGATTAGGGTTTGAAGGTTTGGCTTGAAGCAAAAGGAAGAATCGTGAAGGAGAAGATGTGGGTGTAGGGTTTGACGGCATTGAAGAAGTGAAGGAGCGTGATGTTTAAATAGGATCCGAAAACATTGGGTCGGGTAGCTCAAATCATGCTCCGCGTCCCATATCTTGACCCAAGAAGTTTTCCCGCCAAAAAGCAAAATTTAGAGGCCTCCTAGCTTGACACATCAGCAAAATTTAACACATTTATTATATATAATAGATTTTACAAAAATACAATAAAGGAAGAAACTCTATCTATTACAACTTTGAACCATCAAGGTGGCCCAAAAATATAATAACAAAACCGAACAATATATACAACCACAAAACAAGGTCAGGCCAGATGTACATATTCCACAACAATCACAAAATATACCGGGCAATCTTTTGGTCAAGCAAAACAAATAAAATATTGACCAAAATTAAAGTTGCCCTTAAAATTATTTAGATCAGAAACTTTAAAAAAAAATTAAAGTTTGTGTTCTAATTCCGGTTAAAAGACCGGTACCGATTTGCATGTTGTAAGCGTGGCTCTGATACCACTGTTGGGTTTCAGTGGTGATCAATTTTACTTTTTATCAAAACTGGTTTGATATATATTATTAATTAAATAGGTAATTAATAAACGCAGCGGAATAAATATATTAATCAACACCAAAAACGAACCGAACAGGATCATGGTTACAAACATGAAAACACGGTATACAATATTTATTGATCTACCGATGAGATAGATATACCTTAGTGGTTAAAGACTAACCGGTTGAGACAACGAGGTACAACGAACGAATTGCTAGAACACGAACTAAAACGGGGTGCGTCAGGAAACCGGTGGTGTTCAACTAAACAGCAGCGATTGAACAACAATAATAGTGATTGTGATTATTATGAACGAGAGTTTTTTTTTGGAGAGAAGATAAACTATTTATTTCTCTGCATAAGGGACTTTCAGTCATTATTGGAAAGTGTGAACATATTAAATGCAAATAGCATTCCCATTCTCATCATCACATATTCACATGACAAAAGGAAAAGAAAATTGGCAGCAAGATAAGACAAATCGTTTGGCAGCCACTATCTCGAAACATAAGCTTCTCGAATTCATACATACATATATATTGTTTACCTTTTTTCTTTTAATATAATAAAAGAAAAGAAAAAGTATTATAATTATTAAACATAATGATTAAAAAATCATGATTATGTTTTTCCTTTAATCATATCTATATTTAATAATTAACCGGGTACCAAATCTAATATACGTAGTACAAGTTCAAGACGCGATGCAAAACCCGAAAATAACTGAATAAACGTTATATATTATAAATAATATATTCGTTTATCTCGTTAATTGTTCGTGATTACCAGTTAATCGAGTTAAGTGGATTTAGTGTTCATTGCCCAAGGTGTAACTCTCACGGGTCATAGCTCGGTCAGCAGCGTTGACTTATCGAACCCGTACACATAAATCCAACAGTTAATACTTCAGTTATTTATGAAGATAAGGAATATGTTTGCTCTATTTTTTTAATTTTTTTTAAGGAACATGCATCTTGATTCATCTATCAGATTGAATGAATTGCATTCTGAACACTTTTGATCCCATATAAATTCTTTTAATGGAAAATTGAGATTTTGGGTTTCTATGCTTGAGATAACAATATTCCTTTTGTGAATATTTTATATATTAGATTTCTTTTGTTGAATACTTGAGATCCCATATTTCTTTTGATGAGTACTTGAAATCACAGTAATCTTTTTGTAAAGTTTGTGGTAATGTTATGTTGGTTTTAGCCGATATTTCGTTTAAGGACAGTACTTATGCGTTCACTTTGAAGCATTTAAACCGTGAATGAAACGTGTGTACATGCTAGAAGTGGGAGCGGACTTGAGAAAACTTATATGTGAAGGAACACCAAGAAACATCAGGAATAGCCCATAAAATGGTGCGTGATAGTTATGGTATAGAACACCAAGAAGCCTCAAGGATAGCCTATGAGGCTACACAACGTACGTATCAACTATTATTTTAATTAGGACTTTTCACTAGCCATACGGTTAGTGTGGCACCGCGACCGATGGCGGAACTCCGGAAGCATCAAACCGGTACGAAATCCCGGAAGCGTAAAACTAATAAACATTGTAATGGATACAAACACTATCCAAGTTCCTTAGAAATATTAGTTATGTAACATTCCAACGTGAATAACAAATAAGTTAGTCTTAAGATTATAAATAAGTTAATCGCATGATTATTATTTCCATTTCATTCTCAAACTTTAGAGAGATATTTTGTAGACATGTCAATTATCTCGATTTCATTCTCAAATTTTAATGAGATATTTTGTAGACATGTTAAACGGTGGAATGTTTCTTTTATTTCAAATTTAAGTCACCCGTGTAACACACGGGTACTTAGACTAGTATTTCTTATATATAAAATGGGATGTTATTTGGTTAATATTCCTATAGAAAGATAGAATATTGGCAATTGAATACAAATGTTTGATTTCGAAAGCTATTGAATGTTGAGGTTTTTTGCCTACTCTAGTGGGAACTTTTACATAAATTGAGATAAATGCTCGTATAGTTCTTGTGGTTTAGTAAAATTTCACTTATAGTTCCCAACTTTTTAAAATTACAGTTATAGCCCATACTTTTTGCATAATCGTTTCTTAGATAGTCCTTAACGTGGATTAGAGCTGGCAAATCATGTTATAGCAAGTTTAGCAGGTCTAGGTCTTTAACGACGCGAACAACACAAGTTACTCGTTTAACTACTTTATATCAATGCCTGTACACAAGTTACTCGTTTAACTACTTTATATCAATGCCTGTAACATAAATATACGTTTTATGTAAAAAAAAAAGAGAGAAATGATGATCCTAAACTTCTAATTTTAACTATTATTAAAGGGTGTACCTATCTACACACCATTTTGCCTATTTACACACAAAAAATGTGTTTTTTGTCCTTATATGCACACCCTGCAGTGTCGAAATGTGGCCAACACGCGGCGTTTTAGTCCGGTTAACCAGACAAAAACTGACGGGTGTCTGACGGGTCTGTTGACCGGCGTTTTGGTCCTATCAACCAGACAAAAGACTGACACCCGATCTGGTTGACAGGACGAAAACGCGGCCAAAGCTCGGCATTTTGATCCGGTCAACAGACCCGTCAGACACCCGTCAATCTTTGTCTGACTATCTACACTTGGTGTGTAGATAGTTTGGCCCTTATTAAAAAAGTGAAAAATCACTTGGTTTCCACTGTCCCCCAAACCCAACCATGGCAACCACCCAACGATTGACGCCACCAGCAACCACATTCACGCCACCTGCAACTCCGACGCCGACCCTTCACCGTTGATTCCACGACCAGAACCCGATTCTACAACCACAACCTAGCTTCGATGAGTACACACCCTAGTTATTTCATAGGTGAATGTGTAGTTGAATTTGAAATTGTTGGATTGTGAAATTATTGAGTTAGGTTAGATTTTGAATTTAAATGTATTGAATCTTCATACGTGTATTTGGAATGTTAGATTTAGGTGTCATTTGTTCCATACGAATCACCTTTAAAGTGCCCTGCTTTTTTTTTTTTTTTTTTTTTTTGCATACGGATCATCTTTAAAGTGCCCCCTTATCTGCATACACTTACTGTCTGCAGTTTTAACACACTACTGAAATTATTCACTTCTTTAAGCATATTTTTATTTATTTATTTGGATGAAGCTAAATTCTTCAAGTGCCATTCTCCTGTGAAGCGTGGAGATGTTGTTGGTATCGTCGGGTTTCAGTTTATATGCTTTTATTTGGAGTAAATCTTTTCATTATCACTTTACTACGTTCGGATTGTCATTATAATTCTTGAGCATCCCACTTGATGTTTGATGGTTTATTTGGAGTAAATCTTTTATTTGGGTTGAAATGGGTCTGGCTGCTTTGAATCAAAACACTTTTTGTTTAGATTCTCAACTTTTGTAAATAATTAGTATGTTTTATATGATTACAAAAGCCAATGAAGACGACATCGATGAGGGGGAAGAATGATGATATTGCCTTGTTTAGACTTATAACTTAGTTTGACAAAGAAACTTGTTATGTTTTAAACTTGATGTTTTTTGTATGTTTTATTTTAGATATCGTATTTGTGTTATGTTTGTCTGAGACTTGACATGTATATTTATAATTCAGTTTTGGGAAATACTGGAAACCCTATTGAAACTGAAAGGCTCTCCTGCAGATCTTGTTAATAAACCCTGAATCAGTTGTTCATCACATCCTGTCTTTTCTTAATAAACCCAAAGGCTCTCCTGCAGATCTTGTTAGAATGAGTGTACTCTCTAAGACAATGTGTAGTGGTCACCCCCATCACCTCCCATGATGTGGGGTTATGCGACACGTGGCGTTTGTGTAAGAGATGGGGGTTACATCACATGGGTGTGTAGTGGGGTTATACCCTTCAATTATACATATATGTGTATGTATATATATGTGTGTGAGCGAAAAACAAATGGTTTTAGGGGTATGGCGATGTGAAAATTTTCGCAGGGGAAGCAAGTTGGAGGGGTATGGCGCCCCTCGGGGCAGTGTACGAAGGCGCCATAGGGCGCTATGTGGTGAGGGGGCGCTACATCAGGCCTGACTACAGGTGGACTAAGAACTGGTTTCACCTAATCGCTTCTTTCCCGATATTGGATTTCTATATAGAAGATAATGATATACATCAAGAAGTTTTGTTCAAGTATGTTGAGTACGCCACCTCTAGATTTTGCCATCTAAATCTCACTGCACACAGGCTCTCGCTCACTGCAGCTATCCGGAATCTGCAGAGGTTTATATCGTAAATAGATCCCTTGGATTACTTTTTTGGAATGGCGTCAAGGAGTTCATGATTAACGATTCGGGTTTGTTTCCTTTATCTATTTATTACTTTGTTGTTGAGAATCATAGTTATCGATAGCGAACGCACTTTGTAGCGAAGCAACCATGTCTTGCAATTTGTTAAGTAGCGACTCCATAGCGTGATACCATGATTATAGCGGATTCCGACCAGAGGCGGATCTATAGCTAATTAGGGGGTTCCCAAGAACCTGTTCGATTCGTAATTTATAGTGTTTAGTTAAATAGAAAATTCTGAAGGAACACTTTAAGATTTTGTAGTTGAACCTTATGATCAAACGTATTGACTGGTAAACTGAATCAGCGCGTGCTTCTTAAACTTGAGATCCCGAGTTCGAGTCAGTTATGTCCCTATTTTCCAATTTTTTTGCGAAATAACAATCACTGATTCATCATTCATGCCTTTCGTCCTTTCCTCTTTACCATTACAGAACACCACACCACACACCGCCACTATCCTCTCGTCTCTAGCCACCACACGCCGTCACACAGCCGCTCGCTGGAGCCACTTCAGCCTCCACACGCAGCCCCTTCTATCACTTAGACAATCTCATCAGGTTCGTTTAAACTTTAAACCCTATAAGTCATCTATCTGGCATTCTTAATTGATTTATTTTGTTGTCATGTCACCACATTCAAATGTTCAATATCTATATGGGTTATTTTTTTCTTCTGCTCTCTATGTACCTCGTTTCTTTGTCTATTCTGTACTGATAGGTTCTAGGGGGCACGCCAACTGTTCGATGAAATGCTTTAGCCAGTTTACTGTTTTTAGAACTTTGATTGATTAATTTTTTTTCTGATGATTTTGTGTGTGGGTGTTTGATAGAAAAATGTGTGTGTTCACTTTGATTGCTTGATTAGAGAAGGATTGTTATGATTTTTTATGGTATTTGTGGAACTGAAGCAAGTTGGGTTGTGATATTAGGATGATTGCCAAGCGTTCGACGATTTGCTTAAGTAATGGTTGATTTATTTATTTTTAATCATATTTTGGTTTTAGCAATTTGATGTCGAGGAATTAATGGTGTTGAAATCAGCAAATCAGCCGGTACATGAAGAGTTCAATAGTCGAACAATTAGGGCTACTGATCTCACTCAATTGATTTTGTTCAATTATAGATTCCGTTATAGATTTATAGTAATCACAAATTCACACGATTGCATGTTTGCATTATGTTGAACAAATTGATGAAACCAGGGCAAAAGAAACCCTTGAAATCCGATACTGATGGTTACGGTAATGTTTCAGGTACAAATCGGAATTTTGAAATTGTATCGAGTTCAAATGTTGTAGTAAATCAGTCTAATTTGGGGCTGGGAGGAGCGGCAGGGGCTATTGATTTTCTGGAATGTTGAAAATGGTTAGAGAGGAGATTAAGAGGTTGAATCTGTTGTGCTCGTGGATTATGTGCAGTCGGGGAATATTGCGGAGAGTAATCAGGAGGAACATTTCGGTCAATGTGTTTAGGTGTTTTCCTACTAGCTCTCATGAACATACAGGGTCGGAAAACGTTGAAGCGGATGAAGAAGAGCCGCATTTGCAGCTTGTTTATGACATTGCAAGTTTGCGACTATTCGTTTATCAATTTATATGTTTGATTTGGGACAGAAGGTTTGAAACTGGTTTTGAGTCTTCTTTGTTTCTTGTAATTTGTTAGTGTAGTTCAGTTTTGTGATAAAATAGTTTTGTTTTGCGTAGCAGTTTCATCACTTTTTGAGTTTCATATAACAAAAGGTAGGCGTAAAAGATTGGTATGGAAAAACAAGAGGAAAATTCCAGTGATTTTGTTAGTTGCATGTTGATTATCAGCCCCAATTAGATGTACATGTATGTGAGTTATGATTTATAAAACCCTAACCGTTGATCAGTCGTATGGATAAATCGGAAAGTCCAAATTACGATGAAACTATGGAATTACTAGTTGTTTTATAATCTTAACAGATTATGTGTGAAATCTGTATAGCAAACATATGCAAGTATTTAGCAAGTTAGATTATTATTGATAATTGAAGTACATTGTTTGAAACCTGATATGTTGGAAGAAAAGGGGTTCCTTAGAATCTTTATTGTTGTAATTTAAAAGGTTTAATTATATGCCCATAAGGTGTTTGTTATAATGCCTCAATCAAACAAGTAGTAAAGTTCAGTAGTAACTACTAAGATGTATGTTAAAACTTTACAATTTAATGTGATTCGTGCATAACTTAGTAGAAAGCTCAAGGTTGTCTTTATAAGGTGCCCAATATGATTAAAAGAACTTGGTTTCAGTTATGGTATGATCGTTGGATGTGAAAATTAGTTGTAAAGTTATTGATCTAAACCTGTTTGTAACCATAGATCGGAAAAGTCAACTTTTTAGCCGTCATCCCAAACCTATTTGTAACCATAGATTGGACCTTTAGGAACCTTTATCCGACCAAAAAACGTTGTTCCGACGACCGGAGACTGACGGCGTTAGGGTTCTGTTAGTTGATGACTATCGTGAACGTCAGCCAAAAACCTATTTAACCTAATATATAGGGTAAGCAAGGTATCGAACCAGAGGAGTATTGTGGAAAACGTTATGAATTAAGTAACGATTAGCTACTTGCAAAAAAAATATAAATTGGTTGTTTGAGAATTTGATTAAACTAAGAAATACTAAACTGGGTTGTAAACAGTAGGAGAAAACAATGGTTCCTTCAGATTTTAGATTCAAAGCAACATTAATTATGTGTTTAATCGTGACAATCACATAGACATGATTGTTTAATTCAACTAATTTGTTGTGGTCATTCAAAGACTACTTACTTTGATTGCATAACAATGAAATGTTATCAGATGAACAACCGATTGAAACTACCAAACCTAATCTCTATCAAATATATCCCGATTACTAGAACTCTCTGGAATTGAATGAATCAGAATTAACATTTAAATAAAATCAATCCATTACAATTAATTAATCAAATCCAAAGGTAAAAAAATCGAATGTTTAGATTACCGTGTTCATAAATCAGTTTAAACACAAAAAAAAAAAAAAAAACGTTAACTTACAAGAATCCTCCATCCGGAGGAAACCACTAGAGAATTAGCCACTCATCATTGCCAAAATCCCCGTGGCGAGCATTCAATATCTTGGTGGTTTGTCCTTGCTTATATCCTTCCCTGATAAAGAGTCGGCCAACAAGTTCTTGGGTTCGAAGGTGGTATGGGGCCCTTGGTTCTCTAGTTTGGTCCCCTGGAACGGGCAGTCGTTCCCTCTTGAGAGGGTTGCTTGGCTTAGATTGACTGGCATCCCGCTCCACCTGTTTGAGCCGGATGTTATGGTCCAAGTTGGTGAATTATTCGGCAAAGTTCTGCATGCCCCGAAATCCGTTGAAGATGACCTGGATGTTTCGGTGTGTAGTATAGGAGTCTTAGTCGGAGAAGCCAGTAGGATCCTTGATACGGTAACACTGAGATGGAACAGAAAATCTTATCGGTTATGGGTTGAGGAGGATCATGAAGTCTGGGTTCCAGACTGCCTGGTTGCCTCGGGGTCCGTTGGTTCTAGGCCGGAGACGTCCCAGCCGGCGGTTAATCTGCAATGTTCCGTTTCTGAAGGTATTGAGGGGATTCGCGAAAAGGCAGGTAGGAGGGAAGACGATAAGTCTAAAGGTGTTGAGGTGGTATCCCCCCATGCAGCTTCAGATCCTATGCATGAGGATAGAGAAATGGGCGGCGGGTTTAACCTCGAGGAGGGTGACACGTTGCAAGACAATATGGGTAGTCAGCAGGATGCGGCTCTTGAGGTGGGGCCCGAGAAAGTGGTTGAAGTGGAATTAAATAGGGGCACTTTTTCAGAGATGGGTCATCCTATAGGGGCCGGTCGGTTTGGTTCTGATGGGCCCAATAATCCAGGTTTTAAAGTGGGTAACGGGAGTTTTAAGAGAACTGGTTTTAAGAAACCCAAGTTAATGGTCCAGCCCAGGAAAGATAAGGGACGGAGTTTATCGCCTACGGTGTCGAGGCCTAAAAAGAGGAGCAGACACTCGTTGGATAAGGAATTCTCGTTCTCTTCGCCACAGTGTCCGGTCTCCGCTCCGGTAGAAGCTCAGGTTCCGGCCACTCCGTATTCGCAAACCCCCGTTCTGGACTTGAACTGTTCTGTGGGCGAAGCTTTGTCGTCTGAGACATTAGTGAAGGATTCCTTGGAACCGGAGGTTCAGCTGCCGGGATATGCTAATTTGTCCCACTCGGAAGCAGGGGAGATCAACCAGAAGGAGGTTCAGGCCACGGTGAATATTGGGGCTCTTCTTGGAGTAGATCTGAAGGATCGCCCTGATCTGATGCAAGATGTTCTCGGGAAATCAGGTATTAATGTTGTGGATCCATGAATTATCTTTCCTTCAATATTCGTGGTCTAGGGGGTTCTGAGAAGGCGGGGTGGGTCAAGAAGCTTAAGTCTAGTTACGGAATTTCTTTCATCTCTCTTCAAGAGACTAAGAGGGTCTCGGTCTCTGAGTCAGATCTGGTCGGGTTGTGGGGAAATAACAATTTTGGTTTTGATAGTGTGGATTCTGTGGGTTTATCGGGTGGCTTGGCTTGTTGCTGGGATAAATCGTTGTTCAGTCACTTCGGTGGAATGAAAGATAGAAATTTTCTGTTGGTTAGGGGCAAAGTTTTGGGCTCAGGGACGGTGATCAATGTTTTAAATGTCTATGCTCCTCAAGGGGTCCCAGCTAAAAAAGCTCTGTGGGATGCTCTGGCTCAACTCATTTCAAGTTTCGACGGTTTATGGGTTGTGTCGGGGGACTTTAATGCGGTTCGCTTTAGGGAGGAGAAAAGGAATTGCTCTTTCAAGAACGCTTGTGCCAACAATTTTAATTCTTTTATTTTCGAGGCTGGGTTGCAGGAGTACAATATGATTGGTAGTAAATTCACTTATGCTTCAGCCGATGGTAGGAAAATGAGTAAGTTGGATAGGTTCTTGGTTAACAATGATTTTTTCAATGCTTGGCCTGAAGCGAGAGTTGAAGCGGTGTCCAGTGTTTTGTCGGACCACCGCCCGGTTATTCTGTCTTCGGTTAACAACAACTTTGGTGCTAAGCCTTTTAGGGTGTTCGACTCTTGGATTGGCATGGGCGGGTTCGAGGAAGTGGTTGTTGGGGCTTTGAAGGGATGTGAGGATGTTACCGGTCCCCCGGACATGGTCCTTATGAAGAAACTAGGCATCCTTAGACAAAGATTGAGACAGTGGAGGGACGATATGTTAGTAAAGAATTCTGAAGAAGTAGCTATGGCCCTATCAGATCTTGAAAAACTGGAACTCGTGATGGATTCTAGAGATTTGAGCGAGGAGGAGGAGTGGATCATGTTGGAATGTAAAAAGAAGTTGAAAGAAGAGGAAGTTAGAAAGAACAGGGATTTAAAACAAAGGGCTCGGATTAGGTGGGCCAAGGATGGCGATGAAAATTCGAAGTATTTCCACACTATGATCAATTGCAGAAAGGCGTCTAATGTTATTCATGGATTGGAGGTGAATGGCAATTGGGTGTCTAAACCGTCGTTGGTAAAGAAGGAGGTGTTTAGATTCTTTAGGGATAAATTCGTGGAACCATGGGAAATCCGCCCTCGCCTTCTTTGTCCTGGCATTAAATGTCTGTCGGTTGATGAAGCCCAGGCGTTGGAGTCTCCTTTCACCAGGCAAGAAATTAAAGCTGCTGCCTTCGACTGTGGGGATGATAGGGCTCCTGGCCCTGACGGGATCAACTTTCGTTTTGTCAAGCACTTCTGGTCCATTCTGGAGGACGACTTCTATAATATTTTGGTGGATTTCTACGAGTCTGGGGTGATTAACGTGGGGTGTGGGTCGTCGTTTATAGCTCTGATTCCAAAAATTAAAGATCCTCTTGGTCTTAAGGATTATCGCCCCATTAGTCTTGTTGGGATTATTAATAAAGTTATCTCGAAACTCTTGGCCAATAGGTTGAAAAAGGTGTTGGATTCGATTGTCTCCCCGACCCAATCAGCTTTCATTGGTGGAAGGTTCATTCTTGATGGTCCGTTAATCATTAATGAAATCCATAGTTGGGTTAAAAAGGCGAAGAAGAAGGTTTTCTTCTTTAAAATAGATTTTGAAAAAGCATACGACAACGTGAACTGGAACTTCGTTGTGGATATTTTGTCGCAAATGGGTTTTTCGAGTAGGTGGTGCGCTTGGATTAGAGGCATTATTTCTTCGGCTAGAGCTTCGGTGTTGGTCAACGGAGCCCCCACTTTCGAGTTTAAGTGCAGTAAAGGGATGCGACAAGGGGACCCTATTTCCCCTTTTCTGTTTGTTATTGTCATGGAAGCTCTGTCGTACTTGTTCTCTAGGGCTTGCGACTTGGGAATAATCAAGGGTGTGGTCCTTCCTAATGATGGTCCTACGTTATCTCATCTTCTCTTCGCTGACGACGCTATGATTCTAGGGGAGTGGGATAAGGAGAATATCTTGAACGTCGTGAGAATTCTGAGGTGTTTTCATGCTTGTTCCGGGCTGCATATTAATTTTGGGAAATCCAATATTTTTGGGCTTGGGTTGGATGATGGCATTGTCGAGGAAATGGCGGGCTTGATCGGGTGCAAGGCTGAAAAATTCCCCTTCAAATATTTGGGGTTGACGGTCGGGGCGAATATGAACAGGATCAACAATTGGAGGCCGGTTTACAATATCTTCGAGAGGCGGTTGTCTTTGTGGAAAGCCTCTCTGCTTTCTATAGGGGAAGAGTTACGTTAATTCGGTCAGTCCTCGAAAGTCTTCCTTCTTATTTTTTGTCTCTCTATCGCGCTCCTGTTAAAGTTCTGGAGGATTTAGAAGGCATTATTAGAAAATTTCTTTGGGGGGGGGGGGGGCTCGATAGGTGTGAAAAAACTCTATTAGGTAGCTTGGGATAGAGTTGCGTCGCCTAAGAAGTTTGGAGGTCTGGGTCTGCAGAAGCTTAAGGAGATTAACTTAGCGCTTCTTGCAAAGTGGGGTTGGAGGTTTAAAATGGAAAGTGAGAACCTTTGGGCTAAAGTGGTTGGTGCTATCCACTCCGGTGAGTCCGCTTGGGATTTTCTTCCGTGCAGGAAAGCTATGGGGGGAGTTTGGTGTAATATTGTATCCTTGCTTAAGAAGCCGATAGTAGAGAACTTTCCGATTCGGAAGTTTTTTCGAGGAATTGTGGGTTCGGGCGAGAACATCCTGTTTTGGCTGGATCCGTGGCTGTTCGATATCCCGCTTAAAGAGAAATTCCCTGATTTGTTTAAGCTCGAGATGGTCAAGAACTGTAGCGTCAGCGATAGAATTTGCGGGGATGGTTTATGGCTTTGGAAACATGATCCGGATGCGGAGTCGGAGATTATGGAATGGAACGATTTAAATTCAGCGCTGGGCTCGGTCTCCATTTCGGCTAGGCCGGATAAGTGGGCTTGGTTGGGGGCTGGGTCGGATTCTTTTTCTGTGGCAGCTGTCAAGAAAATCATCGTCGGGTCTAAGGATTTCAGCAGTCGCTATGTGCTGGAGTGGTGCCCTTGGGTCCCGTTAAAATGCAATATTTTCGTTTGGCGGGCTGAACTAGATCGGATTCCTACGGTGGAGGCGCTCGCTAGAAGGGGGATTTCGGTGGATAATCCCGGATGATGTTTTTGTGATGATGGTGCGGACTCGGTCACCCATATGTTCACATCGTGCTCGTTCGCGTTGAAACTTTGGGAGTTGATCACTTTGTGGTGTCGGGTGAATAGGTTTTTCATCTTCTCTTTTAGGGATCTGGCTGAGGTTCACAACCACGGGGCGCATTCGGAGTCGGAGAAAATAGCTATTCAAGGGGTCATTTACACAGCATGCTGGCTACTCTGGAAAGCCAGAAATGATGTCCGGTTCTCGAACAAAAGAAGAAATGTGGAAGACCTGTTTTGCGAGGTTCGTTCGGTTAGTTTTGTTTGGTTTAAATATAGACGAAAGAAAGGGTTGTTAGATTGGTCTGAGTGGTGTAGATTTGTGAATATGTAGTTTCTTGTTTTTGTTGGCTGGCCCGGTCTTCGGGTTGGCGTGTTTTAATGAAGTTCTCCTTTCAAAAAAAAAAAAAAAAACGTGTATTGCTCCTCTCAATTTCTAAGATGTATGATGATTTGATGTTGATGGCAAGCAATTATTTCCCCCACCCCAAAAGTCTCGCGTGTATAACATGTTTGGCTATTTGGTATGGTGAGGCTCATCCTTGCAGGATGACCTCTATCTAAGCATCACGATGACCTCTATCTAAGCATCACGTCATAGTCCTTGAAGGATACCCCTTCAAAGATAAAACCAAGGAAATGGATGATGAGCCTACCCCACCAAATTAATTAACTTATACTTTTTAAATTACTTTTTTAACATTTATTAAATAAAATATATAAAAATAAAATCATTAATATTAAAAACCAAACATTACATAATATTAAAAACCAAACACTACATGAGTTAAAAAAAAAACATAACCTAAAAAAATAAAAATCCTAAGAACCACCCTACTTTTTCATGATCTTTTCTTGCATTTTTTTAAACCACTCGCTTTTCTTCGGGATAATTGTCTATATCGGTTGTCATTATCTCCCATTCTTTTAGTTCGTTCTTTACTTGCTTCAACCGAACCCGTTCTTCCACCTCGCGTTCCTTCGCTTTTGCCTTTTGGGTCGTGACCTCGGTGTACGCTTTGAACTGAGCCATAAACTCGTCCATTTTGGAACCGCCCCCCGCTGCGGCTTGTTTTTTTGGTAGCCGCCTCCTTTTTTGATTTATCCCTGCCGGGGGACGTTCCTCCTCTCGAACCGGGCACTCTTCTTCGTCAAATTCGGGCTCATCGTTTATATTAATTTGACATCGTGCGTCCGAGCCCCCCGCACTAAAACTACCGGTCTCCGAGGTTTTTCGTCGTCTTAGCCATTGCAACCTCATTTGGAACCGGCGCCCACTTGCTATTGTTTCATAAAACATCCCAAGCCCGTACGTGTGGGAAAATGGACCCATGCGTAGTTTCGTATTTATCGATCGCCGCTTTGAAAACATCTTCGTCACTCATCCCACTACGACGATTACTTGTATATAAATTATTATATATCAACACAAACCGGTTCACGACCGGTTGCATCTTTCGCCACTTTGTAGAGATCGAGTCAACATCGCGATAATGACCTTGTTCCATGATCGCAAGGAACTTTGCTAATGCTGCATTCCAAAACCCATTGTTTGTTTGGTTGGTACCTATATTTTTAGAATGTAACAAAAGTATATATTAAAAAAATTAAAAGTTATATATTTTTAGTGTAAAATATATATAATTTTACATACCGACAATGGGTGTTGGTGCACTACGTCTGTCGTCTACGTCTTATATCGAGTCTTAGTCTCGGTGCGGTTTTGATAAAGGATGATGTCATCATTTTATGTGATGACATCATAATGATTAAGTCATCATGACATCATCACACTAAAGTCCAAAGATTTAGAATGTGAAGATTAGAGTTCGGTCAAAATGTTTCATGGTAATTGGACCGCTCATATGTCTAGAAGGGTACCGCTCATATGTCAATTGTATGGTATCGCTCATGTGACAGATTCTAATTTCGCTTTTATGTCATATAGGGTATCGCTCATACGTACATGTCCGTATGAGCGAAATTAACACACATATAAATAGGGTGTAGGAGCGAAATCATAAGAGAGTTAGGTGTGTGTTCTTCCGGTGAGCCACGAAGTGCTGCCGAAGTGTCGACAGATTGTAAACGTCATTCAGTTCAATAATATCGACATATTAAATTGGATTCTCGCTGTATTGTACTCAGTTTGTCTGTTTCCGCCGTTCAAACTGAGATAAACTCTTCTACGCGACTCGTTTAGGTCCGAATTCGATCCTACAATGGGGTTTTGCCTTCGCCTTCGTTTTGGTTCGGGTTTGGGTTTGGCTTCGGCTTCGGGATGGGTTGTTCGGGTTGTATGGATCCATGGCAAAAGTAGAATAATGTTTATAAAAAGTAGAAGAGTTTTATAAAAAGTTGAAGAAAAGTTTAGAGAGAGATTTGGTTGAAGTGGGTTAGAAATGGGGTGCTTTGGTTGTATTTATAGGTAAAGTTAATAATTTTTTTGGTTTTTTAAAATTCTGCCCGTTAGTTTATATTTAAAAAGGAATTTGAATTATTTTACAACGGTCGCATCCCAACGTTAATATTTGTCATTTTGTGCGCGTCTTCAGTGGCTGCCCTTGGACGATTGAGATGACGACGGCTAGGCGGAAATGGTGTTGAGGCTCGTCGCCGCCCCAGGACCACACTGAGTGGTCTTAGACTGGAGGGTGTGGTATAAAGCCCCTAGGTGCTTTATCACGCCACCTCAGCGGCAGGTCATGTCCACGTAACACAGGGGACTTTAAGGCCCCTTCCTTTTAACTTGTAGGCTGCGGTATAAAGCCCCATCATCATTACCTAATTATTATTTTTATTTAAATTTAAACATTATTTAATTTTGATATATTAATTTATAACTAATAAATTAAATAATAAAAATAAAATGCCATAATTTAAAGAGTTATTGGATTTTAATAATCCTAAGTTTCATCTGTTGGCCGATAATAATCCCAACTTTAAAATTTTCCTCCAATAATCCCAACTTGCAAAAGTTTGGTAGCTATTGATCATTTTCTAACATAGGTGTACTTAAATCAATTAAGGAGTCTCTATGTGTAATTGAATCTATTGAGGATACCAAATTCTTATATGTTTGAAAAGGATCAATGGTGGCCAAACTTTTACAAGTTGGGATTATTGGAGGGAAATTTTAAAGTTGGGATTATTATCAGCCAACATGTGAACCTTAGGATTATTAAAATCCAATAACCCTAGTTTAAATAAAAAAATACAATGTCATAATTTAAATAAAAAAAATACAAAGTCACTCGTCGTCTTCGTCATCTCCTCCTTGTTCACTCTGGATAAATACCGTCTGTGAGGTACTACCCATACAATAAATAAAAAATACCATCACAGAAATTTTCAAGAGAATCAAGACACATTCTGGACGACATCCTTAAATATTCATCCCACGCATCACTCGTTGTGCCGTACGCTAGTTGTCTAATTGCTGCAGTACACTTTTGTATTCCAGAGAAACCAACTTTGCGACTAGCACTTTCTCTTTGTGTGAAAAAGAGAATTCACCTGCAAGATCATTAGAAATTTTTAGGAAAAGACGACGGCTCATACGAAACCTACGCCTAAACTGGACATCATCGTACAACGGATTTTCACAATAATAATCTTGCATTAAACGTTCATGAGCACCTAACCGGTCTCGTTCAAGAGTCGGTTGTCTGGTACACGATGTATAGGATTGGGCTTCTTCTCACAAATAATTAATCGTCTCTGCGTAATTGCGATAATCATATCGTCAAGAACACCATCGGATGAAGAGCTCGACGAATCGGATAACATTCTTAAAAATGATCGGGTCGAATTTTATGTGTGTTTTTTTTGTGTGATTGGTGTGTGTGTTTTAGTTTGTGATAGACTTGTATATATATATTTGAATTAAAAAAAAAATAAAAAATCTGAACGTTGGCCAACGGTCATTTTGGCCAACTCCCATCAATCAACTCAAAAAACCATCGTTAACGTGCTGGCAAAAGATTGATTGAAATCGACTGTGTGGAGGATGGCGCCCTGGAGCGCTATGGAGGGTGAGATGGCGAGGTGACATTAAGCCGCACCCACCGGCCTTAGGGTTTTTTTTAATAATCTCCTTTAATTTCTCTTCACTCCCATCCAAAAGGTCCCTTCTCACGTAACACACCCTCCAATATTCTCTAAAAGGTCCTCCCATCAATGATTATGTTGGCCCCTTGTCTTTACTTTAGGTTTTTTCAACCCTTTCTAATTCTTCAACAACAAATCACGTGTGCGACCAATGATTCTCACCATAGGCTACGATTCAAAACGTAAGACCGTGAGGTATGGTGGGGCGGGGGTTGGGGGCATGGGTTGACACGTGGAGTTCGACCCCTCACCCCCCGCGCGCGCGTGCGCCGGTGAGTGACGTGTCCGTGGGGTATGGAGGGGCGTGGCTAGTCCGCGTGGCTTGGCAGTTTATTAAAATAAAAATTAAAAAAAAACAAAAATTAAAAAATACACACAATTAAATAAAAGTCTAAAATTTTATTAAATTCCTAAAAATTACAAAATTCATAAAAATTACAAAAAAAAAAACCTAAAAAGGATTACAAACGGCCCCCTATACTTTGTTCTGACTTCCTATTTAACTTTATTTCAACTTTCAGCAAATGACAAACTGCCCCCTGTACTTCATTACTTTCACATCTCTCGCACTTCTAAGGTATTTCTAAAGTTGGGACCTTTGACGGTGGACAGACAATAGCGACAATTATTAAAAGGGTCCTAATATTAACACATGGAAAAAGCTTATTTTCACATGGTGTATACGGGCCGTATAATGTTATATGGCCGGTATAGAATTTAAAAAACTAACAAAGTTTGTGCGAGCAACAATTAGTATATATAATGTAATACATAATTTAATCTAATATAGCAATAATTATATTGTAGACTAACATTAAAAGTAATCTTTAAGTTATGTCAAAATTAATCCAACTAATGTTCATCATTTTAATGGTGCTTGGATGGTACAAATCTCATTTTTACTAAGATTTGATTTGACTCTTTAATCTATGTTCAATGAAGTTATTCACTTTTAATAAGAAAAGATGGCTTGACCCTGTTCCAAAGAAAAGCCAATATAAATAAGTCTTTAACGCCTTCTGCGAAAGCATTGGATCGATGACGAACATCAACATTGCATTTGATTCATGACATGAAACCAATAAATAGAAAGATATAGAAGATGAAACCCTTTATTATTGAATCATTCATCACAGATTACATAAACCGAAAGAGTATACATTATCTACAAGCTGAAGACCTAAACCTAGTTTTCTCTCACTAACACATAGTCACTCTCTCTAGAATGTGCACACACTGTTGAGGAATTACTTGGGTTTTGTGAGAGTTGCACAAAGCTTTTCACAGAGATTTTACCTTGTACATAGATGGTCACTAAGAAGCCCTAATCCACCCTATACAACACATATATATAGGCTAGGGCAAAGTCTAGTCCGAATATACATAAATTCGGACAATCTCATAAGTTCTGACAAAACTCAAGCCGCAAATTCGGACCCCTAATCCCTTATATTGTCCGAATTTGTCAAACCATAAGTTCTGACAAAACAAAATCACAATTTCAGACCCCTTGAAACACATACATGTCCGAATTTAGTCAATTACTTTGACTTGGCCTTTGACTTTGTTGAACATAACTGATAAAGCACAGTTACCAGCAAGAGCTGCACTTACATACTCCCCCTTAACTGTTGCTATCAGTTCTGTCTGGCATCGATAATCTTCAGTCACCGGAATCTGCACTTACACCTTCTTGGGTTCAAACTCATGTTTTTAGTCTTCAAATGATTTTGATTTATTGTCATCTACTTTGGTATTTCTTTGAACATTCACATTGGAGACTATTCATGAATTTTATATAATATAGAGTAAAAATTAGAGAAAACAACAAAAACACTGCAATATTAGAATCTCTGTAATAGAAAAAGACTTATAGAAAGCAAAGTAGAACCTCTTTATTTAGAGGCACATATCAACCCTCTATATTCTTATTGTGAGTGTGTAAGAAAAAGAAAAAAAGTAATAAAATAAGTGTTTGTGAGTAGAGATTGAGATAGAGATAAAGAGTTGAACGTGAGAGGGAGCCTCTTGTGAATGCTCTTATCACCTTCGTCATCGTATGTTAGATGGCATGGAACTAGTGAAGCCAATTCCATCCATATATTTATTATCACCTTCATGTAGACAAATAATTAAATGTTTTCTATTAAATGAATGAATATTCTCTGATATTGTGGCTCACCTCACGATCAATATTCAAAGTGGGTCATCCTATTCGACTCACCTAGCTTTCGCATCATCTTCTAGTATTCTACTAACACGATAACTGTATCAAGTAACACCGATATTATATTTTCCGATGATGAAAAGAGCAAATTTAGGGTGTCCATTTAATAAAAATAAGTTGTGC
This sequence comes from Helianthus tuberosus, assembly GCA_030545235.1. Classification (NCBI taxonomy): domain Eukaryota; kingdom Viridiplantae; phylum Streptophyta; class Magnoliopsida; order Asterales; family Asteraceae; genus Helianthus; species Helianthus tuberosus. Next base: position 4,973,696 of record CM060372.1, read on the forward strand.
TTGAATAAATGAAACAGTTAACATGTGTTCAAAGAGATTTAGTTGGAGTGTTATTTATATTAAAAATTTAATGATTTAATTTAAATATATGACCGTTGCAGATTAACGCAGTTGAAATCAGATCCACGCATGGAAGTCGACACAAATATCCAGCCACACCGTGATCACGCCACCTTCGGCGTGGTATTCCACGTCGTTAACCCGCGACACATGAGCGCACGGTGTGATTTCCTCCCCTCGCCCAATAGTGTTTAACGCCATCTTGGGTTCAATCTCATGTTTTTAGTCATCGAATGATTTTAATACATTGTCATCTACTTTGGTATTCCTTATCATCTTTATCTTTATGTTAGAAGGCGAAGGCATGGAAATAGTTAAGCCAATTCCATCCACGTATTTCTTATTCATATTTAATAAAAATAATACTGAAAATATTTAGTAAAAACAAATATACAAGTATATACAGTGACAAATTAATAGAAAAATACTATATAATTCACTAGAGTTAAATGCTTGGTTGGTCCATGTGGTTTGCAAAAATTGCAGACTTGGTCCTAGTGGTTTACTAATTACACGCGTGGTACCAAAACTTGTAAAAAATGCACTCGGTTGGACCCCAGCCCTAACATCAGTTAAAAATCTCTGTTAAAACACCCCATGTGCCTGGCACATGAGGGTAATTTGGTCATTTCAGCATTGGGCCTCATCTTCTCCACTTAAACCCACCTGAATTCACCATCCATCACTGCCACCTCACACCACACCCATCTAAACCCCCTCCTCCCCCCTTCACACTCACTCACCCACCCACCCTTAACCCCTTCTCTCTCACGTCTGCGGCGGCGGCCGTGATGATTCAGGCGAGGATGATGATGAATCGGAAAAGATGATGGATGAAGGTGACGGCGGCGGCGACGGTGGTGGTGTATTCTCCGACCGTTTTTTCCGATGATGTCGATGAGGATGATGATTTCGAGGATTATGATGTCGATGTCGATGATAATGAAGACTTTTTAATATCATCACATAATCCTCTTCGCACATCCTTCGATTTCAACAAAAATCACATAACATCAGTTAATTGTTTGTTTTAGATCAAGGATATTGCGGTGAAGGCATCTGGAGCTTATAAGAACTGTGGTGAAGGATATTGCGGTGAAGGAGATGGATGCCAGATTGAAGGGGCTTTCGAGTGGTGGGAGCACTCCGGCATCGTATAGTGACCGAATTGAATCGATTAAGTTCGTTGAGGAAGATGAGGTTAAGGAATGGGTTGCTCAGGTTGAACCAGCGGTTCTCATCACGTTTCATTCGTTGCCTCAAGGAGGAAACGATCTTGAACGAATACGATTCAGGTATTGATTATGGTTAAATATGAATTCAAATTATAGTTATAGTTTTAGCTTTTCGATTCAGGTATTGATTCTGGTTAAATATGAATTTCCCTCCTGACTCTTGTAAACATACAGATGTTTAAATGCAGACAGATGGTGGTGGTGGTTTGGGGAAGAAGAAGGGGGTGGGGCAGGACCAACTAGACTGAAATGAACAAATTACCCTCATGTGCCAGGCACATGGGGTGTTTTAACAGAGATATTTAACTGATGTTAGGGCTGGGGACCAACCGAGTGCATTTTTGACAAGTTTTGGTACCACGCGTGTCATTAGTAAACCACTAGGACCAAGTCTGCAATTTTTGCAAACCACAGGGACCAACCAAGCATTTAACAAAAAAAAATGAGTGAAAAATGGTTACTTTTCTCTCGGCCATCTCCCTTCGTCATCCTCATGCATTTTTGCAATGTTTTCCGTAGTCATCCACACGTCTACGGCATAGAATGGCACCGCCGGTGATCATCTAGCATTGCTTGCCATCAGATCAATAATTAAAGGTGAGTCATTTTTAAAAAGTTAATAACTCTTTCATATGACGTTTTTATAAAAATTGCACTATAAAAAAGCGTTTTTTTATCTTTAAAACGACTATACTATTGCTAATTGGATCACCCAGATCGTAAAACGCAATTCACAATAGTAAAACCCATATCATAAAACGCAATTCACGATGGTAAAACCCAGATCGTAAAACGCAATTCACAATAATAAAACCCAGATCGTAAAACGCAATATTAAAACTCAGGCCGTCAAACACAATTCACAATGATAAAACCACATATCATAAAACGCAATTGTTGAACCCATGTCGTAAAACACAATTCAAAATGGTTAAACCCAGATCATAAAACGCAATTCGAAAACCTAGGTTGTAAACGCAATCCACAAAGGTAAAACCCACATCGTCAAACGTAATTCGAAATCCCAGAACATGAAACGTAATTCAAAAACCCAGATCGTAAAACGCAATGATTGATGAAATTATCCAGATTTCTTACACAGATTGAAGCCGATTTCTTAGGATTTCTTCAAGATTGGCGAAATTTGAATGCTAAACACTAACAATCGAATGAATTGATTGATTCGCTTAAAAACACGAGGAAAAAATGAGAAAATTGTGTGAAATTGAACTAGGTTTCTTCAAAAAAGATGAAAAAATGTTGATTTAGTGTTTAAATCATTGATTGATGAAGAAAATCGCAATACAATGTAGTGATTATAGAGAGAGAAGGTAAACAAAAGGTTGAAGACAATGGATTTTTGAAGACAGTGGGTTTTGAATATGCAGAGAAAGAGAGACAGAAGATGAGCTAAGATTGACTAAAATGTCCCTTCCTATGTTTTTTTGTTATTTGTCACATGTCCTATTATTGTTTCCTACACTTCTTACCCAAACCAATCTTCTTATTTGATCCTCTCCCTTTATCTTGATTGAAAACTTTAGAATAAATTAATACTTCTAGTTATTAAGATATCTTGGTTTAATAACTAAATCATGATTGCACACCTATTTTACCTTTTTTGCATTGCTAACTCTTAGATTAGTTTTCTAATTCCTGAAATTGAGAGGGTAAGGAAAATCAAATTATACATTGTTTATTAATTTTATTTTTCATTTTATCTATATATTATATATAATTTTTTTATACAGTGTTCCCATTTATTTTTCATTTTTCAGTGTTAGTAACTTTTCGGTTTGATTCGATTTTAAGTCTCAACGGTTCAATTTCTGTTTTTGATAATTAAAAATCGTTACTAACGGTTTGATTCACGATATAACTTAGAAACCGTTAAAACCAAACCTTGAACACCGCTACTCATTTTAACAAAAGTTGGGAACACTGTGCATCCCTAATAATTTTTTAATATTTTTTTAAAGTGGTTGTGAGTGGATGAGAGAGAAAATGTAATGATAAAGATATAAAAGAAATATTATTTAGTTGAAATGAGAGAGAAAAATAATAATTTTTATTTAGGGTGAAAATACGGTGGAATAGATGTGAATGCTCTAGGCATCTTTATAAACCATGTGCAATGAAAGTCAAGTGAACAGGTGTAGAGATACTATTCACCAAGAAAAGCCAAGTGAACAAGTCTTTGCTTGTCACCTTTATCGTTTGCTGACACATGGAAATTGTGAAGCCAATTACATCCGTTTTTTCTCATCACCTTAATGTAGACAAAGTTACTGACTATTTTCTATTTATTCATTGAGGCCCTAACTATCTGCACACCCAGTTTGCCTATCTGCACACTTAGGGTTTACCTACGCAGCGTATTGACCTATACACAGCGTATATAAACCATGGATCTCAGTGCCTAATAACCAATCATTGCACAAAAAATAAGGTTTATATACGTTGCGTATAGCTCTCTACGCAGCGTATATAAACCATTAGACTTTTTTGGGTCATTTTGGTAGGTTTGAGGGATCATTTTTTCACAAAGTTTATATATGCTGCGTATTGACCTATACTCAGCGTATATAAAGGTCTGAAAATGTCATTTATACCCTTGTATTGAGGCTATACGAAGCCAAATACAAGGGTAGTTGTGTCATTTTTGTCTTATACGCTGCGTATTGATCTATAAGGAGCGTATATAAAGCTCCATTTTTGTATTTTTTTTTGTGTATTCCTTTGTTTATTTATAAAAAAAGGAAAAATATTTATAAAAAAACAATATTATTGGTAAATAATACAAATATAAATTATAAAAATTAAAAATAATACAACTATTATGAATTCTAAAAATTAAAAAAGAAAATTATTTATAAAAAACAATATTATTGGTAAATAATACAAATATAAATTATAAAAATTAAAAATAATACAAATATTATGAATTATAAAAATTAAAAAAGAAAATTATTTATAAAAAACAATATTGTTGGTAAATAATACAAATATATTATACGATACGATGCAACACCATACGCTACTACACTATACGATACGATGCAACACGATACGATATCACACTTATAGGCCTATACGGGACATATACTACGCTATACGATACGATATCACACTTATAGGCTTATACGAGGTCAATACGGCACATATACTATGCTATACGATACGATATCACACTTATAGGCTTATACGAGGTCAATACGTGACCTATACTACACCTATACGATACGATATCACACTTATAGGCCTATACGAGACATATACTACGCTATACGATACGATATCACACTTATAGGGTTATACGAGGTCAATACGGGACATATACTATGCTATACGATACGATACCACACTTATAGTCTTATACGAGGTCAATACGTGACCTATACTACACCTATACGATACGATATCACACTTATAGGCTTATACGAGGTCAATACGGGACCTAACTCACACCTATAGGCCTATACGAGGTCAATACGTGACCTATACTACACCTATACGATACGATATCACACTTATAGGCCTATACGGGACATATACTACGCTATACGATACGATATCACACTTATAGGCTTATACGAGGTCAATACGGGACATATATTATGCTATACGATACGATATCACACTTATAGTCTTATACGAGGTCAATACGGGACATATACTATGCTATACGATACGATATCACACTTATAGTCTTATACGAGGTCAATACGTGACCTATACTACACCTATACGATACGATATCACACTTATAGGCTTATACGAGGTCAATACGGGACCTAAATCACACCTATAGGCCTATACGGGTGTTATATCGTATCGTATAGTATCGTATCGGGTGTTATTTTCCTTTTTTTTATAAAGAAACAAAGGAATACACAAAAAAATACAAAAATGGAGCTTTATATACGCTCCTTATAGATCACTACGTAGCATATAAGACAAAAATGACACAACTACCCTTGTATTTGGCTTCGTATAGCCTCAATACAAGGGTATAAATGACATTTTCAGACCTCCATATACGCTGAGTATAGGTAAAAATAAGTGTGTATTTAGGCGTTAAGCTCCTACTCGTCAATGGTAAAATTGGTCATCGGGTAACTATCAAACTCCGCAAACCATTGCTCTATCGCCTTGCGATAAATCGTGTAGCCATCAGTAGCAAGACAAGGATCAACCATAACATCCTGTGTCAAAAGATCAATATATTATCTACAAACTGGTTCTGTTTGATAAAACTGAAAGAAAAAATGTGACACTCTTACCTTGAGTATCAAGCATAGGCCTGGCAAATAAAACCCATTTGGTTTTTTTTGGTTATTTTGGATCATTTTAAAAATGAGAATTGATCAGGATAGGTTAAGAAATAACTAAGGATGAGTCAGGATGGGAAATATGATATCTATTTAAAATAATTTGTGGGTAAGGATGGGTATTATTCAGGGTAAATGGATAACACAAAAAAGAGCATCACAGGCAGATTTTTCATCTTATTCTTATTCGAGTGTTCGTAATTTTTGGCTTCACAAATAATAAAAATAATAAAAATTTTCTAAAAAAATCAGAAAAATAAAAAAAAAATTATAAAAAATAAAAAAATCTAAAAAATAAAAAAATCCAAAATTTCTAAAAAATAAAAAAAATAATAAAAAAATCCAAAAAATTATAAAAAATCAAAAAAATAATAAATATTCTAAAAATCAAAAAAATAATAACAAATGAAAAAAATCCAAAAAAATTAAAAAAAATAATAATTAATGAAAAAAAAATAATAAAAAATCCAAAAAATTCTAAAAAATAATAAGAAATAAAAAAAATCAAAAAAATTCTAAAAAACCAAAAAAAAATATAAAAAATCCAAAAAATAATAAAAAATCCAAAAAATTCTAAAAAATAATAAAAATAAAAAAAAATCTAAAAATTCAAAAAAAATTGTAAAAATTAAAAAAAATCAAAAATATTATAAAACATAAAAAAATTCTATAAAAATTAAAAAAATAATAAAAAAATCCAAAAAATTCTAAACAAAATCAAAAAAATAAAAAAAAAATCTACAAAACCAGAAAATTCTAAAAAATAAAAAAATTCTAAAAAATCAAAAAAATAATAAAAAATCCAAAAATGATAAAAATGATAAAAATAAAAAAATTCTAAAAAATCCAAAAAATAATAAAAAGAGTTAATTACATAGTTAGTCCCTGTGGTTTGCACAAAATAACAACATTAGGTACTAATAGTTTAAAATCACATTCTAGGGTATTAACTTTTCATTTTGTAACGTTTGAGGGTATTAACTTTTCATTTTGTAACGTTTGAGGGTACTAATAAAATGTGATTTTAAGCCTTTAAACAGTGCTAATACCCTCAAACGTTACAAAATGAAAAGTTAATACCCTAGAATGTGATTCTAAACTATTAGTACCTAAGGTTGTTATTTTTTGCAAACCACAGGGACTAACTATGTAATTAACTCTAATAAAAAATCCAAGAAATTCTAAAAAATGAAAAAAATAATAAAAATCAAAAAAATTATAAAAACAGTTTTAGGATTTTTAGGATTTTTTTTCTAATTTTTTAGAATATTTTTTATTTTTTGGATTTTCTAGAATTTTTTAGATTTTTTAGAATTTTATGATTTTTTTAGAATTTTTTGTTTTTTTAGAATTTTTTTTAATTTTTTATTTATTTTTTGAATTTTTTAGAATTTTTTGGATTTTTTATTATTATTTGAATTTTTTATAATTTTTTGGATTTTTTTATTATTTTTTAGAAATTTTTTTATTTTTATTATTTTTTATTATTTTTTTTTGATTTTTTAGAATTTCTTTGATTTTTCTTGGATTTTTTTATAATTTTTTGGATTTTTTAGAATTTCTTTTAATATTTAGGATTTTTTAGAATTTTTTGATTTTTTGGAATTTTTTTTGATTTTTTTAGAATTTGTTTGATTTTTTATAGTTTTTTTTTATTTTTTTTATTTCTTTGAATTTTTTAGAATTTTTTTGATTGTTTATAAATTTTTGGATTTTTTAGAATATTTTAGATTTTTTTGGTTTTTTAGATTTCTTTGTATTTTTTATTATTTTTTAGAGTTTTTTTGATTTTTTTGATTTTTTAGAATTTTCAGAATTTTTTATTATTTTTTTGATTTTTTAGAATTTTTTGGATTTTTTTTGATAATTTTGTATTTTTTATAATTTTTTGGATTTTTTAGAATTTTTTTATTTTTTGGAATTTTGTGTTTTTTTTATTTTTTATTATTTTTTTGAATTTTTTGAATTATTTGGATTTTTTAGAATTTTTTATCATGCCCAAATACATCTTGACAAAAACTCATTTTAACCTAAACTCATTCTAACATATTTCTTAATAAACCCATCCTAACCCATACGTGAAGAACCCTATTTTTCATCTCACAACGGATCAAATTAAGAAGGTTCAGCTCAAAGATAACGAGTCAAACGGCTTGAAACTTTAAAGTCACCAAATTCTAGAGATGCATACAACCACCTAAATATGTAATGCAATTGGGTAATATTATGTACCATTGTTTTCAAATCATGGGGGGGGGGGGGGGGGGGGGGGGGGTATTTGCACGGACCTCCCATCCGCCGGAGTATTACAACTCCGCAGCTTACCACGCCTCAAGGTTGCATGGCGGTGAATACCCAACCGAGCCGAGCCTTGGGTATTATGCCGGATCCAAGACTCGAACCCGGGTCTCTACGAAAGAGGAGGGTGAGGCTGGCCAACTGGGACACCCCAGTTGGTTTCAAATCATGTTTATAATCAGTTTATGATAAACAACAAAACAATTTCCGAGGACCAAAGCAACCTTACTAGTACTTAAAACGACACGTTTCAACCACACCCGTGTTGGCCCGATACCCGACCCGCTCAACCTGCCAATTTTCCTCATACACTAATCGCATCCCCTGAAGGGCTGGTTCTATGGCCAATATATCATTAGAATTATCATTTTTCTCTCCAGAAAGTGCATTTAACTATCATTTTAGGGACATATGATGTGTTGATACAGAGATTAAGAAGCAGACCTGGTGTATAAGTAAAAAGAATTTGAGTTGAGGGACATTATAAACTCCCGTGCGGAAGTATATATCTATGAAATTAACACCTACAGATAGCCTTGTTCTTCACTCTTATCTATCCTTTCGGATCCCCAATTTCAACCTCCCATTTCAGCACCTTTAAAAAAATGCATATTCTTTAGCAGCATGTACAAGTAGGAATATGTTTAATATCATCTAACAAAAACACAGATGAAACATGTGGTGAGATTAAAAAAACCTCAAGCTCATAAACCCTAATGGCTATTACCATTGTCCGGATTATAAAACATTACTAAAAGTTTTGTGAACATGTGAAATAGGTGGATGGAAAAGGGGATCACAAATTCACAGTTACCTGAAAGGTGTGTTTTCCCACAGAATCGAACACAACATCAACTCCTTCACCATCTCAGCAACACGGCTAATAATATCCTCTTCTTTGTAGATTATAACATGATGACATCCATCTTCATTAGCTTGCAAAGCCTTCTATTTGGTTGATACAGTTCCAACGACAGTGGCACCAAGCATATTTGCCCACTTGGCATAACACAGAACCAACCGCGCCTGCTGCTGCATGAACCAACACCTGTGTCCTTGTTCTACCTGTATTAACACTTGCTGCTTTCAGGTAAAATTAAATACAGACCCACATTGATTACACTGCGATTCGGTTGGATTAAGTGCTCTTCTGATGTATGAAGATGTTTTACATTAGCTGACCCATGTAAATGTTCTTAGATTAGTTGTAATATGAAATAGATAAAACAACTGATAGTATATTTGTAGAACAGAGGAAACCAATTCTCCCTCTATGCATATTTTAGACACAACAATTAAAGGAGGACATGTCAAACAAAAAAAAAACTTAGTTAAAACATAACGAGTCAAACGGGTTGACAGCCGCCCAAAGTCTATTTTTAACGCATACAACCTCCTTAAATCACTGTTATTTAAAGCTTTAGGTTACTGCATACAATTGTTTCCAGATCACTTCACGGTACAGTACTAATGATTTGCCAGTTTACTGTTCAGTTTATGGTTTGAAACTTGAAACCAGTTGTCTAAGCTGAACAGACCATTTTGCATTTATTATTTATATTTTTATTTTAGAAATATAAAGTTATCAACAATCTTATCATTTGTTTAAAGAATTTAATACAAAATTCTGCTTTTTTAAAAAGTAATTTTTTTCAGAAATCCGAACAGCAAAACCGTGCAAACTGCCCAGTTCACATAAACCGTATATCTCATCTAAATTTCTACTCAGAAACAAGAAATTTGTTAAAATTTAGGCAATCAAGCGACAGATCTATCAATATATTATAATAGAGTTAAATGCTTGGTTGGTCCCTGTGGTTTGCAAAAATTTCACTCTTGGTCCTAGTGGTTTACTAATTACACGCGTGGTCCCAAAACTTGTCAAAAATGAACTCGGTTGATCCCCAGCCCTAACATCAGTTAAATTTCTCAGTTAATTATATGTGAAATGACTATATTACCCTTGAACAATTAAAAGAAATAAAAAAATTAATAAAGCCCACTGATCATCATCATCTTCAACCTCAGTCTCTCAAAAAACTCAAACACCACCACCTCCTCCACCATCACAACCCACCAGGGGACATTATCGTCATTAATTTCAACAATCAATAAAAAAACATAACATTTCACACAAAACAAACTAAATAAAACTCATTTTTTCTTATTCAATTACAAAACCCATAAATCCCCAAATAATTAGAACTCAATCTAAACAAAATACACTCCAATTTCAACAATCAAATAAACACAACAGTTCACACAAAACAAATAAAACAAAACTCAATGTTTCAAAACCAGTAAATCCCCAAATATGCAACAAGAATCAACCATGAATCGAGATCAAAAAAAGGGAAATATTACCGAGAGAAAAGGGACCGATTCCGAGACCATGACGAAGATCAAGAACGATGACACCCATGGCTGTGGCCTCGCACCTTCTACGGGGTCTCTGCAACATAATAATAACTGGATAATAACAAACAGGATTATCCTTTCAGAGATTTCAAATTCCCGATTATCTTGTTGTGCAGTGATCGATAAGCCTACGAAGCCCGTATTTTTGACGATCGGGTTTTTTTTTTTTCGATTTAGAGGATGCGTAAGTGGTTCAGTTGTCGCCTACTACACGGCTGTGAATGAATGAATGAATGGAAGGATGGATACTTTACGGTTTGTACTTTGTTGGTATTTGGTTATGTTAACGAGAGACGCCTAGTGCTCGATTTTAAAATTGTGGAATATGTTTTTGTCTATTTGGTTAGTGGTTTTAAAATTGTGGCATACGTTTTGTCTATTTGGTTAGGTGTTTGTTTGTGGTGGGTTATGATGGTGGAGGAGGTGGTGGTGTTTGAGTTTTTGTCAGTGACGGATCCAGGAATTTTTTCCACCAGGTTCCTTTTGGTAGATTTTCACTAATTCTCACTATCTTTTTTTAAATCATACAAAATTTCCATTACTTTTTTCATTTTTTTCCAAACTAAAGGGGTTCCCGGGAACCCCCAAAACACCCTTGGATCCGCCACTGGTTTTTGTGAGGGACAGAGGTTGAAGATGATAAGGATGAAGATGATGATGATGATGATCAGTGGGCTCTATATATATTTTTTTATTTTTTTTAATTGTTCAAGGGTAATATAGTCATTTCACACATAATTAACTAAGAAATTTAACTGATGTTAGGGTTGGGGACCAACCGAGTTCATTTTTGACAAGTTTTGGGACCACGCGTGTAATTAGTAAACCACTAGGACCAATAGTGAAATTTTTGCAAACCACAGGGACCAACCAAGCATTTAACTCTATTATAACACTAGATTGTTGCCATAGCCGCCGTCTTAGCTATTTTATAGATGGCGAAACGTTATGTGATATGTTAACCATATAAAAACGTATGTTTTGACTTATCCGAACTATATCAGTATAACCCATATAAGCATTGCGGCTACAACGATGACATTAATGTGTGGCGTCTGCACATGACATTACATCACACATTACACATTTGTGACATTAACGTCATTAGACATAGATAAAAAAGAGTATGTCTCGTTCGCTGCGTTGTAGAGTCTTAAAAGTAATTTAGATAGCGATGTAAAGTCTTAAAAATAATTTAGACATAGATAAAAAATATAATAATGTGTCGCACGTTGAGGTGTCAAGTTAGAGGTATGGGTGTCAAGTTCGAAAGTGTAGAAACCAACCTTTGTTTTTATAATATATTAAATACATAAATGTGAAATCGGCGGCAACGTCTTAGCTATTTTATAGATGGCGAAATGTTATGTGATATGTTAACCATATAAAAACGCATGTTTTGACTTATCCGAACTATATCAGTGTAACCTATATAAGCATTGCGGCTACAACGATGACATTAATGTGTGGCGCCTGCACATGACATTACATCACACATTACACATTTGTGACATTAACGTCATTAGACATAGATAAAAAAGAGTATGTCTCGTTCGCTGCGTTGTAGAGTCTTAAAAGTAATTTAGATAGCGATGTAAAGTCTTAAAAATAATTTAGACATAGATAAAAAATATAATAATGTGTCGCACGTTGAGGTGTCAAGTTAGAGGTATGGGTGTCAAGTTCGAAAGTGTAGAAACCAACCTTTGTTTTTATAATATATTAAATACATAAATGTGAAATTATGTGTAAATAATTAGTTTAAGTAATAAGTATAGTTTACCAACTCCAGAGTAAAATAAAAAGAATAGAACCAATGTGAGCATCCACCCAAAAATATAAAATGTTGTGTGAGAAAAAGATGGGAGTCAGGGATCGAAACCTTGACCTCCATTTTATCAAGAGACACAGAAACCACTGAAGCGCAATGCCAATTTAGATATATGTTTGCGCAAACATTATTGTATATAAACAAAGGCGGTGGCTTTGATGTGATAGCCACCGACCTTTTGTTTTAATATATATATAATATCACAAAAATTGTAATCATAACACCACAAAAAAAGAGAGAAATATTTACAACGACTGACTGTACAAAACGAAAATCACAAAGAAATACAGATCTACTACAAACACTCAAATTGGAAGTAGCAAACGTACCTTTTAGGCAAGACAAGAGTTCGTCTCCTCTGAACCGGTGGTTTGGGGATGAATTTCGGATGTAAAATTGAATAATATTATAAGATAGATTTCGATACAGATCTGATATTAAAATACTGAATGATGAAAGAATGTGAGAAATTAGTAAACGGAGATCTGTAAACGACGTCGGAGAAGAGCTAGGATTTGAGTTGAAGATGAAAAAGAAAAGTAAATGAAGTTTTCTGAGCATGTTTGAGCAGAAAAACATTGTGGTTATTTTTTCTTTTGTGATAGTCTATTTTGGTCCTCTCAAGTCAAAAGTTTCTTTAGTGATAGTCTATTTTGGCTCTCTCAAGTCAACATTCACAAGTCAAAAGTTTCTTTTGTGATAGTCTATTTTGACCGGTCAAAAGTTTCTTTTGTGATAGTGTATTTTGACAAATATGTGGTAATTCATGTTTTGAATATTTCTAAGTTATTTGGCAAAATTTATTGCATCCCAACGCCGTCTGGTCACGCCCCTTCCACACCTCACTTTTTTAGGTTTTGGACTGGTGGAGCCCACATCTGACACGTGTGAAGCAATGCCCCCAACCCAAGCCCCTCCACACCCCATAGTCTCATATCAATTGGTTGCATGATTACTTTTTAAGGGACGAATGGCTAATATAATTAAGAAAAGAGTGCAATCGGCCAAATTATGGATTTGATTCCTACGCTTTAAATTTATTGATATAGTCTCCAAGTATGATATTTGGTTTCATTTGTGTTTCTAATGATAGAACGGAAACTAGTGTCCGCGCGCCTATAGGGGATACAAACTTCTTTCTGGTGGAGGTAGAACTCCACCAGGGGTCTGCGTTAAGTCCTTTTCTTTTTGCGGTGGTCTTGGATGAGTTGTCCAAGTCGATGCAGGAGACAGTTCCATGGTGTATGCTTTTTGCAGACGATATTGTGTTGATTGCAGAGACTAAACAGTGCCTGAACGCAAGGGTAGAGGAGTGGCGTGTAGCTCTAGAGGGCAAGGGCCTAAGGATTAGTCGATCTAAGAGTGAGTATCTACATTGTGATTTCAGTGGTGTAGCCGATAACGATGACACACAGATCACCATTGAGGATCAATTGGTCCCGCAAGCAACTAGATTTAAGTATTTGGGGTCGTTTGTTCAAAGAGATGGTGACATAGATAGTGATGTAACCCATCGCATACAGGCTGGCTGGTGTAGATGGAAGGTAGCCAGTGGGGTATTGTGCGATAGGAGGTTCCCAACTAAACTAAAGGGGAAATTTTACAGGGTAGCAGTTAGGCCCGCTATGCTATATGGAACAGAATGTTGGGCTATCAAGAAGACACAAGCGCACAAGATGGAGATAGCAGAGATGAGGATGCTGAGGTGGATGTGTGGACACACGAGGTTAGATCAGATAAGAAATGAGGTTGTGAGGGAAAAAATAGAAGTGACTAGTATATCGGATAAGATTAAGGATGGGAGATTGTGATGGTTTGGGCATGTGAAGCGGAGGCAAACGACAGCACCAATTAGAGTAGTGGAAACTATTACTGTAGAGGGGAGGAGAGGAAGAGGCAGACCCAAACTGACATGGGATGAGCAGATTAGGCATGATTTACGAGAGTTGCATCTTTCTGAGGATATGGTCCAAGATAGGACTTCGTGGAGGCGTAGAATTAAGGTTAAGGATTTCTAGAGGATAGTGCAGTAAGGTCTTAGGTGTATTTTAGGGACGTATGTTTTTCTTATTCTTTAAGTGACTTTTCCGGTGATTGTCTTCTTGTGTTTATGCCCAAATGATGTTGTATACTGTTATACATGATTGACATTATATTGTGTCATTCTGATCACTTTCTTGGTATGTGAGACTGATTGTTTCTATATTCTTTGACTTGGTGCGTTTGTATGATGTTCGTTTTGGAGCCGAGGGTCTCTCTGGAAGCAGCCTCTCTATCCCTAGTGATAGAGGCAAGGTCTGTCTACATCCCACCCTCCCCAGGCCCTATAAGTAGCTTTGCTATTTGTGGGATTTAACTGGATATGGTTGTTGTTGTTGTGTTTCTAATGATAGTAATATCCTAGTAATTTACTTAGTGGACCTACTTTATATAAATTTAATTATTTATAACTACTACTTGTGTTATTATATAACCATGAAGCTATTTGTTTTCATTATCATTTTTTTACCTTGGTCTTTTGGTTTGAAGACTATTGATTATAATTTGGTTGTACATTTTAGTTTTATAGATTTTATTTATTTTGAAGCTTACTCAGAAAAAACCTTGGTTGTAAATGAGTTGGCTCGGCTCAATTTGTAAACGAGTCGAGCCCGAGCTATGCCTGGCTCGACTCATGAGCTGGCTCGATTTATTTTATTTTATATAGATTAATCTTGATTTTAAATGTATTAAAAAAATATGTGAGATGGGTTGAGTGTTAACATTTTAAGTTTAACTAAACAATAACATATATAAATATGGGAAAATAAACAAAAATTATACACATAGTACTTTTAATATGCCTTTCAGTCTTTAAAATATTGAAAAAAAAATAATACATATAGATTATATGTGTAATTTTTATTTTTAATTTTTGTTTTGTTTGTTATCAATATTTGTAAAAAAGAAATTTAGAATTAACGAGCAAGTTCGATTTTGGCTCGAGCTAGCTTGAACATAGGACTGTAAAAGAAACCGAACGAACACGAACAAGGCCGTTAAGTAAATAAATGTGTTGATGAATGGTTCATGAACACTTACCGAACAAGATTTTATGTTCGTATTCGTTCATTAAGGAAATGAGAGTGTTCACGAACGGTGCCAACGCGGCGAAGGATAAAGGTGGATGGCCCATAGAGTAGCACTGGAACTTGAATCCCTTATTGTGGAACATAGATCGATCGTATTCGTCGATGTAACTAATGAGAAAGGGAAATGAAATGGTATATAAACAAAGTGAAATAAGGTTTCCTAGTTTAATTGTTTTGGTAATAAAATAAATAAAAGTTTAATAACAAAAAAAGTATAGATAAAATATATGAAAGCACAAAAATCTTTAATTAAAATACAAACATACGAACATAATCGAACACATATAAAATGAACGAAAGTTCTCGAACACCTTACCGAACGTTCACGAACACAATTGAACGAACGAGACCTCTTTTCATGTTCGTTCATTTAACTAATCGAATGAAATTTCTTGTTCATGTTCGTTCGTTTATTAACGAACATAAACGAACTTCCCGTCGAATGGTTCACAAACTGTTCGCTGAACGTTCGATTCGTTTACAACCCTACTTGAACATTTTACGAGTCGAGCTCAAGCTCAACTTTTCAGCATGATAGAATAAACCAACTGAGCCAAGCTAGGGCGTTTAAGTTCAAGGTCTAGCTCAACCTAGTTTGAGTCGATTACAAACCCCCTAAATAGAACCTCTTTAATTTTAAAGGGAACATTAGTATTTCCAATATACCCTTCAGAATTTAATCTAATATAGCAATAATTATATTGTAGACTAACAATAAAATTTATATACTATTAATTTGGAATATGTTTGTGCAATACTTGGTTATACTTTTTGCATAGTTGTTGTTTTATGCTTGGATTGTTTGTATTGTTTGGTTTATTTGCTGTACTTTTTGTTTGACATTTATATTTATTTACATAATATAAATTTACCCCACGTTTTGGAGGGTTTTTCGAAAAAAAAAATTTAATGTTTCACTTTAAACCCAAAACTACTTGATTTTGTAGTTTTAACCCAAAAGTTTTTAGTTTTTCCAATTTAACCTCACAAAATTTTTATTTTCAATGTGTATGTGTGGTTCTACGATTTTACTTTTTGTTATATGCTTCATTCTAAATTTTACGACTTAACATGGGGCAACGTACGTTTGTGGTTCAGTGTGTTTACGTCGTCTATTTTTTCCCGTTTAATAAGTTCATCACAACGCGCGAAATCGAGTTAGTTATTGTTTTCTATGTTTTATATGTCGGTCTAATTTTTCCACATTAAGACGCCGCAACGTCAATGTTGGTGGTCATTGGCTATAGTGTGACATTGGTGCTATCCGTCATGGTTTTACGCCCCCGCCGCAACGCGGGGAGCTTAATACGATAGGTTATTTATATGGATACAAGTCATGTAACGTAGTAATTATGATACCATTAATTGTATGAGCTTATTTGGTGAATTACTTATTTGTATAAGATAGTAATACAGACTTAATCAACAAAAACATCTTTAACATATTGTAAATGTGAATCTGATCAACAGCATGTCAATTTTGTTGGTCGTGGCGCAACGCGCGCGATTCAATCTTCTAGCTAAAACTAAAAGTAATCTTTAAAATATATCAATAGTAATCCAACTATTGTTCATTATTTTGATGGTGCACGCTTACATGAATCTCATTTTTACTAAGATTTGTTTTCACTCTTTAAACTATGTCCAATTAACTTATATTAATTATAATAATTTATTTTATAAATTAATATATAATTTAGTTGATTTTCATAAATTCATGAAAATAATTATTTTTATTTTTAACTATATATATTTAATATATTAATTAAACATTATATAAATTAATGGGTTCGTTTAGGCTCGCCATTGAAAAAATGAAGCGAGAACAGAACGCCAACGCATCTAAACAATGAAAACGCCAAAACACACAGAAAAAAATAGAATTATAAATATTTCTTGTTGGAACGATGTGTGGCGTCAAACGAAATCACATCACCAAACACACACGTGGTAATTACGTTTGCATTGACCATCACACCAAAAAAGTCCCTTTAGACGATTCTCATCATCTGTGAAGTAATCGTACGAGAAATTAGGCTGGGACTGTTTTTTTCATGCAAATGTCGCACAACAATCTCAGCGTCGTATTCCCCTATAAACAAGTTAATTTGCCTCTTGTAGTTCTTAAATCAACTTTACTTGCACCCACGTCTTCAAAACCGCCAAAATAAGTCTTCATAACATTAAACGCCTTAACCGGTCTCAAATTCAACTTAGACATGCTATGTATAACATGCTTCTGGAGCTGAGTGAGGTGTTGTTCAGACAAAAGAAAATGCTTATCAGGCTGTTCAACAAAATCATGGTTGTGCTCCTCAACAAATTTATAGACCTTCCATGATCCAACCTCAAATATTACACATAATTGTGCTCCACAACCAGTCCTCTTTGAAAAGTTGGATCGCACAATCCTTTCCTTTTGATTCGGATCCAACGTATCAACCTTCTTGTCCTTATATACCCCAAATCTCATACACATACAATACTTAATATGTGTTTCTCCTTTGGCGTTTATCTTTTCAGACCCTTTTCCTGACAGAAAAACCACAAGTCGTCGCATACCTAACATACAATGAATAACAATCATCGAAGCTTGGGAATATCATACCTATTTTTGGCTTTATCTCTTCACTAACGTCGGGAATGATCAATGGAAAACCAGTTTTTGGGCAAAACCTTTCATTAGAAGAAACACACTCGTCTGAAAAAACACTGTGAGAACGAATTAAGAAAATGTCATTGGGGGATATTTAACAGAGAAAATGTCTCCTTAAAACATATCGATGAGAACTCCATTAATTAAATAATAAGCAATAGGAATAATTGATGTTACTCTCTTAATAAAACATATTAATGAAAATGCTATAATGAATACGACATAATGAAAACGTCATTAGTTGAATAATAACCAATATGAAGAACTGATGTTACTGCCTTCCTAAAACATGTTAATGAAAATGCCATAAGTTGAGTAATTAACAAATAGTAAGAACTGATGTTTACAAATTAACGTCAATATTCACAACTAATCAGATATACATAACCAGGTGTAAAACGCCATTGATTGTAAACAATAAGCATATATTAGATCCCAAACGACAATTAACATTAATAATGAAAACGCCAAATATTGAATATAGGAAGAACGCCATTGAAACATAAACATCATTTTCAAATATTACTTTGAAAAAAAAACGCCACTGAAACAAGCATAAAGAACAAAACCCCATATATGTTGCATGATTTACTAGAACACATATGAAAATGCCATCAAATATTACTTTGTAGAACGGAATCCACGTTAGACGCCATAGATCTCGAAAGCTTGGAAAGGAGGTAACTGCTAATACGAAATTTTTGGAATTTTGTTTGAAACGGAATTATAATGCCATTTATTGAGGGGAACATGGACAATGACAATCGTGCCCCTGCATATCATTTAGCGCCCCCTGCCACGTGTTCGACCAATATCCATTCTCACCATTTTCACACTTCCAATTATTTTCACATTACTTGACGATTACATGAAACACATCGAGATACAAGTTAGTATGTGTACATGAAAGTTAATTCTAAATGGATTGATTACTTGTATTTATGTGTTACATACATAATATAAAAGAATATATATTTAATAAATTTATATATAACAATCACCAACGGATCATCGAGTCAAACCTATTTCAAATAATAACATCTCATCATGTCTAGTGAGTTGGGTAAACACTTGCAAGACATACATACGATATAGACAATAAGGTGTCCTATATGTGTTAGGTTGGTCGTACTTGCTTTCTTTTGGGCTTTGTAGCTTTTACACATGGATTTCGAGATGAGTAATCACGGCCACTCTTTTACTGTTTACTAAATTTGGGGGAAAAGCATACGGTTTTGTACGAAATGATTTACACTTGCATGTTAGTTGATTCTAGTTGTACCGATTATATGAATACAAGTATTATGATTATTTTCGAGTGCTCAGGAAAGCCCTCGTGGTTAATGAACTGTAACCCTTAGCTATGGACTTAACCAAGGAATATCGCGAATAGTCCTATAGGGTTGACGCCCCACCTTTGGTTAGTAGCGCTAACCTGGTTAAGATAAAGGTGTTTGAAATTTTTGAAACGATTATATTGTATTGGGATACCATAGGACAGGCATTCTCAGTCTAAGATTTGGTTATAGGCTCATATTGTTACATCGGTCATAGTCCTTGCTAGACTTTGATTTGGTTATTCACGAATAACACTTTTTTCATGCAAACGGCTTTCAAAATATTGTTTATGTTTTATTTACTTATCGATCTAAATCGTGTTCCTCACCAACATTATGTTGGCAATTGTTAGTATGCCTGTATGACTATTACCTGTGAAAACCTTTCATGTTACATCGCTAATGATTCCGCCTTTGCGGTGTATGACAAGTGATACTTATTTTTATGTACGTTTTCAGTTGTTTGTTTTGATGTACAAGTTATTGTAAGTTTTGACGCCGCTAAGTCTTGATACAAATGTAAGGATGGTGTGGTGTTTAGGTGGTCCCCCACTAAACGAACCAACCTGGTTTCGATTTCATTTCTTTTATGCGGTATAAATTCGATTTACTTTACTTTTTATCCAAACACAATGCTTGTATAGGTTATATTGAGTTATATCGGATACGCCAAAACATGTGTTTTCATACGGTTGTCGCATTACATAACGGTGGCACTAATCCCATTTAATATTTGCGATGTACCTGCGCCGTAACACGCGCACGCCTTATTACTAGTTCTATCTAATCTAACAATAAATATATCATAGAATAACATTAATGGTAATTTTTAAAACTCGTCAAAGGTAATCCAACTAATGTTTCATCATTTTAATGGTGCTTCGAATGACATGAATATCATTTTAGGGGTGTTCACGGCTTGGTTTGAAACTGTGAAACCATCCAAACTGGTGATAGGTTTGGTTTCACCGTCCAAACCAGCTATCGGTTTGGTTTCACCATCGCTTTTTTTCTTAACCTTAAGTCTATCAGATTAAAAAAAGTTCAAAACATAGTGAACGATTTGGTTCACAGTTTCACAGTTTATACCCAAAACTGGCGATTTCGGTCAGGCGGTTTAAAAAAATTCAAACCGTAGTGAACGCGTGGGTTTACAGTTTATAACCAAAACCAACCATAAAAAACCAAACTGGATCGTAAAATTAATATATATTTTTATTTTTTAAAAACTGTTTATTTTTCATATATTTAACTATTTGCATTTCTATTATATATTATGTTTAATTAAATTAAATTGGGTGTTAATTTTTAATAGAAATGTAATTGGAGCCCACATATTAAATCGATCTAACAGTTATTCTAACATGTTTCCCTTTATAATTTAGCAAAAATTGTGTGTGAGTAGGTTTCACTATTCATTTTGAGTGTTTTGATTGTCTGTTGGAGTTTGTAGGCCAATGGGTGGATATCATTTGGCATCCACTATTTTTTTATATTTATACTTACAAGTCTTAAAGCTATGTGTACAAGCCTCGATTGCATATAAACATTTATGTTATCTTCCGTTTAACTATTTCTAAAATATAAAATATTCCCTTAAAGTAATAGTATAAGTACCATATAGCCCTTATGGTTTACTTTTAGTTTTAATAAAGCCTATTGTTGATCAGTTCTGTTTAAACATGATGGAAAACATGAAACACATACCTGTTATAGCATTCAAAGCAGTGGAGAATCCAGTCAGAGATCCAGCCATTGAGTTCGACATCTTTGTCAGGATGATCTGGTTCCTCCTTAGGGTGTAAAGTAATGATAGTGATGAAACCGAAAGTAGGGTTGATTTCGGTTAGGGAGAGAGAGATACGAATTTGATGTTATGAGGGTTTTTTTGATTCACTATATTGTGTAACCCTTTAACTCTCTAATAAGCTCCTTATTTATACACCCAAGAGGAAACCTAATTAGTTAATAAGGGTAATATGGTCCATCAACAATTACCAACTAATTATTAATAGGTTATTAATATATTTTGATCTAATATAATATAAATGATTATAAAGGCTACAAGATTAAATATTACATTAATAATATATTTAATCTCACATTCTCCCACTTAGCCGAGTAATCATTTATCATGATTCATGAGTATTAGGTAAGCCTGGCCAGGAGTTAACACTCATTTTAGCCTTAAACCAAGAACTATAGCAGAGAAATACAGCCGTTGAATCATCATTCGACTCAGGACCCCCATTAGTCATACTATAGCCTCAATTTAAAACCTAATTGTTACGATCAAAATACATATAAGCCCTTTAACGTCTGATTTATATTTATATTTGTCTATATGTCATTACACCGGCAGAACATATGTTAGAGACATACAAAATCAAACTGAGGAAATTTTATTAATTAAAACATAAGCTAGTACAATATGCCATTAAACAAGGTCTTTAGTAAGTCCCATATTCGATACATGTTCTTCGAAAACTTTAGGTGAGAGACCTTTAGTCATCGGATCCGCAAGCATATCTTTAGTACTAATATACTCAATACAAAGATTATTCTCCTCAACTCGTTCACGTACGAACAAATATTTTGTATCGAGATATAAACCAGCTCCAGTCGAACTGTTACTGTTCGAGAAACTAACGGCAGCTGAATTATCACAGTAAAGCTTCAATGGTCTAGAAATGGAATTAACGATTTTGAGTCCAGTGATCAGATTTCTAAGCAACATTCCATGACAGGTTGCATTGTAGACAACAATGTATTCTGCCATCATTGTGGAAGTTGTAGTTAACTGTTGTTTATGACTCTTCCATGAGATTGGTCCGCCTGCTAACATAAAGATGTAGCCCGAAGTGGATTTCTTGTCATCTTTGCATTTAGCAAAGTCAGAATCAGAATAACCTACCACTTCTAAATGATCACTTCTTCTATAAGTCAGTTTATAGTCTTTCGTCCCTTGCAGATATCTGAGGACCTTCTTAGCTGCTTTCCAGTGATCTAGGCCAGGATTAGTCTGATAACGACCTAGCATTCCAGCAATATAAGCGATATCTGGGCGAGTACAGACTTGAGCATACATCAGGCTCCCGACTACTGACGCATAAGGTATCTGGCTCATTTGCTCCTTTTCAACCTCTGTTGTCGGGCACTGGAATGAACCGAAAACATCTCCCTTAACTACTGGAGCGACTGAGGGTTTGCACTGTTGCATGTTGTAACGTGTAAGGACACGATCTATGTAAGTCTTTTGAGACAATCCTAAGATCCCTTTGTGTCTATCTCGGTGAATTTCGATGCCAATGACGTAAGAAGCATCTCCAAGATCCTTCATGTCGAAGTTATGCGAGAGTAAACGCTTCGACTCATGCAACATGTCTAAACTATTACTTGCCAATAGAATATCATCTACATAAAGAACAAGTATAGTAAAGTTACTCCCACTCATCTTGAGGTAGGTGCATTGATCCACTTGATTCTTCATAAAACCTTGCCTCTTCATGACTTCATCAAACTTGAGGTACCATTGACGTGATGCTTGTTTTAACCCATAAATGGATTTCTTCAACTTACAGACTAGATGCTCCTGACCTTC
Organism: Helianthus tuberosus; assembly: GCA_030545235.1. Lineage (NCBI taxonomy): Eukaryota > Viridiplantae > Streptophyta > Magnoliopsida > Asterales > Asteraceae > Helianthus > Helianthus tuberosus. The sequence goes on from CM060372.1 coordinate 4,996,594, forward strand.
AGGTTTAAAGCCTTCAGGTTGTTTCATGTAAACATCTTCGTCTAAGTCTCCGTTAAGAAAAGCAGTTTTGACGTCCATCTGATGCAGCTCCAAATCAAAATGAGCTACTAGGGCCATAACGATCCTTAATGAATCTTTACGAGAGACAGGTGAAAACGTCTCTTGATAATCAATTCCCTCTTTCTGAGTGTAGCCCTTTGCAACCAATCTCGCTTTGTAGCGTTCAACGTTCCCATTCGGATCCAGTTTTGTTTTGAACACCCATTTACAACCTACAGGTTTGGCACCATTGGGTAATTCGACTAAATCCCAAACGTCATTTTTCTTCATGGATTCAAGCTCATCAATCATTGCTTTGTTCCATTCAGAAGACTTATCACTGCTAATGGCTTCGTTATAAGAGATAGGATCATTGAGCTTTCCAGCATCCATTTCAGTCAGGTAGGTAACATAATCATCCCAATTAGTAGGCCTTCTTTGCCTAGATGACCTCCTGAGTTGATTATCGGGTTCAGCGTTGTCTTGGTTTTGAGCGTTTGATGTGCCTTTGTTATGAGGTATAATGGGTTCTGATTGTGGAGATGGAATTTGTGCAGTGGCTTCAAGTACAGTTGTTGCATGGGGTACAAGAGGAGTAAACAGAGTAATGGTAAGCGACGAGTCTCTCCCCCCGAGTCTTGTACTTCTTGCAATTCTTCATAAGGGTTAGTACTGCTCCCACTGACCTTGAAATCCTCCAAGAACGCAGCACGCTTGGTTTCAACAATACGGGTGATATGGGAAGGACAATAGAAACGATAACCCTTCGAATGATCAGGATACCCGATAAAGAAGCAGGTAACTGTTTTAGGGTCAAGTTTCCTTAGGAAAGGATTATAGAGTTTTGCTTCAGCAATGCAGCCCCATACTTTCATATATTTAAGACTCGGTTTCCTTCCTGTCCAAAGTTCATAAGGAGTTTTAGGGACAGACTTAGAAGGAACTCTATTGAGTATATGAACAGCTGCTTTTAACGCTTCAGTCCAGAGGAATAATGGTAAATTAGTGTTGGCTAACATACTGCGCACCATGTTCATAAGGGTACGATTTCTTCGTTCAGCGACACCGTTCTGCTGAGGTGTACCAGGCATGGTGTATTGGTTCACAATCCCCTGGCCCTTACAAAACTCATAAAATGGACCAGGAGCTTGACCCACATCAGTATGTCTTCCATAATATTCACCGCCTCTATCTGATCTCACAACTTTAATCTGACGATCTAATTGCTTTTCAACTTCAGCTTTATAATCTTTAAAAGTTGTTAGAGATTCAGACTTTTCCTTAATAAGATACAAGTACATGTAACGAGAATAATCATCAATGAAAGTGATAAATGAAGTATGCCCTGTTATGCCAGCAATTTGGTAAGGACCACTAATGTCAGTATGAATGAGTTCTAATAAATTAGAGCTCCTAGTGGCACCTTTCTTATTCGCTAATGTGATTTTGCCTTTAAGACATTTGACACATGTTCCAAAATCAGTAAAATCGAGAGGAGGTAAGACTTCATCCTTTACGAGACGATTTAATCGTTCTCTTGAGATGTGGCCTAAACGTTGATGCCACAACATAGATGAAGTCTCTAAATCTCGAACCTGTTTCATCTTTGTGAGTGATTCATTAATATTATATGACAACAAAGATTTGGAAAAATTATCATCTAGTTCTAATCTATAGAGACCACCATCCAGAATGCCAGTACCATAAACAACGGAATCATAGAGAATAGAGAGTTTGCGATGACCATGAGAAACGACAAAACCGTCCATGTCTAACTTTGGTCCTGATACAAGGTTCCGAGTTACCTCAGGAACATATAAGGTATCATAAAGTTTAATACATAAACCAGTTTTCAAAAATAATTGTAATGTTCCTATGGCCTTCACTTCTAATTCCCGATCATCTCCAACTTTAAGTGTTCTTTGGTTTCTTCCCAGCTTCCGGATTGTAAGGAATCCCTGAAGTGAATTGGTAACATGAACCATAGAACCAGAATCAAACCACCAAGAATTAGCAGGAACATTTAAATTAAATTACTCAAGTATCATGAAAAAATCGTTACCTTTCTTAGCCAGCCACTCCTTGAAGTCAGGGCATTCCTTTTGCTTATGTCCTGTTTTCTTACAGAACTTGCAGTAGGGTTTGCCTAAGGAGTTCTTAGAGCTGGAAGGTGCACTTGTATTAGGATTTGGATTTGGCTTTTGAACCTTAGAAGCATCCTTTCTTTGATAAGTGTTCTTCCTTTTCTTAGAGCTGGAGGTGGTGAAGTTAGCAACATCAGTTGTGCGATCCATCTTCATACGCTCTTCCTCCTGCACGCACATAGCGATCAGCTCACTCATCGTCCATTTGTCCTTCTGAGTGTTGTAATTGATCTTGAAAGCTTCATAGGACGAAGGAAGCGAAGTGATGATGAAGTGAACAAGAAAACCATCACTGATCTCCATCTCTAGGCCCTTCAGCTTATTGGCCATGTCATGCATCATCATGATGTGTTCGCGAATGCCGCTCCTCCCATCATACTTAGTCGTCACCGGCTTGAGGATAAGAGTACTAGCGTGTGCTTTTGATGTTCCCTTGAATTGATCCTCCACAGAAGCCAAGTAGGTTTTAGCATCTTCAGAATCAGGAAATGGCCCCTCTGATTGAGTTATGAATGGACTGCTTCATGAACATGAGAGACATGCGATTACACCTAGTCCACTTATCATGAAGTAACTGCTCAGCAGCAGTACTTGTAGCAGTAAGGTCCGCTGGCTTATTCTCTCTTAGAGCATAATCAAAGTCCAGCAGCCCAAGTGTAAGCATGAGGGCATCCTTCCATGCAGCAAAGTTATCACCAGTCAAAGGTGGAATCCCCTGATTGGGTGCTGATAGTGGAAATAAGTTGAGCGAATTATGATACAAAGAAAGAAGTCTTAATGTGATCTAAGGGCATGTTATACTAAGGCAGGCATAAGTAATGACCATTTTAATTATGAAGCTGTGATAATGTCTATTACTAACATCAAAATAATAGACTTAGTAAAATTCTATTTAAACGAAGACAAATCAGCTTTGGCCAGAAGTGTAATCATTTAAATATGTGTGCAAAGTAATTGTGACAAATCAGCTTTGGCCAGAAATGAGACAATCACTTTAGTTATGCACTTGTCAAGCATGCTAAACATAAATGAATTAAATCAGCTTTGGCCAGAATTAAAACATTTCACGTTTGTAATGCATACTTAACATAGCTTTTATAATACTTGAACAATAAATAGATGTATTAAATCAGCTTTGGCCAGAAATGATACATCAGAAGCTCATTCAAGTTAAGCTATTTTGGTTTTGTAAAAATTATCTGATTCTGATTAATTAATTAAGTATTAACAAAACCAAGTATTTAATAGCAAATTAATTAATTAGGTCACATTAAACAGCTTAAAAATAATGAGGTTTCGAGTCTTGTGCGATCAGTAATGCCTTGTGCGATCGGTAATGCCTTGTGCGATCGATAAGGCCCAAAACTTGTGCGATGTAAATAAAGCCCAAGTCTTGTGCGATCAGTGAGGCCCAAAATTTGTGCGATCAATGAGGCCCAAAACTTGTGCGATTAGTCAGGCCCAAGTTTTGTGTGATCAGCACTATCTTGTGCGATCCACAGGTCTTGTGCGATCCATAAGTTCTTGTGCGATTTCCCTTGTGTGATTGTCTTGTGCGATCAGATCATATCTGATCTGATCTTGTGTGACTAAAGGGACTTGTGCGACATGTTGATAATTTCGAATCCTCTCTTTAAGGCTGTTTATTGTGATAGTTAACTAAAACTCAAAATTTAAGGGATTTTGGGATAGTATTTCCTATTTTATTTATGATCTAAACTTATCAAATATTTCGAAAATAATAACTGAAAATCCATTAACAGTTTTGGAAAATTTAATAGATAAAATTAAGATCAAAATAATGAAAAACACCCACTAATCCAAATTATATTCCAAAATTTAGGGAATTTTCGAGTTTTCTTAGAACAAAATGATGAACCCTAAAAATTTTAAAAACATAATTTTGGAAATCCGAAACCTGAATTTTAATGGTTTTGTAATGGATTTCGTGACAACAAGTTTAACCCTTTATGATTTCGAGTCATTAATCAAATAACCTTTTCCGAAAACAGGGATTTCGACAACAAGGAACTCGAAAACAGTTTTGATTTTTAAGGCTTTAAAACTTCGTTTTCCAGATTTTTGATCCCAGAATAATGGATACAAAACCAGAACTGATTTATCAACATATGCTCTGATACCACATGTTGATCAGTTCTGTTTAAACATGATGGAAAACATGAAACACATACCTGTTATAGCATTCAAAGCAGTGGAGAATCCAGTCAGAGATCCAGCCATTGAGTTCGACATCTTTGTCAGGATGATCTTTCCTCCTTAGGGTGTAAAGTAATGATGGTGATGAAACCGAAAGTAGGGTTGATTTCGGTTAGGGAGAGAGAGATACGAATTTGATGTTATGAGGGTTTTTTTGATTCACTAAATTGTGTAACCCTTTAACTCTCTAATAAGCTCCTTATTTATACACCCAAGAGGAAACCTAATTAGTTAATAAGGGTAATATGGTCCATCAACAATTACCAACTAATTATTAATAGGTTATTAATATATTTTGATCTAATATAATATAAATGATTATAAAGGCTACAAGATTAAATATTACATTAATAATACATTTAATCTCACACCTATTAGTATTATTTTATAATTCATCAAAAAATTTATGTGCGTAGGTTTCACTATTCAATGTTGAGTGTTTTGATTGGTTGTCAAAGTTTATAGGCCAATGGCTGTGAGATTTTAAAACTCTTTCATATGACGTTTTAATAAAAATTGCACCATAAAAATGAGCGGTTTTTTATCTTTAAAATGACTATACTATTGCTAATTGGATCACCCAGATCGTAAAGTGCGATTCAAAAACTCATGTCGTAAAACGCAATTCACAATGGTAAAACCCAGATCGTAAAACCCAGATCGTAAAACGCAATTCAAAAACCCAGGTCGTAAAAAGCAATTCACAATGGTAAAACCCAGTTTGTAAAACGCAGTTCACAATAATAAAACCGAGATCGTAAAACGCAATGTTAAAACTCAAGTCGTAAAACGCAATTCACGATGATAAAACCTCAGATCATAAAATGCAATTGTTGAACCCAGATCGTAAAACACAATTCACAGTGGTAAAACCCAGATCATAAAACGCAATTCAAAAACCCAGGTTTTAAACGCAATTCACAAAAGTTAAACCCAGATCGTAAAATGTAATTTGAAAACCTAGAACGTGAAACGTAATTCAAAAACCCAAATCGTAAAACGCAATGATTAACGAAATTCAAGATTTCTTACACATATTGAAGCCAATTTCTAAGGATTTCTTTAATGATTGGCGAAATTTGAATGCTAGAAACACTAACGATCGAATGAGTTGATTGATTCGCTTAAAAAACATGAGGAAAAAAAATGAGAAAATTGTGTGAAATTGAACTAGGTTTCTTCAAAAATTTGAAGAACACGTTAATTTAGTGTTTAAATCATTGATTGATGAAGAAAATTGCATTACTATTACATTAGTTTTCTAATTCCTGAAATTGAGAGGGTAAGGAAAATCAAATTTGTTTATTATTATAATTTTTATTTGCTTTTACCTTTATTTTTATTTTATTAAATAAGTTAATTTTAAACATATTTTGATTTTCTATGACAACTTTCAATACACAATATTTTTCAAAAATTTTAGTATGTCGTTGTGACATTTCTATTTTTTTGCACATCTGGACAAAAAAAATTCAAAATTCGTTGTGAGTGGTTAACGTATAAGCAATCGCAGACGTAAGTGTCATTAAAACTACCTCACTTATTTTTTGTAAATCCACATTGTTTTACCTTTTCGTTAATGTGATTCGTGCCTAACTTAGTAGAAAGCTCAAGTTTGTGTTTATAAGGTGCCCAATATGATTAAAAGAACTTGGTTTCAGTTATGTAGTTATGTATGATCGTTGGATGTGAAAATTAGTTGAAAAGTTAATGATCTAAAATAGTAAAGCTCATGGAAAGGAAATCTAGTAGTGTTGACATGTTCTCTCACAGGTGTATTTTATATGGTTTGAAAGCCCCTTGAGTCTACTTTCTAGACATTTTTTAGTATGAAAGAAAATACAAACGTTAGATGCATGAAACAACAAAGAAAATAGCTTCGCAAAATGTAATAGGCATTTTTACATATTTCCCCCTCATAAGCTGGCTTATTACATATTTACCTAAACATAAAATTCAATTATATATTTCCGCTTGGTAACTCATGTATATTACATATTTCTCCTTTTCATTAAAATTATGAATAATGTATTTTAATAATCTTAACTATTGCTTATTGGCCGGCAACGGTCCCACCTTCAAAAATTCTCATTGGTGGTCCCATCTTTTCACATATTGGCCTTCAATGGATCCTGACTAATAGAACGCTAACGCCGTTAGTCTCTGGTCACCGGAAAACTTCATTTTTACCGGAAAACTCAACATTTTCGTCTCAAACCTCTTCGTAACCTTGTTACGCACCTTTAAGAACCTTTTCTAGTAAAAAGCCCCAATTATTAAGGTTGTCTGAAAAACTCTTTTTTCACCGGAAAACTTCTTTTTGGCTGGAAAACTCAACTTTTTAGCCAGAAAACTCCAAATTTTCATCCCAAACCTGTTTGTAACCATAAATCGGATCTTTAGCAACCTTTTTCCGACCAAAAACGTTTTTCTGGCGATCGGAGACTAACAGCGTTAGGGTTCTGTTAGTCAGGGTCCATTGAAGGCCGATGTGTGAAAATATGAGACCGCCAGTGAGAATTTTTAAATTGGTACTGTTGACGGCCAACGGATAATAGTTGGAATTATTAAAATCCATTATTTCTTAAAATTACTGTTATTGAATGACTATTTTGTACTGCTTTAGTGAAGACGTAGATGCATGTTTAGCAGCATTGTATAATGGGTGGATAACATTGGTTGAGATGCCTTGTTTGTGATCTCTGCTACAGAAGGCCATCTCGGTAGGATTATGCTGTTGACCTGATGCTATCACTTATGGCAGCAAACTGATACGGATGAACGCAGGGCCGACCCTAGGGGTTGGCGAGTCGCACTCCGGCCGAGGCCCGTTTTTTCCGAGGGCACTAAATAAATTTTGTACACATTATATATTAGGAACTACAAAAAATTAACAGTTCAGTTGCCAATTCCCTTCCCGAAACCTCTTTTCGTAAGGACCCAAGTTCGAATTTAGGGATTGTCCTTGTTTTTTTTTTATTTGGTTCTTTCTTTCTTTACCTTGGACCAACTCTCTTTCCCCTCCACTTGTTGCTTTTCCTCAGAGCAACATCATCACCATCCTCTTCCTTATGTGTTATGTTTGAAAAGACTTGTATAGACTAGAGATAGAAAGTCTTGGGTTGTTAACCTCTCATATTCAATTATTTTTAGATATAATTTGGCATCCACTATTTTATTTGTTATTTTTTTATATTTATACTTACAAGTCTTAAAGCTATGTGTACAAGCATCTATTGCATATAAACATTTATGTTATCTTCCGTTTGACTATTTCTAAAATATAAAATATTCTCTTAAAGTATCAGTATAAGTACCATATAACCCTTATGGTTTACTTTTAGTTTTAATAAACCCTAGTAGTATTATTTTATAATTTATCAAAATTTTTATGTGAGTAGGTTTCACTGTTCAATTTTGAATGTTTTGAATGGGTGTTAGAGTTTGTAGGCCAATGGGTAGATGTCATTTGGCATCCACTATTTTATTTTTATTTTTTATATTCATATTTACAAGTTTTAAAGCAACGTGTACAAGCCTCTATTGCATATGTTTATGTTATCTTCCATTTGATTATTTCTAAAAATATTCCCTTATAAAGTATTAATATTAATAGAAGTACCATATAACCCTTATGGTTTACTTTTAGTTTTAATAAACCCTATACTTTATAAATTTGTTTAACTACTATTATTAATAGTATTATTTTATAAAGTCAAATCTGATTGACTTGCAAGTTCACGCACCGCAACGCAACGCAAATGTGATGTTTATGTGTAGGTCCGGCTAGGGGAGGATCTAGTCGCCTAATCCTTGTGTACAAACCAACCCGGTTGTGCGGAATCCAACCGGGAAAGCAAACCGAGATCGAACACGTAAATACACGACACGCAAGATTCACCGATTAACACCTCTGTATTAATACGTATGAAAAGATCAGTTACAAGCTCAATGTTTACAGATGTATTCTATAAACTCTCCAAGTTCTCTTGTGTGTGTGTGTTCTCTATTCTTGTCTTTGTGTTCATACGTGAAACAGAAGGATAACCCACTATATATACTCACAGATACACGAGATATGACGAAACAGACTAATCTCGACGAATCAAAACTGTTGTCGACGAAACACATGAAACATACATCAAAGTTGACGAAACAAAGTCTGTTTCGTCGACCCACATGTAGTCCGGCCCATGTTTAGTTACGGCCTAGTATGCAAGCCCAACTTCAAATGATAAACAATTTGATTGGCCCATGTGCACATGTACGTACATGATTTCATATTACCAAAGTTTAGTCAACATAGTGACATCATCATGACATCACCAAGGTGATGTCATGGTGATGTGTCGACGGGAAAGGCCGCGGCACTTCGTGCTTCGCGTGTCGAACTCTGGAGCGCACGACGGAGGAATGTCGTGACGTCGGGCTTGAGCCGAACCTAACCGGGTCGAACCGAACCAAGTTGAACCGAACCGAGTCGCGACCACATAATATGTATCAACAAACTCCCTCTTGGACGCTACTCGTGAGGTTCATCTTCTATGTCTTCTAAGTCGGCGGATCTTCAAAGTCTTCACGTCTTCAAAGCAGAAAGTGTATCAACAAACTCCCCGTTTCATGTAGGAAGTGTGTTTGACAAACTCCCCCTTAACATAAGCTCCCCCTTGAGTTATGCTCGTGAACGACTTGATCTTCAGTACTTGAGATCCTTGTGGTGTTGATGATGGCCAGCGGCAACTCGATCATCTTCATCATTTGAGTGCCTTCACGTTGTGTCTTCATTCCGAAGCTTGTCATCGACCATGTTCTCCTTGCCTTTAGAATCTGCGCATGCAAGAAATCTAAACGCGTAATGAGAACAACTGTTTGGAATATAGTTAACATAACAAACAACACACGTATGACCATATCTCAATCAACTACCGTCCGACAGTTTGAAAGTTTAACAAATTTGTCAATTTTAGTTTTTAACTTTCAAAACTTGCAGATTTTGACCGTTTATGAAGATTTAGTCGTTTTGGTTTTCGTTCAGGTTTCAGGCAACGAAGACTCGAGATCCAACATCGTACGATTGAAAATAAAATCTTTTTGGCTTTTAGAAAGTTTACATTAAAACACACCTAAAATCTTTTTGGTATTTTTGAATATTTCAAATGTAAAGACAGAAAGCAGTAAATAAATATATACAAAGATGCAGAAACTGAAAGCATTAAATAAATATTTACAGACATTCTTTTTGTGAGTTTCGAGGGTAAGAGAATCATATCAGTGTACGGTCATGTCAAAACACTCTCTTTGTTCAATTAGTTAACATTAAGAAAAGCATCCTATAACAATTATCGGTATTGTTGTCCACATAAGCTCAACTTATCAGATGTAATCATGGCGAGGGGATACGTTAAGGTATAATTTATACTTACCGACCGGTGTTCATCCACATCACGACACATTCCCGTATCAAGGTATGCACGAGGGTTCATCTTACCGGTGAGTATACCGATTATCATCTGTTTGACCGTATATGATGTGAGAAACTCACTTATTTTGATTGAAAACAAGCCCTATGTGATAGAATCACTTATTGATGAGGAACTTGATTTTCGATGCATGAGGGCACAGGAGCAAGTCCGTGAACAGGTCAGTACTTTCGTACAGCAGAGAGACGAACTTGACTCCCGGATAAATGTGATATATTATCACTTATTTTGAGGGACATGTGATTGTTGATCACTTATTGAGGTCGTATGCAGTATGTACACGTATGTATAGCATCATGGAAGATCTAGACTTGCGTCCCCGTTATTTTTCGGTAAAAGATACAACCATGATACCCAGATGATAAGCAGCATAAAGACCGAATATCTCAGAACCTCGGCAATCTATCAAACGAAATTTCGGTACTAAGACCATATGCCAATGAATGGTTCCCACCTGGTCTTCAGTCGATTTAAGTTTATATCACCCTGCACACTTTAAAATGATTGTGAGCCTACCGATACATCTTATATAGAGCTGCTTATCGTTTTTCATTTAAGGTTTAAAGAGGTTTAGACAGACCACTGATGTACTATCATTTTCTCTTTTTCTCGCCAGGAAACTCATTTTTGTTTTTCTATTGTTTTTGTGTTTTTGAAATTTTTCGATGTTTTTGGATTTTCAAATTTTGGATTTACTCCCCCTAAAATCAATAAACTAAGACAAATTTAAAACACAAAGGTATTTACAAAAACGATTTTCCGATGTTGGTTTTACTCTTGCTTGACCTTAATGCCGTTTACCAATAATAAAAAGTCAAATCTTGATTTGTCAAATGCTTTGGTAAAAAGGTCGGCACGTTGGTCATCGGTGTGGACCATGACAACATCGATGAGTTTCATATTGAAACAATCACGTGTGAAGTGATATTCGAGATCAATGTGTCAGGTCAAAGAGTGCTACGAGAGGATAATAATTTATAAAGCAGCTGAAATATCGACAAGTATAGGAGAGATTAGAAATTTAAAACCGTATCCTGCAACTGCTTCGTGCATTGCCAGGAATCTGAGTGCTCTCCCAAACTGGATATCCACCAGGTGTGGATTTCAAAGTCGATTTTGTAGCTACTGAAATCCCTTCACAGCAAGAAGATCATAAACCTCTGGGTCCGGCTGGTCTTCCACATTGCACCAGCGAAGGTCTTTGTCTTTCTCTTTGAGAAGTAGTGTGCGGCTGTTCAATCCACGCCAAGGCATCCGCACACCCGGTTTGGTTTGATCAACAAACACATTTTCTTCAAACACACCGTGGAGAAATGTACACTGCACGTTCATCTTGTTAATTTTGAACTTCAGACGTGCTTCAGGTGCGTGCATTTTGATTTGAATCTATCATGTTGACCCGATCAAAAACCATAACAACCACATTTTGGAACATATCTCATCATGTCGAATTTTTCAACTTCATTCTTGCTTCAGACATTTTTGTCTTCTTTCCCTTTTCTTTTCTCTCCATCAATGGCAACAATATTCTCCTAAATGTAACAATATTTCGGAGCCTTATGTCGCCGATCTTGTGCATGGACGCTCCACTATCAACAATCCTAAGACTATCAATAGTTCCTCCTGGAACATCCTGCACTCTCATTCAGAGATTAGTTGGAGAGGGGGACCCAAGCCTTCACAGACTTGGGTCGTCCGTCATCATCGAGAATTGTGACATCCATTTCCCGATGATTCGGAATTGATGTAGCTCCCCCTGAAACAATTTCCGATTTTGGTTTCCAAATCTGTTTTTGTTTTTCATTTTTAACATTTGATTCAACAGATTTTGTTTGGACAACCTCCTGTTTTAAAACCTTTTCAACATTTTTCCGTTGTTTCTTTTTCTGTTTCACTTCTTGTTGTTTAACAAGACGAGGGTCCTGTTTTGGTGAAACAAATCTTTTATGGTAATTGTTACCATGGGGGGCATCAACTTTTGCTTTCAACTTATGAAGATACGGACAATTTCGAATGATATGTCCAATTGTGCCACATTCAAAACATGATCTTCGTTCAACAAACCACGAAGCATCATGTGATCGTCTTGCCGATGATGATGAACTTTGTGATCTCGAGGTACTAGGTTTCGAACAGTTTGGTTCATTTCTTTTCAACACTGTTGCTTGTTTAACAAAATCTAAGTTAGATTTGTTTTCAAACGTTTCAATTTTGTCCGTTCCCTTTGATTTCACAAAGTTTACCTTCTTGTCCTTTTTCTTGTTTTGGCTCTGTTTGCCTTTTCCATTTCCTTGGGCAGCGTGATTTTGCTTTCGTTGATTGTTTTGTTTTTGCAATTTTTGATTCCCATATTTCTTTCTAACTTCGGATTTTGGGATAGGAGCACACTGAGTTACTACAACTCCTGGGCTCGACTTTCCCAAAAACTTACTGGTAGAATCTTTGAAAACTTTATCAATCAAGGATTGATTGACATTTTTGATAGGGAAATCCATGTCTGAATATATTTTATCAGATCCAATCAACGTGTAAAGCAAGTTCACGCTTTCACAGCTTCCAGATGAGGATTCAACAGACTTGGCTGTAGCAGTCACAAACGGTTTTGCAGGTGGATCACAAAGAATGTGATTCTCAAGAGGTATGTCCTCTTCTTTGATTACCGCATCAGACTTTGCTGAATCAGTATCATCAGATTCATCATCAGAAGAATCAGCATCCTCAATCACAACTGGAGGATCCTGATTCGGTTCAGCAGAAGACACACTTGTATCTGCTGACCCATCCGATTCTGATGATACTTCCTTCTTGTATCCGAGCCCTGTTGCAAATTCCTCAACGTCTAAAGGAACAGATGGTTCAAAGTGAGTTCTATACTCCTCATCAGGCATGGCATCATAATTGTGTCTCACAGGTGGTGGACATTTCTTGTAACCTATGCATGTGACATCCCGTTTCTCTTTCTGAACGTCAATGATGTGATCCAACACATAGCTAGAGCTCAAATAACTGTCTAACTTGAGTCGGATCGCCTCACTTTCAGTTTTAACACAAGCCATCTCTTTTTGCATTATCTCAAGACGTGTGATATACAAATTTATGTCAGTTTGTTTTCTGGAAACCATTTTTGTCAGCTCTGTTTTATCTTTCTTTAATGTTTCAATCATCGATTTAAATTCCTTTTCATGGTTTTCATAAAACATGTTGGCTTCTGTGCACTTAGAAAGGTCCACGGTCAACTTTTGATTGTGAATGAATGTCACATCATACTTGATTTGCAAAGCCTCGTGATTGCTTTGCAACTCACACCACTTATCATTCAATGAAACATGTTTGTCTTGCAAATCAAACAAACTAGCTTGTAAAGCATCATGTTTGCCTTGCAACTCAGACATGTTTGCATCTAAATCAGGACATTTAACATGCAATCTATCACAATTATCACAAATAACAGCAGTGGGTTCATCGACACATACCTGACTTGATGAACTGTCGACATTAGCCATAACGGCTGAATGGAGAGAAGAAGAAGAATAAGCAGCTTGATCCACCAATATAGATCTCCTATGATTTTCTGCTGCAGCTTCTCCCAATAGCCCATCAACATCTGCATCAACTGACACACTTGACGTGTCATCCAAATGATCATTGCCTGAAGTTGAGGATTCTTCATCTGAGATTCCACTGTAACCAGAACTGTCTTCGTCTTCAAAAGACTCATCACCATTTGTGGAAGATTCTCCACCACTGGCGTGCTTAAGATCCTTGACAACCTCAGCAAAACAAGCGGTTACAGTAGATGGCCGATAGACTTGCTGTTGTGGAGCTGGTTGTAGAGGATTTCCATACAAGTCTGTTGTTGGAGCTGGCTTTACTGGAACTTGTATTGGATTGCCATATAAATCTGTTGTCACAGGAGGCCTTTGGGTTTGCTGTTGAGGCACTGGTTGAGGAACTGGTTGAAGCGGATTTCCGTACAGATCTGTTGGTCCGGTAGATCGAACAGGTAATGGATTTCCGAACATATCAGTTGCTTTGATAGGTCGTTTCGGTGCGGGAGATTCGGCCCATGCAGGAGATAAACTGGTATTTGTATACTTTCCACTATCCGGAGACGGAGTACCAAAATACATCTCTGTATTTACTGGAGTACCCCATCTTGGATTCATTTTTGATCAAGAAAAATGAATACCTGAAAATCACACTTCAAACAAACAGTTAAACTACTTTGGCAAGCCTTCTGAAAAAAAAAATGTCTTTGACGAAACACGTTTTCACTTATGTGATCGGCGAAACAAAAGGTGACTTTTGGTTTGGGCTTCCTATGACGACGAAATGAATATGAAGCCCAATACACTTTGATGAAACAGATTAGAAAAATGAAAGTTGACGAAATGCAAATCCAATTCTTATAAATGACGAAACTGGCCCAACTTAACTTTCGGCCCAACTTCACTTTCGGTGAAACAAAATTTAAGGCCCACCAAGTGTTTCGTCAATTATGTTTGACAAAAAGGAATTCTTTTGTTTCGTCTGATGTTTGTTTCTTCGAAAATAGGGTCTCAGACAGTTAGTAAACAAGTTGGTGAGATTTTTTTTTTTTTTTTAAAACCTATGTCTGACACACGACACCTTTTTCAACCTATCAGCATGTTTAGATTACCAACTAGTATGGTGTGCAATATTTTAATCTATTTCAACTTCCAATACACAAACACCTGGACAAGCTTTCGGCTACACCATTCTCTATTCTACCAACTAGTATGGTTATCTTACCAACATAAATATTTTAATCTTGTTGCACAATTTTCAAACACAAACAACTTTGACTAGTTAATTTTAAGATCAAAAAGTTGAATGAATCAAGAACACCATGAAGGTAAGATGAACAATATGAAGTTCTGGAAAACCAACGATTTTTCAAACACAATATTTTTGCTAAAAGTTTAATAAAAACCAACAAGTATCATGCAAACATGTGTAATAACAGGGTTTTGATAAAAACAATCAGCAAAACATGAAGATTTTCGAGTTTTTTTAGACAGAATTTCCAGAAAATGATAAACTTCAAATACCCGGAAAACACCCGAAAACACTCGGTTTTAACAAGGAGAAGAGCCAAGGCTCTGATACCACTTGTAGGTCCGGCTAGGGGAGGATCTAGTCGCCTAATCCTTGTGTACAAACCAACCCGGTTCTGCGGAATCCAACCGGGAAAGCAAACCGAGATCGAACACGTAAATACACGACACGCAAGATTCACCGATTAACACCTCTGTATTAATACGTATGAAAAGATCAGTTACAAGCTTAATGTTTACAGATGTATTCTATAAACTCTCCAAGTTCTCTCGTGTGTGTGTGTTCTCTATTCTTGTCTTTGTGTTCATACGTGAAACAGAAGGATAACCCACTATATATACTCACAGATACACGAGATATGACGAAACAGACTAATCTCGACGAATCAAAACTGTTGTCGACGAAACACATGAAACATACATCAAAGTTGACGAAACAAAGTCCGTTTCGTCGACCCACATGTAGTCCGGCCCATGTTTAGTATGCAAGCCCAACTTCAAATGATAAACAATTTGATTGGCCCATGTGCACATGTACGTACATGATTTCATATTACCAAAGTTTAGTCAACATAGTGACATCATCATGACATCACCAAGGTGATGTCATGGTGATGTGTCGACGGGAAAGGCCGCGGCACTTCGTGCTTCGCGTGTCGAACTCTGGAGCGCACGACGGAGGAATGTCGTGACGTCGGGCTTGAGCCGAACCTAACCGGGTCGAACCGAACCAAGTTGAACCGAACCGAGTCGCGACCACATAATATGTATCAACATTATGTTTTACGTCTAATTTTTGTTCGGTTTAATGATACTACCGCAACGCGCTTCACTTTTTTAGAAAAGATTCAAGTCTTGTCAATGTCTTTGTTTCAATGCATGGAATTCTTTTTTCGTTTTACGTTTTGATATAAATTTTGCGGTTCAACGCTTTTAAGTCAAATTTTTTATTCGGTATAACAGTCTTGCCGCAACGGGCTGGGTCTTAACTACTAGTTTCTTTAAATTCTCGCTACTTTCATCCAACTTCAAACCTTAATGTTTCTTTGTTAACCTTTTTCTATTGTTGATCTTTTTTCTTAAATTTTGAATGGCTATCATACAAATGAAGAAAGTTTTACAGTTATTTTTTTTTACTTTGAATCTGATATCTATATGAAGGCCGGTTTAATAACTAAATATAGTTTGCACTTACAAAATTGTTATCTTGTATTTATATTAAGGGTCAAAATATACTAGGAAGTTTATTTTGGTAGAAAGGTTAGGAAGGAATCTTGACCATCTATTAAGTAATAAGGACTAAGATTAAATAGGTGAGATTGAACAAAAAAGAGAGGTGTGGGTTATTTTAAGGGTATTCTAGTCTATCCAGGTCAATAGTTTCTCTCTCCTCCAATCCCCCGCCCCCCGTTTTTAAAACGTTAATAACTCTTTCATATAACGTTTTTATAAAAATTACACCATAAAAACGAGCGTTTTTATCTTTAAAACGACTATACTATTGCTAATTGGATCACCCAGATCGTAAAGTGCGAATTCAAAAACTTCGGTCGCAATTCACAGTGGTAAAACCCAGATCGTAAAACGCAATTCAAAAACCCAGGTCATAAAACGCAATTCACAATGGTAAAACTCAGATCGTAAAACTCAATTCACAATAATAAAACCCAGATCGTAAAACTCAATGTTAAAACTCAGGTCGTAAAACGCAATTAACAATGATAAAACCTCAGATCGTAAAACGCAATTATTGAACCCAGGTCGGAAATCACAATTACAGTGGTAAAACCCAAATCATAAAACGCAATTCAAAAACCCAGGTTGTAAATGCAATTCACAAAGGTAAAACCCCGATCTTAAAACGTAATTTGAAAACCCAGAACGTGAAGCGCAATTTTCAAAAACCCAGATCGTAAAACGCAATGATTGACGAAATTCTTCGGATTTCTTACACATGTTGAATGATTGACGAAATTTGAATGCTAGAAACACTAACGATCGAATGAGTTGATTGATTCGTTTAAAAAAACACGAGGAAAAAATGAGAAAATTGTGTGAAACTGAATTAGGTTTCTTCAAAAAAGTTGAAGAACACGTTGATTTAGTGTTTAAATCATTGATTGATGAAGAAAATCGCATTATAATGTAGTGATTATAGAGAGAGAAAGTAAAGAAAAGGTTGAAGATGATGGATTTTTGAAGATTGTGGGTTTTGAATATGTAGAGAAAAAGAAAGATAGAAGATGAGCTTAGATTGACTAAAATGTCCCTCCCTGTATTTTTTATTATTTGTCACATGTCCTTCTATTATTGTTTCCTACATTTCTTACCCAAACTAATCGTCTTATTTGATCCTCTCCCTTTATGTTGATTGAAAACTTTAGAATAAATTAGTACTTCTAGTTATTAATATATCTTGGTTTAATAACTAAATCCCGATTACACACCTATATTACCTTTTTTGCATTGCTAACTATTAGATTAGTTTTCTAATTTTTGAAATTGAGAGGGTAAGGAAAATCAAATTATACATTGTTTAGTAATTTTATTTTTCATTTTATCTTGTATATAATTTTTTATACATTGTTCCCATTTATTTTTCATTTTCAATGTTAGTAACTTTTTGGCTTGGTTCGGTTTTAAGTCTCAACGGTCCAGTTTCTATTTTTGATAACAAAAAATCGTTACTAACGGTTTGATTCACGATATCACTTAAAAACCGTTAAAACTAGACCTTGAACACCCCTACTCATTTTAACAAAAGTTGTTAAATTTATGTGAGTGAATTAGTTATGTTATAAGGAATGGTTGTAAGTAGTTTTGAGTGCTTGTGAGTGAAAGAGAGAAAATGTTTCTCTTTATCTGTAAATATATGGGAACACCCCCCCCCCCTTCTAGTTTTTTTAATATTTTTTTAAAGTGATTGTGAGTGAATGAGAGAGAAAATATAATGATAAATGTATAAAAATATTATTTAATTGAAAATGACAGAGAAAAAATAGTGATTTTTATTGTAATTACATGGATGGATGAGGATAAAGAATTGATTGTGAATGGTATTAGTCATCTTTAAACTATGTGCAAGGAGGTTATTCAAGGTGTTATGGTTGTCAATAGTTGGTGCATATGGCTTGCTAGGAATAACAAGCACTTCTCGAATCTCAATGTTTGCCCGGAGGTGATTATTCAACATATTAAGTCTCTCGAGTTTTATGGTATAGGAACCGGTCTATAAATAGGTCGTTAAGTTGGGAAAGTTGGTGTAAATTTGATTTGATGTAGTTTTCTGTTTCAGCCTCCCTCTTCGTGTTTGGAGTTGTGAATAATATTTACCATTTTTTTTAAAATGTGCAAGGAAAGTCTAAGTCAACAGGTGTAGACCATAATTTGAGAGCTACTATTCCCCAGGAAAAGCCAAGTCAAAAAGTCTTTGGTTAGTACCTTTATCGCGTGAGACGCATGGATGACAAAGTTCCTTTATCACGCACTAAACTTTAGTGGTTGGAACGTAACAATCACCATGCCTATTCAAAAGAAAGTTCCAAGCTTTTTCTTGGTCAAGTTTACTATTGACACTCCTCTGTATAAGTATATGGTCACGTAAACATAGAAAGATACCACTAAATTCATTACCAAAAATGAGTACCAAATGGTTGCTTTTCTTGCGATCATTTCTCTTCCTGACACACCTTGCAGCATTTTCCACACCCATTCACAAGGCACCAGCACTGAACGACACCAACGTTGATCGTCTAGCATTGCTTGCTATTAAATCCATGATTAAAGGTGACCCACAAGGCCTCTTGACCTCATGGAACCATTCCAGCACTGATTTCTGCCAGTGGCAAGGCGTTACATGCAGCCCTCGCCACCAAAGAGTCACCCACTTGGACCTCTCAGATGGAGGCTTAATTGGTACGTTGTCTCCTTCCATCGGAAACCTAAGCTTTCTCAGGGTCATTCAGCTTTCTCGGAACTCATTTTCTGGTGAAATTCCACCTGAAATTGGTTGTCTCTTTAGATTACGACAACTACGTCTTCGTTACAACGCTTTCACTGGAAACATTCCGGCCACCTTAATGAATTGCTCCAACCTCCAATTCCTTAACTTGGGTAACAATAATCTGGTCGGCAAGATCCCAGATTGGATCGGTTCATTTTCCATGCTAAGCATCCTCGCCCTTCCCGGCAACATTCTACAAGGTGGGATTCCACCTGAAATTGGCAGTCTTTTTAGATTACAAGAACTATGGCTTTATAACAACTCTTTCACGGGAAGCATACCGGCCACCATAACGAATTGCTCCAACCTCCAGATCCTTCAGTTGGGTAACAATAGTCTGACTGGCAAGATCCCAGATGGGATTGGATCATTGTCCATGCTAAGCATCCTCGCCCTTCCCGGCAACATTCTACAAGGCGATATTCCTCCAGAAATCGGGCGTCTCTTTAGATTACAAGGACTATGGCTTTATAACAACTCTTTCACTGGGAACATTCCGGCCACCATAACGAATTGCTCCAACCTCCAGATCCTTGAGTTGGGTAAAAATAATCTGGTCGGCAAGATCCCAGATGCGATTGGTTCATTGTCCATGCTAAGCATCCTCGGCCTTCCCGGCAACATTCTACAAGGCGGAATTCCAACTGAAATCGGGCGCCTCTTTAGATTACAAGAACTATATCTTTTTAACAACTCTTTCACTGGGAACATTCCGGCCACCATAACGAATTGCTCCAACCTCCAGATCCTTGAGTTGGGTAAAAATAATCTGGTCGGCAAGATCCCCGATTGGATTGGTTCATTGTCCATGCTAAGCACACTCAACCTTCATGACAACTCTTTCACGGGAAACATTCCGGCCACCATAACGAATTGCTCCAACCTTCAAGTCCTTAAGTTGGGTAACAATAATCTGGTCGGCAAGATCCATGGAAATATATTGTCCATCCCTCCTACAGTTCATTGGCTCGACTTACATTTAAATAATTTTGGGGGGAAATTACCTTCTCTCACAAACAGTTCGTCTTTAATATATTTGGACCTATCAGATAACAATTTTGTGGGACCATTACATAATTTGGTTTGTTCCAATGGTGTGAAGAAGACCGAAGCTTTTGATTTGGGAAATAATCAGTTATCGGGTGTTATTCCAGAGTGTTGGGAGAAGTGGTCGAGCTTGGTATTCTTATCGTTAAGTGATAATTATTTGTCAGGTGAGATTCCAAGAACATTGGCGTCTATACATTTGTTGCAATATTTAGGCATAAGTGGGAACAAGATTTCAGGAGGATTACCTTCTTCCCTATTGAATTTGTCATACTTAAAGGTCCTTGACCTCGGAAGAAATAATCTTGCGGGAATCATTCCACCATGGATTGGAATAAAACTCACTATGTTGAAAATTCTCAATCTTAGATCCAACAATTTTCACGGAAATACTCCTGACCAGCTATGTTATCTTTCACAAGTTCAAGTCTTGGATCTTGCTGATAATAACCTCTCAGGAAATATTCCTAGATGCCTCAACAACTTTAGTGTGCTTTCCAGCATAGAAACTAATTTAGAGGTTCAATTATCATTCTATCTTGACGGTCGCTATTTTATTGTTGGTGATGAATTGGTGATGAAGGGACGAGAAGCCGGTTATAAATCTTTTCTAGGGCTAGTCATGCTTTTGGACCTTTCGAGCAACAAGTTTTCAGGGCAGATCCCTAGTGAGCTTATGACCCTCCACAAGTTAAAATCATTGAATTTATCAAGAAATCAATTGACAGGAGAGATCCCGAATAAGATAGGAGACATGAAATCACTTGAGTCTTTGGATTTATCAGTAAACAATCTTTCTGGGGAACTTCCTATGAGTTTGTCAGAGTTGAATTTCTTGGGTACTTTTAACGTGTCCTACAACAATTTGATAGGAAGAGTTCCAACAGGTACACAAATTCAAAGCTTCAATGAGTCCAGCTTCTTTGGAAACAAACTTTGTGGAGCTCCACTAACTAATGACTGTGTACATGTTGACAAACCTGATACAACAAGCGACCAAAAAAAAGACGGTGGATCACACAAAGTAGATTGGGGGCTCATTATTAGCATAGTGCTTGGATTTATTACTGGGTTTTGGGTCATTGTGGTTTCATTAATGTTGGCCCCAAAATGGATCTTTGATCTCTAGACAATCGAATAACTTGAATATATAAACTGAGAGTTTGAATACAATACAATGGAATTGTTGAGAGTGATTTACAAATGAGAAATCTATCCCTATTTATAGTTTCTAAAGGGTGCGAGTGAATAGACATGTCCCTTTGCGAATAGATGCGTCTCTTGAATGTGTGGATGAGAATCAATGTGAAAGGTTGCGTCTATTCGATGAAGAGTTGCGTCTCCTCTTGTCTCCTTCATACCGTCGATCCTAAAGGTGTGTCTCCATGGGATCGCACCCCTTGAGGGTGGTGGTTAATAACTTCTGAAATGACATAATCAGCCCCTGAACTTTGTAACCGCCACTCTTCTCTTTAATTACCATAAAACCCTTGTAGTTTAGGATGTGTAGGGATTATAACTTTCATTCACCCCCCTAATCACGAACATCCTTGAGTTGTAGATCTTGAACTTTGATCAATTCCATTTTCTTGAAACTCCTCGGTATCCGACATTTCACATTGATCTTCTTATTCTCGAACTTTGCTTCTCACGAACTTGCTTCTCACTAACCATGTTCTTCACGAACCTTGCTTCACACGAATACTTTGCTTCACACTTGCCTTGACCGCACTTGATTTGTATCACATGAACCTCTTTTCTTTTGTGTAGTTGTCTCAACACGAACTCCAACCGGTCTTGATTAACTTGCCCACTATCATATCACATGATCGGAATCCATTTCTCATAGATTTTGATAAACTGATTCACTCAAATTTCTCTTGCGGTTGTATCACACAACAATTTTTCTGACCCAGTCACAGGATACGCGTGTCTTCTTCTTGATTTATCTTCTTCACGGTTGTCTCTCACAACGGTTCTTCATTATTGATTGCTTCCTTCACGGATTCTTCGCTTTGATCCGATCCACTCACTGGACTGTTTTATCATACCTTTCACAGGTTATCTCCGCGTCACACGATTCTTCTTTCCTTCGACTCCTCACAAATCGACTACACTTTTCCACACGGTTTCGAATCACACAAACCTTTTTTGATGTCTCACCAATAGTATTCATTGTTTCAATAACTTCAACTTTTTCTGCATTCACTGCACTTTTTTTACACTCACTGTAACAATTTTTCTTCTTGTTTCCTGTATTCACTACATCACATTTCCCTTTTCTGCATTCGCTGCACCACCGTGTTTCTTTGCATAGTACTTTGTTTCTTCATGAGCCTTCTATCGCTTCACTCGACATTCATTTGGTTCATCACGAAAAAAGCACCAGTTTCTTTCCAAATAACGATCACCGCTTTTCGTCGAATCACTCGAATGCTTTTCTTAACATATCATAATCACAATTCCCTTGCGATTTGCTAGTCTTCAATTTCGATGATAACACTCCAAACGAAAAACACAACAACCCTTGTTTTGCGCTCCTATACTCGGTTCAATACACTCACAAACCCTAGTCTGATTGCTAACTTAGAATTCTCACAACCCTTAGTTTCTTGTTTCTAAAATTTCCTTGCCACCAATACGAACCACTGCACCGGTAAATTCAATTCCCTTGAATTCAACAAACTCTCAAATCTTTAAACCGCGTATAACCCGAAACGCGTAATAACCATATCAATCTAATTCGCACTAAACCCCGGAATCAACAAACCCTAGATTCCTAACCGTTCGGTTCGATAACCTTGAACCCATAAAACTAAAAACTTGCGAATTGAAAAATAGAATGATGAAACCTGATCGCGAATAACTCTGCGATTTGATGCCTTGCGATTCCCGTGCCTAGAGCCTGGCGCTCTGATACCAATTGTTGGCCCCAAAATGGATCTTTGATCTCTAGACAATCGAATAACTTGAATATATAAACTGAGAGTTTGAATACAATACAATGGAATTGTTGAGAGTGATTTACAAATGAGAAATCTATCCCTATTTATAGTTTCTAAAGGGTGCGAGTGAATAGACATGTCCCTTTGCGAATAGATGCGTCTCTTGAATGTGTGGATGAGAATCAATGTGAAAGGTTGCGTCTATTCGATGAAGAGTTGCGTCTCCTCTTGTCTCCTTCATACCGTCGATCCTAAAGGTGTGTCTCCATGGGATCGCACCCCTTGAGGGTGGTGGTTAATAACTTCTGAAATGACATAATCAGCCCCTGAACTTTGTAACCGCCACTCTTCTCTTTAATTACCATAAAACCCTTGTAGTTTAGGATGTGTAGGGATTATAACTTTCAATTAATGCTCAATCGATCATGGAGGATAACATATTTCCGTCTCTTGAGGAAATTGATCAAGGTATAAGGTTTATGATGTTATGCATCAGTATTATTGTGATATGTTTTCTAAGTGACCATTAAAAAGCAGCTCCTATAGTTCCTCTGGGAGTGTTTTTCATAATAGTTATGTTCATTGCCTTTGTGTTTTTGTTTGGTTCTGGTAGGATTGTTTTGTTATGTATTTCTTTGTGATTGTTAAACCAGCCTCTCACTGGCCTTTTCTCTATTAACATATTGTCGTTCCCAAAAATAAAAAAAAAATGTTTACACTTTATAAATTTGCGTACTCAAAGTTCATGACAGGTCCAAATAACATATAGATAAATCAAACAAATGTACATAAAACAGTCCTATCCAAAAATTCTCACATGAAGCTTGGGAAATAGTTAATCGGTACATAAAACAGTCCTATCCAAAAATTCTCACATGAAGCTTGGGAAATAGTTAATCGGTGTGTGCGTGTCGATCATGGTTGTTTCGTTTACAAGTAGATGGAAAACGGGAGTTTGGACAAGAGATTATTTCGCAAAAACGACACACCATTGATTCTATGGTTCAACCGGTTCCGTATCACGTGGGAAGTAGTATCAGCTCTAAACTTCCTTCTTATCGCGAAACCGAGATCAATTGTTCATCGTGACCAAAAACCAGCAAATATACTGCTTGATAAAAATCTCGTGAGCAAAATCGGGGATGTTGGTCTCTCAACAATGCTGCAATCAGACTTCTCCTCCACATCCACCATTTACAAAGACACAAGTCCAGTGAGTATCAACAAACAGGATTAGCATCTCCAAAATCCTGAGTATTTCGAGAATCAGCAGATGAGGATGCCGGATTCGGCTCAATACTTCAACTGCAAAATCAAATTTTATTATTAGGAAATGATACGAAGCTGATCGAAAATCTAGAAGACTCTCGTACCCGAATTCCATAAATTAGGATTCCGATTTTGTCACTAAAGACTTTCCCTATTTTTTAGCCTTTTGAATTCTATAATTTTTAGCGGAACTTGTAAATCACTAATTGACTTGACTTACGCGTATATTTATGTCTTTGACTTGATTTGCGCGTCTATTTATGTCTTTAACTTCCGTATTTTTTTGACTTGTAATTTCCAAATTTTAACAACGCAGTTCCCTATAAAAGGGCCGCAATGTGCATGTTTTAATCATTTCGAATATATCAGCAGCAACCGTTTGATGAAAGCTTGATTTATATACGGTTCCATTCCCTCTGGTTCCAACTTTTATGTTTTAATCTTTTGAGTTTGATGGATTCCTTAAGTTGCAGTTTTTTAACATCAGTCAGTCAGCTGACACAAAAGCAGTATGCTTTAGTTCAAGATTGACTTGACTGTTAGTCAAATGGGCTAGATTTCATTTTCAAAAACTAAAAATCTTGTGATCACAAATGAACATTCAAAAACTAAGAAATATAAAACGACTTGAATCTGTGATGATTTCGGCACATAACCACTTATAAAGTATATAGTTTGACTTCAAAAGTCAAGAAGAAAAAAGAAAATTGCAGTTACCTTTCTAGATGCATCAAGTGTCTTGCTTTATGCAATTGCATCAACCCGCGAATGTGCCTGCGTTTAAGTTTCTCCAGTTCAAAGTTAATACTATTATCCTGCAAAGAAGTAGCAGAGCCTTGGTCTGTGCACCATGTCATACATACCAATAGCACTATCAAATTATCAAAACAAATTTCAATTTTGACTTTTGACGTCAAACCTATAAATCTTTGAAACTAAAATTGATATGGAGTTTGGTTCATATTGAACAGTACACCATAACTTTTCTGTTCGTGATACTTGTGCCGGTCTTTAATGGGCCACAAATCTTTCTGAAATCAGTTGAAAAGTTCAAATGGAATCTCAAAGAAGAAAATCAGTCTCTTAAACTTGAAAAGTCAAAGGGTACCTGTTTGGGAGCTTGGGGCAAGACTTAAAGGATTGGCGATAGAACTTGAATCACTATCAATTGTCTCAGAATCAGAAGCCCTGAGTGAAGATAATTCAGTTTTGAAATAACATAAACCATACAAAAGCTCCGAATGCTTCACAGATTCTTGACGACAAATCCTGTTTCTTAGTAGAACACCAAGAAACAACTATAAGATTAACAAGTACACATATGAAGGAAAAAAAAGGTGTAGACAAAATTTGGTACCCCTTGAGAACATTTGTAGGTCCCTCGGAGGTTGAGGTTTAACCTATTCCTTGTTATGTCTAACACACTAGCGAGTGCGGAATCCAAGCTAGCATGCAAACCGAGATAGAACAAGCACAAACACAACACACAATCTTCAACGATTAACACCACTTGTATTAATGCGTATGAAAGGTTCGGTTACAATGCAATGTTTACAAATCAGTTTTGCAAACTCTCTCAGTGTGTGTGTTCTCTCTGAATGTCTCTCTATGTCTAACTTTCGAACTCTCGAACTCTCGAACTCTCGAACTCTCGAACTCTACTGAAGTGAACACACAACATGGGTATATATACCCGAACACAGCATGTCTGGTCGAAGGATCAGATAGATTGATCGAAAGATCATCTATCGATCTGAAACAGCTCGAAGGATCCACATGTACCTCGAAGGATGACATCCTTCGTGGTCCATCTATCGAATGCTTATCTTTCGAGCTCATCGAAGGATATAAACTATCCTTCGATGACACATCCTTCGACCCAAACATCTTTCAACGATTGTCTAACTGTTTGGCCAAGTCAAACCGGAGGATGGTTGACTTGGTCAAACTTACATCAATCTTACATCAAAGACATCGTTTTGTATCAAGACTAAATACAGACAAAGTACAGACACAAGTGCACCAACAAACTCCCCCTTGGCTGTAGCTTTGTCTCGATCTTGATCTTAATTCTTGTGGGTCCCTCGTGTCTTCAAGTCTTTGACGTCCTTTCAAGTCTTCAATGTCGGAGGATCTTTAAAATCTTCACGTCTTGAAAGCAGAAAGTGTACCAACAAACTCCCCGTTTCATGTAGGAAGTGTGTTGACAAACTCCCCCTTAACATAAGCTCCCCCTTGAGTTATGCTCGTGAAAGTCTTGATCTTTATGAATTGAGATCCTTGTGGTGTTGATGATGGTCAGTGGCAACTCGATCATCTTCATCATTTGAGTGCCTTCACGTCGTGTCTTCATTCCGAAGCTTGTCATCGACCATGTTCTCCTTGCCTTTAGAATCTGCACATGCAAGAAATCTAAACGCGTAATGAGAACAACTGCTTGGAATATAGTAAACATAAACAAATGACACACGCGTGACCATTGTTTAATCAAACACCGTCCGACAGTTTGAAAGTTTTAACAAATTTTATCAATTTCAAATTTTAACTTTCAACACTTGCAAATTTCGACCGTTTATGAAGATTTAGTCGTTTCGGTTTTCGTTCAGGTTTCAGGTAACGAAGACTCGAGTTCCAACATCGTACGATCGAAAATAAAATAGAAATAAAATCTTTTTGGCTTTTATAAAGTTTATATTAAAACACACCTAAAATCTTTTTGGTATTTTTGAATATTTCGAAATGTAGAGACTGAAAGCGGTAAATAAATATATACAAAGATGCAGAAACTGAAAGCATTAAATAAATATTTACAGACATTCTTTTTGCGAGTTTCGAGGGTAAGAGAATCATATCAGTGTACGGTCATGCCAAAACGCTCTTGTTGTTCAATTAGTTAACATTAAGATAAGCATCCTATAACAATTATCGGT
Source organism: Helianthus tuberosus (assembly GCA_030545235.1). Classification (NCBI taxonomy): domain Eukaryota; kingdom Viridiplantae; phylum Streptophyta; class Magnoliopsida; order Asterales; family Asteraceae; genus Helianthus; species Helianthus tuberosus. Next base: position 5,023,746 of record CM060372.1, read on the forward strand.
ATTGTTGTCCACTTAAGCTCAACTTATCAGATGTAATCATGGCGAGGGGATACGTTAAGGTATGATTTATACTTACCGACCGGTGTTCATCCACATCACGACACATTCCCGTATCAAGGTATGCACGAGGGTTCATCTTACCGGTGAGTATACCGATTATCATCTGTTTGACCGTATATGATGTGAGATTCTCACTTATTTTGATTTGAAAACAAGCCCTTTGTGATAGAATCACTTATTGATGAGGAACTTGATTTTCATATGCATGAGGGCACAGGAGCAAGTCCGTGAACAGGTCAGTACTTTCGTACAGCAGAGAGACGAACTTGACTCCCGGAAAGAATTTGTGATATTTTATCACTTATTTGTATGGACATGTGATTGTTGATCACTTATTGAGGTCGTATGCAGTATGTACACGTATGTATAGTATCATGGAAGATCTAGACTTGCGTCCCCGTTATTTTTCGGTAAAAGATACAACCATGATACCCAGATGATAAGCAGCATAAAGACCGAATATCTCAGAACCTCAGCAATCTCTCAAACGAAATTTCGGTACTAAGACCATATGCCAATGAGTGGTTCCCACCTGGTCTTCAGTCGATTTAAGTTTATATCATCCTGCACACTTTAAAATGATTGTGAGCCTACTGATACATCGTATATAGAGCTGCTTATCGTTTTTCATTTAAGGTTTAAAGAGGTTTAGAAAGACCACTGATGTACTATCAATTTCTCTTTTGCTCGCCAGGAAACTCATTTTTGTTTTTCTATTGTTTTTGTGTTTTTGAAATTTTTTCGATGTTTTTGGATTTTCAAATTTTGGATTTACTCCCCCTAAAATCAATAAACTAAGACAAATTTAAAACACAAAGGTATTTACAAAAATGATTTTCCGATGTTGGTTTTACTCTTGCTTGATCTTAATGCCGTTTACCAATAATAAATAGTCAAATCTTGATTTGTCAAATGCTTTGGTAAAAAGGTCGGCACGTTGGTCATCGGTGTGGACGTAAGCAACATCGATTAGCCTTTTCTCAAAGCAATCACGTATGAAGTGATACTTAATTTCGATGTGCTTAGTCTTTGAATGCTGCACAGGATTTCTAGTGATCTGTAAGGCAGCAGAATTATCAACGTAAATAGGAGTAGTTAGGAATTCAAAACCGTAGTCGCGCATTTGTTGTTGGATCCATAGGACTTGGGAGCAACAACTTGAGGCAGCAATGTATTCAGCTTCGCATGTTGATGTAGCGACGCACGTCTGCTTCTTGCACTGCCATGTGACTAGGCGATTTCCCAAAAACTGACATCCAGCCGTTGTGGATTTCCCGTCGATTTTGCATCCGCCAAAATCAGAATCACTGAATGCGATCAAGTCAAAGTTATTATCCCTAGGGTACCATAGACCGGTGTCAGGGTAACCCTTCAAATAACGAAAAATCCTTTTTACAGCTGCAAGATGTGAGGCCTTCGGGTTGACTTGATATCTGGCAAGCAGGCACGTTGGGTACATTATATCTGGTCTTGATGCTGTGAGGTACATAAGAGATCCGATCATCGCGCGGTAGTATGAGGGGCTAGTAGCTTCACCCTTCAAGTCTGGAGTAATTCCGTGATTTTGTGGCAATGGGGTACCGATGGGCGTTGCATCAGACATCTGGAACCGGCTCAAGATGTCACCAACATATTTAGTTTGATGGATGAATATCCCAGACTCAGTTTGTTGTACTTGTAGGCCCAAAAAGAAGGTCATTTCCCCCATAGCACTCATCTCGAATTTATCCTGCATTACACGCTCGAAGTTCCTACACAAAACATCATTAGTAGAACCAAAAATAATATCATCAACGTATACCTGTACCAGAAGAAGATCTCCATCTTGTTCTTTGATGAAAAGAGTACAATCGATAAGACCTTTGCGAAATCCATTCTCCAGCAAATAATTAGATAAGGTTGCGTACCAAGCTCGCGGTGCTTGATGTAGACCATAGAGAGCTTTGTTGAGCAACCAAACCCGATCGGGATGGATAGGATCTTCAAAACCTGGAGGCTGTTCGACGTACACCTCTTCTTCCACTACACCATGTAAGAATGCACTTTTCACGTCTATCTGGTATACCTTGAAACCTTTGAATGAGGCATAAGCCAGAAAAATCCGTATTGCTTCTAGACGTGCAACAGGTGCATACACTTCGTTGTAGTCGATCCCTTCAATCTGACGAAAACCTTGAACGACTAGCCTTGCTTTGTTTCGTATAACGACTCCACGGTCATCCTTTTTGCATTTAAACACCCAACGGGTACCAATCTTCTTGTAACCAGCAGGTTTCTCTACGAGTTTCCAGACACCAAGCTTCTGGAATTGTTGCAGTTCTTCCTGCATTGCTTCAACCCATGAGTTATCTTTCAAAGCATCTTTCCAAGTTCTTGGTTCTTCCTGTGAGACATAACACGCGAAAGACCAATCATTTTGTTGACCAGATTCTCGGATATCTGCATACAAGCCTGCATTGTTGTTGTTTCGCAACATGTTTCTTGTTTGAACGCCACTTTGTACATTTCCGATGATGTTTTGTTGAGGATGGGTATTGTGAATCCTTGTTTCTGGATTATCTTGAACTGGAATATTTGTACCCAAATTGTTGAGATTGAGATCAACAATCAATTCAAGTCCCGGAATTGACGAAGAGGTTGATGCAGTAGCTTCAGCCGTTCTAGGGACATCTACTGGAGGTGTACCCTCTGAAGTACCATGTACTGCAGTTATTGGAGCTTCTTGATCTGCATCTAGAAATTCATCATCCTCTGAAGATTCGTTCAATTCGGTAGCATCGTGAAAATCCTCATTGTCGAGAGCATTATTGTTCACTGAAGACGGTTCTTGATTGACAATAATTGGACGAACCAACGGTGAATCTGTTGCATTGTCGCTCTCGAAAAACATCCTTGCCGCAACATTTTCTTCAACTGCTTCAACATTGATCGAATTGAAAAAGTCATCGTACTCGAACATCCAAGGCTGACCAGGACATTTGACTGGTAAAGTGTACCTTTGTACTCTGACTTCAGACCATTCCTCGACCCTTTTAGTCTCTAGATTCCAGACTCTTAAGTTCGGGGTGGAATACCCAAGAAAGTATCCATCAATTGCTCTTGCCCCAAACTTTCCATTAGGATCGATTATTGTGCATGGAGCTCCAAACAGTTCAAGATATGACAAATCTGGTTTCCTTTTGTTAATAAGCTCAAAGCAGGTCTTGTTGTGCCTTTTTACTGTAAGGACTCGGTTCAACGTATAGCATGCAGAGGACACAGCTTCAGTCCAGAATGGAATCGGCAACTGTGACTCTACTAACATTGTCCTAGCAGTCTCGATCAATGTGCGGTTCTTACGTTCAGCGACGCCATTTTGTTGAGGAGTATAAGCTGCACTAAATTCGTGAAGAATTCCTTTTGAAGTGCAAAACTCCGCCATGGCATGATTTTTGAATTCAGTACCATTGTCGCTACGTATCCGCCTAACCTTCAAATTATATAGATTCTCAATCTGAATAATCAAGTTTTTGATAATACCGAAGGTTTCACTCTTGTGTGCCATGAACGCCACCCAAGAAAATTTTGAATAATCATCAGTTATCATGAGGCAATATTGATCATTCCTAATGCTTTTGTGCTTGACAGGACCGAACAAATCCATGTGCAAACGTTCAAGAGGAACAGCCACCGTGTTGACTTTCTTTGTGGGGTGTCGCTTCTTCGTTTGTTTTCCTTTCTGGCACGAGACACAAACGTCTTGAAGATGGAAGTTTTTAAGAGGAACACCATTCACCAATTCATTTGACACCAAATGATTCATCTTGCGTAAGTGAATGTGACCCATTCGTCTGTGCCAAGAGATTGTGTCTTTTTCTTTGGCTTTGGAAACGAAACAAGTTGCTTGTGCAGACGTTGTGATTGCTTGGCTCATATCAAGGACATACAAATCATTTATCCTTGGAGCCGACAAGAGAATCCATTCTTTTGGAATTTTGAAGCCGGGTTTCAGTACATAACATCCATTTGCATCAAAGTGTACTGAGAACTGCTTATCACAAATTTGAGAAACACTAAGAAGATTGTGATCAAGTTGTTGTACAAAGTTGATCTTATCAAAACTAACAACCCCGTTGGAAATCATTCCTTCACCCGTAATATATCCGCCTTTATCTCCAGCAAAAGCAACATAACCTCCTCTAATAGATTTGACGTCGTAGAGAAGCTTCATGTCGCCTGTCATGTGCCTGGATGCCCCACTATCAACAATCCAATGACTACTGATAGTTCCTCATGGAACACCCTGCACATGAACTCACATAATTAGTTGGAGATGGGGACCCAAGCCATTGTGGTCTTGGGTCTTCCATTTTCATCAACAACAATAACTTCTATTCTTTGATGATTCGAAAATTGTGATGGTCCCCCTGAATTTGTGGTTATTTTAGGTTTCCATGTCTGTTGAGATTTACCAGTTTGATTGTTTGAAAATTTAACTTCGTGATTGTTTGAAATTTTTGAAAATTTTGAACTTTCTGGTTTAACTGGAACCGATTGTTTTTGAACCACTTCATTTTTAAGTGCCTTTTTAACCACCTTGACTTGTTGGCGTTTCTGTTTCTTTTCCCTTTCTCTTACAAGTCGGGGATCTTGTTTTACAGAAACAGATCGCTTTTGGTGATTGCGTTCACGGGGATCATCTTCTTTGGCTTTCAACTTATGAAGATACGGGCAGTTTCGAATGATATGCCCAATTGTACCACATTCAAAACATGATCTTCGTTCAACAAACCCCGAAGTATCATGTGATCGTCTTGCCGATGATGAACTTTGTGATCCCGAGGTACTAGGTTTTGAACTATTTGGTTCATTTCTCTTCATCACAGTTGCTTTCTTGACAAAATCTAAGTTAGATTGATTTTCAAACGTTGCGATTTTGTCCGTTCCCTTTGATCTCACAAAGTTCACATTCTTCTTCTTCTTCTGATTCGGCTTCCTTTGAATTTGAGTCGGTGTTTTATCTTTTGGTTTGGTATGATTTTGCTGTTTTTGCACTGTTGGTAATTTCTGATTGCCAAATTGTTTTCTAACTTCAGCCTTAGGGATAGGAGGGCACTGTGTTACCACAACGTGTGATCCTTTCTTACCCAAAAACTTACTTGTTGAATTTTCAAATACTTTACTGATTAATGATTGATTAACATTCTTAATAGGAAAATCTTTGTCAGAATAAATTTTATCATCACCAACAAGTGTGTACAGCAAATACACACTCTCCGACTCTTGTGCAGACAAGGACTCGATTGCAACAGTCTTAGCGGGTTTTGCAGGAGGATCACACAGAATATGATTCTCAAGAGGTATGTCCTCTTCGTTTATCACCGCATCAGACTTTGCTGAATCAGTATCATCGGATTCATCATCAGAAGAATCAACATCCTCAATCACAACTGGAGGATCCTGATTCTGTTCAGCAGTTACAAATGTATCTGCTGACACATCTGAATCTGACGATACTTCTTTCTTGTATCCGAGTCCTGTTGCAAATTCCTCAACGTCCAAAGGAACAGATGGCTCAAAGTGAGTCCGATACTCCTCATCAGGCATGGCATCATAATTGTTTCTCACGGGTGGTGGACATTTCTTGTAACCTATGCATGTGATATCCCGTTTCTCTTTCTGAACATCAATGATGTGATCCAACACATAGCTAGAGCTCAAATAACTGTCTAACTTGAGTCGGATCGCCTCACTTTCAGTTTTAACACAAGCCATTTCCTTTTGCATTACCTCAAGACGAGTTATATACAAATTAATGTCAGTTTGTTTTCTGGAAACCATTTTTGTCAGCTCTGTTTTATCTTTCTTTAATGTTTCAATCATCGATTTAAAATCCTTTTCATGGTTTTCATAAAGCATGTTGGCTTCTGTGCACTTGGAAAGATCAACAGTCAACTTCTGGTTGTGAATGAATGTCACATCATATTTCTCTTGCAAAGCCTCGTGTTTGCTTTGCAATTCACACCACTTATCATTCAACGAAACATGTTTGTCTTGCAAGTCAAACAAACTAGCTTGTAAAGCATCATGTTTGCCTTGCAACTCAGACATGTTTGCATCCAAATCAGCACATCTAACATGCAATCTATCACAATTATCACAGATAGCAGCAGTGGGTTCATCGACACATACCTGACTTATGAACTGTCGACATTAGCCATAAAGGCTGAATGGAGAGAAGACGAAGAATAAGCAGCTTGATCCACCAAGATAGATCTTCTTTCAGTTCCTGCTGCAGCTTCTTCCAAGATCTCATCAATGTCCGCATCGACTGACGCACTCGATGTCTCATCCACCTGATCATTGCCTGAAGTGGAGGATTCTTCATCTGAACTTCCACTGTTACCGGAGCTGTCTTCATCTTCAGAAGATTCACTACCATTGGTGGAAGATTCTCCACCACTGGCGTGTTTAAGATCCTTGACAACTTCAGCAAAACAAGCTGTTCCATCTGGAGCATCATTTCCCAACTGGATTGACCAATCACAACCTTCATCTACTTGAACCACAAGCGCCTGGTTGGCATTTGATGGTCCTGCTTGGCTTTGGTTGTTGACAGGTACCAACGTACGAACATTGTTCCTGTTCTGGTTCTGCTGGTTGCCTTGACCTCTGAAAGGATTTTGGTTCCCATGTTGAGATGGCCTTGTACATTCACGCTTGAAATGACCACGTTCACCACAATTAAAACACTTAACGGCCTGCTTATCAAACTCATACTTGGTGTCTTTCTTGCTTTCCAAGCTGGTTCTGCCAGTTCTCTCCATGAAATCCTTTGCTCGCCTAACAGCACTTGCAAAGGCCCACTTGATGTCCATCATTTCCATCTCCTCTTTATCGATCTGCTGATAGTCTTCTTGTGTCAGATTAATGTTGCCAATCTGACCTTCCACTAATCCACAGTATGCGCTCACCAAAGTGTTTAGCAGCTCCATGTGTTCCTTTGCTACTTCCACACTGACTTTAGAAAAGCTTGAGGTGTCGAGCCGTACTGTATTTGGCTTTGATTGTTGACCAGCAGATGATGTGCTTCCATAACAAGCTTGCTGTTGAGGAGGAAGTGGATTCCCATACATGTCTGTTGGTCCGGTAGATTGAGGAGGAAGTGGATTCCCATACATGTCTGTTGTTCCGGGAGAACGAACTGGTAATGGATTTCCGAACATATCAGTTGGTCTGAGAGGTCGTTGGCTTTGTTGTTGTGGTACTGATTGAGGGACTGGTTCCAGCAGATTTCCATACATGTCTGTCTTTGGAGGGACCGGAACTTGGATAGTATTGCCATACATGTCAGTGCTAGTCACAAACGCTATTTGAATTGGAGCATGTGAAGAAGGTTTTGTAGAAGTGCTAGAAGTTCCATAATACATTTCAGGATTTTGTGGCACTGGAACTCTTTTTGCCTTGAGAGTTTCTTCCTGATTCTTGTTTTCCAGGATTTGAACAAAGTCATTGAAGCTTGTTGTAGCTAAAGTGCCATTGTACTTCATGATTTCCAAGAAAGTATTCCATTGAGGTGGCAACGCATCTGCAAACCTTTTCACAATCTCTGCAGAAGTTGTAACAACCCCAAAATTTGTCAATTCAGTCAACAAATGATTAAATCGACTTGTCAAATCACCTAACGACTCATTCTCCATACAAGTAAAACCATCAAACTCTTTCTTCAGCAGTTCTTTTCTCAATTTACGTGTCGCTTCATTTCCTACGCCCCTTGTCTTCAATGCGTCCCACAACCTTTTCGTCGTCTTGTAACTGACAAATTGATGATAAATATCTTTACTTAACGCCTGAGTAAGAATGGCATATGCCTTCTTTTCCAAATCATAGACCTTCTTCTGATCTTCAGTAAGATTTGCAAACGTAGCAGCAGATGATGCGGCAACCTCTATTGTTTGATCGAAATCTGTAATGAACCGCAACCACAATTCTGTATTTTGACCAAGAACGTATGTATGAAATCTGTCAATCCATCCTGGATATTCGTATAAGTGCATCAACTTTGGAGGCCGATTCAAACTTCCGGTTTCGCTCTCGCTTAAGAGAATGCTTTGAATACTTGGAGTTTGATTTGATACGAACGCCCATTGACCGGTAGAAGTTGCATTAGCTTGAGAAGATACCGGTGCGGGAGACGGAGTACCAAAATACATGTCTGTATTTACCAGAGTATTCCATCTTGGATTCATTTTTGATCAAAAATTGTTACACCAGTCGAAGGATCTGAGATCGAAAGACCTGAAACACAAACTTGTTAGACTTAAACAAACTGGGATCGAAAGATCAACACTTGTTCGAAGGATCAACAGTGTTCGAAAGATCACTGTTGAGTTTCGAGCAATGATTTCGAAAGACTCTCCAATCGAAAGACTCTCCAATCGAAGGATCCTTGTCTTTCGAAAAAGAACTGTAGATCGAAAGATATATGCTTCGAAATGATTCATTGGTTCGAAGGATGATGATCTATCGAACCTCCACTGATCGAAAGATGATCTTTCGACTTCGAAGGATATCTTTCGAACTGCTCTGACACAGTTGACAAAGAGTGACAGGTTGGTGAAAAAGGTGATGGGTTGGTAAATCTTTCGGCAGAAAGTATGGTTCAGACCATCATTTTCTGCAAAAACAGATTTGAACAAATAAAAAATAACCAAAAAATGACAAACTTTATCCAGAAACCGGTCACCGGAGAAGCCGGAATTTGGCCGGAGATCACCAAACGCCTCAAAAACAGGTTTTTTTAAGTTACCCAACCCGTTCCTTAACACACCCGGTTAGTTTAGAACACGTTTTAACATAAAGATAAGTGAGAAAAACAGTAAAAACGCCTGCAAAAACCAAGTGAGTTTTGTCCAAAACACTCCAAAGTCTTGTATAAACCCGGTTTTTAACAAGGAAAAGAGCCACGGCTCTGATACTACTTGTAGGTCCCTCGGAGGTTGAGGTTTAACCTATTCCTTGTTATGTCTAACACACTAGCGAGTGCGGAATCCAAGCTAGCATGCAAACCGAGATAGAACAAGCACAAACACAACACACAATCTTCAACGATTAACACCACTTGTATTAATGCGTATGAAAGGTTCGGTTACAATGCAATGTTTACAAATCAGTTTTGCAAACTCTCTCAGTGTGTGTGTTCTCTCTGAATGTCTCTCTATGTCTAACTTTCGAACTCTCGAAATCTCGAACTCTCGAACTCTACTGAAGTGAACACACAACATGGGTATATATACCCGAACACAGCATGTCTGGTCGAAGGATCAGATAGATTGATCGAAAGATCATCTATTGATCTGAAACAGCTCGAAGGATCCACATGTACCTCGAAGGATGACATCCTTCGTGGTCCATCTATCGAATGCTTATCTTTCGAGCTCATCGAAGGATATAAACTATCCTTCGATGACACATCCTTCGACCCAAACATCTTTCAACGATTGTCTAACTGTTTGGCCAAGTCAAACCGGAGGATGGTTGACTTGGTCAAACTTACATCAATCTTACATCAAAGACATCGTTTTGTATCAAGACTAAATACAGACAAAGTACAGACACAAGTGCACCAACAACATTTACTTATGAATGGGTCAATTTGGGAGTTTTTATCACACCCCCGAAATGATGATAAACGACATCCCCAGTTTTGAAATCACACACCCCTGGCCCAATGGCTGTCACCATACCTACTGCCACTGTCCCTGCAAATAACACTTTAACATGTATCAACTTCATATATCTTCTTACAGGTCATTTTTAAAGAGGAAAGTGATAATCGTATCACGTGTTCAAAATTCTGCTCTTTTAAAAATTTTACAGGTCATTCTTACGTGACAACGAAGATCTGCAACAATCGAAGATCTGCAAAATTGAAGATCGGCAACAACGCACCTCACCACCTCTTTCAACGAGAGTAAAATCATTTCAATTCGTTTCTCTCATGGAATTGATGGTGGTGGTAGCTAGGGCTGTAAACGAACCGAACGTTCAGCGAACAATTCGTGAACCGTTCGGCGGGAAGTTCGTTTATGTTCGTTCGATAAGCTTAACGAACGAATACGAACAAAAAATTCCGTTCGATAAGCTTAACGAACGAACACGAACAAAGGTCTCGTTCGTTCGACTGCGTTCGTGAACGTTCGGTAATATGTTCATTCGTGTTCGTTCGTTTATGTCCGTTCGTGTTCGGTTTTTTATGTTTATTTTTCTAAAAGTTTTTAATGTTTTATTAATTTTTTACTTTCCCCCATATGTATTATTTCCATCTCTCTGGCCCTCTCCCTCTTTTGATATAACGCTTCTTCATTCAGCTTATCTCCAATCGATTGAACCCAATATTATCCATCCCTTCAATCTTTAAATGGTTATATTTAACTACTTTCGTTGTGTACAATGTTTAAGATTAACGGTGCTTTTTTTAATTTTCAAAATTAATGTTCATTTGTGTTCGTCTGCGTTCGTGGTTAGTGTTCACGAACTGTTCGCGAACAACCAAAATTTCTTAACGAACGAACACGAACACAAACTTCCGTTCGTCATGTGTTCGCGAACCGTTCACGAACATCCAAATCTCCTTAACGAACGAACACGAACATAGCCTTGTTCGTGTTCGTTCGGTTCGTTTACAGCCCTAGTGGTAGCCGGAAATGATGTGGTGGTGACCAGTTGTAATTATATATTATTTTCTTTAAATGTTTTCTAAAATAATAAGAAAAAAAAGACAATAATACCCTCATGTGGAAGGCATGTGATCTAATTTAACGTTAAAAACAAACCTGGTTAGTGTTAAAGGACCTAGGGTGTAATGAGTTTTACATAAAGGACGAAAAGTGTACTTTGGGAGTTTTTATCTCAAAACGGGTCAAATATAAAAATTTTAGCTTAAAGATAACAAAACAAGCTGATCCTCTGTATAGGTTCACATCACACCCCCGAAATGATGATAAACAACATCCCCAGTTTTGAAATCACACACCCCTGTCCCAATGGCTGTCACCATACTACTGCCTCCGTCCCTGCAAATCACACTTTAACATGTATCAACTTCATATATCTTCTTACAGGTCATTTTTAAAGAGGAAAGTGATAATCGTATCACGTGTTCAAAATTCTGCTCTTTTAAAAATTAACTTTTTTTTTTCATAAAACCGAACAGTAAATGTTGGTGCACTTGTGTCTGTACTTTGTCTGTATTTAGTCTTGATACAAAACGATGTCTTTGATGTAAGATTGATGTAAGTTTGACCAAGTCAACCATCCTCCGGTTTGACTTGGCCTAACAGTTAGACAATGGTTGAAAGATGTTTGGGTCGAAGGATGTGTCATCGAAGGATAGTTTAGATCCTTCGATGAGCTCGAAAGATAACCTTCGAAGGATAGACCACGAAGGATATCATCCTTCGTGGTATATGTAATCCTTCGATGGGTTCCTGGTCGACAGATGATCTTACGATCAGTCTGTCTGATCCTTCGACCAGACATGCTGTGTTTGGGTATAAATACCCATGTGTTGTGTTCACTTCAGAAGTTAGACAAGTAGAGTTCGAAAGAGAGAGAAGTGAGAGTATTCTGTTCAGAACACACACACACTAGGAGAGAGTTTGCAAAACTGATTTGTAAACATTGCATTGTAACCGAACCTTTCATACGCATTAATACAAGTGGTGTTAATCGTTGAAGATTGTGTGTTGTGTTTGTGCTTGTTCTATCTCGGTTTGCATGCTAGCTTGGATTCCGCACTCGCTAGTGTGTTAGACATAACAAGGAATAGGTTAAACCTCAACCTCCGAGGGACCTACAAGTGGTATCAGAGACGTGGCTCTTTTCCTTGTTAAAAACCGAGTTTTTACAAGACTTTGGAGTGTTTTGGACAAAACTCACTTGGTTTTTGCAGCCGTTTTTACTGTTTTTCTCGCTTATCTTTACGTTAAAACGTGTTCTAAACTAACCGGGTGTGTTGCATGACGGGTTGGGTAACTTAAAAACTTGTTTTTGAGGTGTTTGGCAATTTCCGGCCAAAATTCCGGCTTCTACGGTGACCGGTTTCTGGATAAAGTGTCATTTTTGGGTTATATTTTATTTGTTCAAATATGTTTTTGCAGAAAATGATGGTCTGAACCATACTTTCTGCCGAAAGATTTACCAACCCATCACCTTTTTCACCAACCTGTCACTCTTTGTCAACTGTGTCAGTTCAGTTTGAAAGATATCCTTCGAAGTCGAAAGATCATCTTTCGATCAGTGGAGGTTCGATAGATCATCATCCTCCGAACCAAGGAATCATTTCGAAGCATACATCTTTCGATCTACAGTTCTTTTTCGAAAGACAAGGATCCTTCGATTGGAGAGTCTTTCGAAATCATTGCTCGAAACTCAACAGTGATCTTTCGAACACTGTTGATCCTTCGAACAAGTCTTGATCTTTCGATCCCAGTTTGTTTAAGTCTAACAAGTTTGTGTTTCAGGTCTTTCGATCTCAGATCCTTCGACTGGTGTAACAATTTTTCCTTAAAAAAAATGAATCCAAGATGGAATACTCCGGTAAATACAGACATGTATTTTGGTACTCCGTCTCCCGCACCGGTATCTTCTAATGCAACTTCTACCGGTCAATGGGCATTCGTATCAAATCAAACTCCAAGTATTCAAAGCATTCTCTTAAGCGAGAACGAAACCGGAAGTTTGAATCGGCCTCCAAAGTTGATGCACTTATATGAATATCCAGGATGGATTGATAGATTTCATACATACGTTCTTGGTCAAAATACAGAATTGTGGTTGCGGTTCATTACAGATTTCGATCAAACAATAGAGGTTGCCGCATCATCTGCTGCTACGTTTGCGGATCTTACGGATGATCAGAAAAAGGTGTATGATTTGGAAAAGAAGGCATATGCCATTCTTACTCAGGCGTTAAGTAAAGATATTTATCATCAATTTGTCAGTTACAAGACGACAAAGAGGTTGTGGGACGCATTGAAGACAAGGGGCGTAGGAAATGAAGCGACACGTCAATTGAGAAAAGAACTGCTAAAGAAAGAGTTTGATGGTTTTACTTGTATGGAGAATGAATCTTTAGGAGATTTGACAAGTCGATTTAATCATCTGCTGACTGAATTGTCAAATTTTGAGGTCGTTACAGCTTCAGCAGAGATTGTGAAAAAGTTTGCAGATGCGTTGCCACCTCAATGGAATACTTTCTTGGAAATCATGAAGCACAATGGCACTTTAGCTACAACAAGCTTCAATGACTTTGTTCAAATCCTGGAAAACAAGAATCAGGAAGAAACTCTCAAGGCAAAAAGAGTTCCAGTGCCACAAAATCCTGAAATGTATTATGGAACTTCTAGCACTTCTACGAAACCTTCTTCGCATGCTCCAATTCAAACAGCGTTTGTGACTAGCACTGACATGTATGGTAATACTATCCAAGTTCCGGTCCCTCCAAAAACAGACATGTATGGAAATCCGCTTGAACCAGTCCCTCAATCAGTACCACAACAACAAAGCCAACGACCTCTCAGACCAACTGATATGTTCGGAAATCCATTACCAGTTCGATCTTCCGGAACAACAGACATGTATGGGAATCCACTTCCTCCTCAATCTACCGTACCAACAGACATGTATGGGAATCCACTTCCTCCTCAACAGCAAGCTTGTTATGGAAGCACATCATCTGCTGGTCACCAATCAAAGCCAAATACAGTACGGCTCGACACCTCAAGCTTTTCTAAAGTCAGTGTGGAAGTAGCAAAGGAACACATGGAGCTGCTAAACACTTTGGTGAGCGCATACTGTGGATTAGTGGAAGGTCAGATTGGCAACATTAATCTGACACAAGAAGACTATCAGCAGATCGATAAAGAGGAGATGGAAATGATGGACATCAAGTGGGCCTTTGCAAGTGCTGTTAGGCGAGCAAAGGATTTCATGGAGAGAACTGGCAGAACCAGCTTGGAAAGCAAGAAAGACACCAAGTATGGGTTTGATAAGCAGGGTGTTAAGTGTTTTAATTGTGGTGAACGTGGTCATTTCAAGCGTGAATGTACAAGGCCATCTCAACATGGGAACCAAAATCCTTTCAGAGGTCAAGGCAACCAGCAGAACCAGAACAGGAACAATGTTCGTACGTTGGTACCTGTCAACAACCAAAGCCAAGCAGGACCATCAAATGCCAACCAGGCACTTGTGGTTCAAGTAGATGAAGGTTGTGATTGGTCAATCCAGTTGGGAAATGATGCTCCAGATGGAACAGCTTGTTTTGCTGAAGTTCTCAAGGATCTTAAACACGCCAGTGGTGGAGAATCTTCCACCAATGGTAGTGAATCTTCTGAAGATGAAGACAGCTCCGGTTACAGTGGAAGTTCAGATGAAGAATCCTCCACTTCAGGCAATGATCAGGTGGATGAGACATCGAGTGCGTCAGTCGATGCAGACATTGATGAGATTTTGGAAGAAGCTGCAACAGGAACTGAAAGAAGATCTATCTTGGTGGATCAAGCTGCTTATTCTTCGTCTTCTCTCCATTCAGCCTTTATGGCTAATGTCGACAGTTCATCAAGTCAGGTATGTGTCGATGAACCCACTGCTGATATCTGTGATAATTGTGATAGATTGCATGTTAAATGTGCTGATTTGAATGCAAACATGTCTGAGTTGCAAGGCAAACATGATGCTTTACAAGCTAGTTTGTTTGACTTGCAAGACAAACATGTTTCGTTGAATGATAAGTGGTGTGAATTGCAAAGCAAACACGAGGCTTTGCAAGAGAAATATGATGTGACATTCATTCACAACCAGAAGTTGACTGTTGATCTTTCCAAGTGCACAGAAGCCAACATGTTTTATGAAAACCATGAAAAGGATTTTAAATCGATGATTGAAATATTAAAGAAAGACAAAACAGAGCTGACAAAAATGGTTTCCAGAAAACAAACTGACATTAATTTGTATATAACTCGTCTTGAGGTAATGCAAAAGGAAATGGCTTGTGTTAAAACTGAAAGTGAGGCGATCCGACTCAAGTTAGACAGTTATTTGAGCTCTAGCTATGTGTTGGATCACATCATTGACGTTCAGAAAGAAAAACGGGATGTCACATGCATAGGTTACAAGAAATGTCCACCACCCGTGAGAAACAATTATGATGCCATGCCTGATGAGGAGTATTGGACTCACTTTGAGCCATTTGTTCCTTTGGACGTTGAGGAATTTGCAACAGGACTCGGATACCAGAAAGAAGTATCGTCAGATTCAGATGTGTCAGCAGATACATTTGTAACTGCTGAACAGAATCAGGATCCTCCAGTTGTGATTGAGGATGTTGATTCTTCTGATGATGAATCCGATGATACTGATTCAGCAAAGTCTGATGCGGTGATAAATGAAGAGGACATACCTCTTGAGAATCATATTCTGTGTGATCCTCCTTCAAAACCCGCTAAGACTGTTGCAATCGAGTCCTCATCTGAAAAAGAGTCGGAGAGTGTGGATTTGCTGTACACTCTTGTTGGTGATGATAAAATTTATTCTGACAAAGATTTTCCGATTAAGAATGTAAATCAATCCCTAATCAGTAAAGTTTTTGAGAATTCAACAAGTAAGTTTTTGGGTAAGAAAGGATCACACGTTGTGGTAACACAGTGCCCTCCTATCCCTAAGGCCGAAGTTCGAAAACAATATGGCAATCAGAAATTACCAACAGTGCAAAAACAGCAAAATCATGCCAAACCAAAAGGTAAAACACCGACTCAAAGTCAAAAGAAGCCGAATCAGAAGAAGAAGAAGAATGTGAACTTTGTGAAATCGAAGGGAACAGACAAAATTGCAACGTTTGAAAATCAATCTAAC
This sequence comes from Helianthus tuberosus, assembly GCA_030545235.1. Classification (NCBI taxonomy): domain Eukaryota; kingdom Viridiplantae; phylum Streptophyta; class Magnoliopsida; order Asterales; family Asteraceae; genus Helianthus; species Helianthus tuberosus. Next base: position 5,039,697 of record CM060372.1, read on the forward strand.
TTAGATTTTGTCAAGAAAGCAACTGTGATGAAAAGAAATGAACCAAATAGTTCAAAACCTAGTACCTCGGGATCACAAAGTTCATCATCTGCAAGACGATCACATGATACTTCGGGGTTTGTTGAACGAAGATCATGTTTTGAATGTGGTACAATTGGGCACATTGTCAGAAATTGCCCGTATCTTCATAAGTTGAAAGCCAAAGAAGATGATCCCCGTGAACGCAATCACCAAAAGCGATCTGTTTCTGTAAAACAAGATCCCCGACTTGTAAGAGAAAGGGAAAAGAAACAGAAACGCCAACAAGTCAAGGTGGTTGAAAAGGCACTTAAAAATGAAGTGGTTCAAAAACAATCGGTTCCAGTTAAACCAGAAAGTTCAAAATTTTCAAAAACTTCAAACAATCACGAAGTTAAATTTTCAAACAATCAAACCGGTAAATTTCAACAGATATGGAAACCTAAAATAACCACAAATTCAGGGGGACCATCACAATTTTCGAATCATCAAAGAATAGAGGTTATTGTTGTTGATGAAAATGGAAGACCCAAGACCACAATGGCTTGGGTCCCCATCTCCAACTAATTATGTGAGTTCATGTGCAGGGTGTTCCAGGAGGAACTATCAGTAGTCATTGGATTGTTGATAGTGGGGCATCAAGGCACATGACAGGCGACATGAAGCTTCTCTACGACGTCAAATCTATTAGAGGAGGTTATGTTGCTTTTGCTGGAGATAAAGGCGGATATATTACGGGTGAAGGAATGATTTCCAACGGGGTTGTTAGCTTTGATAAGATCAACTTTGTTCAACAACTTGATCACAATCTTCTTAGTGTTTCTCAAATTTGTGATAAGCAGTTCTCAGTACACTTTGATGCAAATGGATGTTATGTGCTGAAACCCGGCTTCAAAATTCCAAAAGAATGGATTCTCTTGTCGGCTCCAAGGATAAATGATCTGTATGTCCTTGATATGAGCCAAGCTATCACAACGTCTGCACAAGCAACTTGTTTCGTTTCCAAAGCCACAGAAAAAGACACAATCTCTTGGCACAGGCGAATGGGTCACATTCACTTACGCAAAATGAATCATTTGGTATCAAATGAATTGGTGAATGGTGTTCCTCTTAAAAACTTCCATCTTCAAGACGTCTGTGTCTCGTGCCAGAAAGGAAAGCAAACGAAGAAGCGACACCCTACAAAGAAAGTTAACACGGTGGCTGTTCCTCTTGAACGTTTGCACATGGATTTGTTCGGTCCTGTCAAGCACAAAAGCATTAGGAATGATCAATATTGCCTCGTGATAACTGATGATTATTCAAGATTTTCCTGGGTGGCGTTCATGGCACATAAGAGTGAAACCTTCGGTATTATCAAAAATTTGATTATTCAGATTGAGAATCTCTATAACTTGAAGGTTAGGCGGATACGTAGCGACAATGGTACTGAATTTAAAAATCATGCCATGGCGGAGTTTTGCACTTCAAAAGGAATTCTTCACGAATTTAGTGCAGCTTATACTCCTCAACAAAATGGCGTCGCTGAACGTAAGAACCGCACATTGATCGAGACTGCTCGGACTATGTTGGTAGAGTCACAATTGCCGATTCCATTCTGGACTGAAGCTGTGGCCTCTGCATGCTATACGTTGAACCGAGTCCTTACAGTCAAAAGGCACAACAAGACCTGCTTTGAGCTTATTAACAAACGGAAACCAGATCTGTCATATCTTGAACCGTTTGGAGCTCCGTGCACAATAATCGATCCTAATGGAAAGTTTGGGGCAAAAGCAATTGAAGGATACTTTCTTGGGTATTCCACCCCGAACTTAAGAGTCTGGAATCTAGAGACTAAAAGGGTCGAGGAATGGTCTGAAGTCAGAGTACAAAGGCACACTTTACCGGTCAAATGTCCTGGTCAGCCTTGGATGTTCGAGTACGATGACTTTTTCAATTCGATCAATGTTGAAGCAGTTGAAGAAAATGCTGCGGCAAGGATGTTTTTCGAGAGTGACAATGCTACAGATTCACCGTTGGTTCGTCCAATTCTTGTCAATCAAGAACCATCTTCGGTGAACAATAATGCTCTCGACAATGAGGATTTTCACGATGCTACCGAATTGAACGAATCTTCAGAGGATGATGAATTTCTAGATGCAGATCAAGAAGCTCCAACGACAGCAGTACATGGTACTTCAGAGGGTACACCTCCAGTGGATGTCCCTAGAACAGCTGAAGCTACTGCATCATCCTCTTCGTCAATTCCGGGCCTTGAATTGATTGTTGATCTCAATCTCAACAATCTGGGTACAAATATTCCAGTTCAAGATAATCCAGAAACAAGGATTCACAATACCCATCCTCAACAAAACATCATCGGAAATGTACAGAGTGGCGTTCAAACAAGAAACATGTTGCGGAACAACAACAATGCAGGCTTGTATGCAGATATCCGAGAATCTGGTCAACAAAATGATTGGTCTTTCGCGTGTTATGTCTCACAGGAAGAGCCAAGAACTTGGAAAGAAGCTTTGAAAGATAACTCATGGGTTGAAGCGATGCAGGAAGAACTGCAACAATTCCAGAAGCTTGGTGTCTGGAAACTCGTAGAGAAACCTGCTGGTTACAAGAAGATTGGTACCCGTTGGGTGTTTAAATGCAAAAAGGATGACCGTGGAGTCGTTATACGAAACAAAGCAAGGCTAGTCGTTCAAGGTTTTCGTCAGATAGAAGGGATCGACTACAACGAAGTGTATGCACCTGTTGCACGTCTGGAAGCAATTCGGATTTTTCTGGCTTATGCCTCATTCAAAGGTTTCAAGGTATACCAGATGGACGTGAAAAGTGCATTCTTACATGGTGTGGTGGAAGAAGAGGTGTACGTCGAACAGCCTCCAGGTTTTGAAGATCCTATCCATCCCGATCGGGTTTGGTTGCTCAACAAAGCTCTCTATGGTCTACATCAAGCACCGCGAGCTTGGTACGCAACCTTATCTAATTATCTGCTGGAGAATGGATTTCGCAGAGGTCTTATCGATTGTACTCTTTTCATCAAAGAACAAGATGGAGATCTTCTACTGGTACAGGTATACGTTGATGATATTATTTTTGGTTCTACTAATGATGTTTTGTGTAGGAATTTCGAGCGCATTATGCAGGATAAATTCGAGATGAGTGCTATGGGGGAAATGACTTTCTTTTTGGGCCTACAAGTACAACAAACTGAGTCTGGGATATTCATCCATCAGACTAAATATGTTGGTGACATCTTGAGCCGGTTCCAGATGTCTGATGCAACGCCCATCGGTACCCCATTGCCGCAAAATCACGGAATTACTCCAGACTTGAAGGGTGAAGCTACTAGCCCCTCATACTACCGCGCGATGATCGGATCTCTTATGTACCTCACAGCATCAAGACCAGATATAATGTACCCAACGTGCCTGCTTGCCAGATATCAAGTCAACCCGAAGGCCTCACATCTTGCAGCTGTAAAAAGGATTTTTCGTTATTTGAAGGGTTACCCTGACACCGGTCTATGGTACCCTAGGGATAATAACTTTGACTTGATCGCATTCAGTGATTCTGATTTTGGCGGATGCAAAATCGACGGTAAATCCACAACGGCTGGATGTCAGTTTTTGGGAAATCGCCTAGTCACATGGCAGTGTAAGAAGCAGACGTGCGTCGCTACATCAACATGCGAAGCTGAATACATTGCTGCCTCAAGTTGTTGCTCCCAAGTCCTATGGATCCAACAACAAATGCGTGACTACGGTTTTGAATTCCTAACTACTCCTATTTACGTTGATAATTCTGCTGCCTTACAGATCACTAAAAATCCTGTGCAGCATTCAAAGACTAAGCACATCGAAATTAAGTATCACTTCATACGTGATTGCTTTGAGAAAAGGCTAATCGATGTTGCTTACGTCCACACCGATGACCAACGTGCCGATCTTTTTACCAAAGCATTTGACAAATCAAGATTTGACTATTTATTACTGGTAAACGGCATTAAGGTCAAGCAAGAGTAAAACCAACATCGGAAAATCATTTTCGTAAATACCTTTGTGTTTTAAATTTGTCTTAGTTTATTGATTTTAGGGGGAGTAAATCCAAAATTTGAAAAATCCAAAAACATCAAAAAATTTCAAAAACACAAAAACTATAGAAAAACAAAAATGAGTTTCCTGGCGAGAAAAAGAGAAAATGATAGTACATCAGTGGTCTGTCTAAACCTCTTTAAACCTTAAATGAAAAACGATAAGCAGCTCTATATAAGATGTATCGGTAGGCTCACAATCATTTTAAAGTGTGCAGGGTGATATAAACTTAAATCGACTGAAGACCAGGTGGGAACCATTCATTGGCATATGGTCTTAGTACCGAAATTTCGTTTGAGAGATTGCCGAGGTTCTGAGATATTCGGTCTTTATGCTGCTTATCATCTGGGTATCATGGTTGTATCTTTTACCGAAAAATAACGGGCACGCAAGTCTAGATCTTCCATGATACTATACATACGTGTACATACTGCATACGACCTCAATAAGTGATCAACAATCACATGTCCCTCAAAATAAGTGATAATATATCACATTTATCCGGGAGTCAAGTTCGTCTCTCTGCTGTACGAAAGTATTGACCTGTTCACGGACTTGCTCTTGTGCCCTTCATGCATCGAAAATCAAGTTCCTCATAAATAAGTGATTCTATCACATAGGGCTTGTTTTCAAATCAAAATAAGTGAGTTTCTCACATCATATACGGTCAAACAGATGATAATCGGTATACTCACCGGTAAGATGAACCCTCGTGCATACCTTGATACGGGAATGTGTCGTGATGTGGATGAACACCGGTCGGTAAGTATAAATCATACCTTAACGTATCCCCTCACCATGATTACATCTGATAAGTTGAGCTTATGTGGACAACAATACCGATAATCGTTATAGGATGTTTATCTAAATGTTAACTAATTGAACAACAAGAGCGTTTTGGCATGACCGTACACTGATATGATTCTCTTACCCTCGAAACTCACAAAAAGAATGTCTGTAAATATTTATTTAATGCTTTCAGTTTCTGCATCTTCGTATATATTTATTTACTGCTTTCAGTCTTTACCTTTGAAATATTCAAAAATACCAAAAAGATTTTAGGTGTGTTTTAATATAAACTTTATAAAAGCCAAAAAGATTTTATTTCTATTTTATTTTCGATCGTACGATGTTGGATCTCGAGTCTTCGTTACCTGAAACCTGATTGAAAACCGAAACGACTGAATCTTCATAAACGGTCGAAATTTGCAAGTGTTGAAAGTTAAAATTTGAAATTGATAAAATTTGTTAAAACTTTCAAACTGTCGGACGGTGTTTGATTAAACAATGGTCACGTGTGTGTCGTTTGTTTATGTTTACTATATTCCAAGCAGTTGTTCTCATTACGCGTTTAGATTTCTTGCATGTGCAGATGCTAAAGGCAAGGAGAACATGGTCGATGACAAGCTTCGGAATGAAGACACGACGTGAAGGCACTCAAATGATGAAGATGATCGAGTTGCCGCTGACCATCATCAACACCACAAGGATCTCAATTCATAAAGATCAAGACTTTCACGAGCATAACTCTAGGGGGAGCTTATGTTAAGGGGGAGTTTGTCAACACACTTCCTACATGAAACGGGGAGTTTGTTGATACACTTTCTGCTTTCAAGACGTGAAGACTTTAAAGATTCTCCGACGTTGAAGACTTGAAAGGACGTCAAAGACTTGAAGACACGAGGGACCTACAAGAATTAAGATCAAGATCGAAACAAAGCTACAGCCAAGGGGGAGTTTGTTGGTGCACTTGTGTCTGTACTTTGTCTGTATTTAGTCTTGATACAAAACGATGTCTTTGATGTAAGATTGATGTAAGTTTGACCAAGTCAACCATCCTCCGGTTTGACTTGGCCAAACAGTTAGACAATGGTTGAAAGACGTTTGGGTCGAAGGATGTGTCATCGAAGGATAGTTTAGATCCTTCGATGAGCTCGAAAGATAACCTTCGAAGGATAGACCACGAAGGATATCATCCTTCGTGGTATATGTAATCCTTCGATGGGTTCCTGGTCGACAGATGATCTTACGATCAGTCTGTCTGATCCTTCGACCAGACATGCTGTGTTTGGGTATAAATACCCATGTGTTGTGTTCACTTCAGAAGTTAGACAAGTAGAGTTCGAAAGAGAGAGAAGTGAGAGTATTCTGTTCAGAACACACACACACTAGGAGAGAGTTTGCAAAACTGATTTGTAAACATTGCATTGTAACCGAACCTTTCATACGCATTAATACAAGTGGTGTTAATCGTTGAAGATTGTGTGTTGTGTTTGTGCTTGTTCTATCTCGGTTTGCATGCTAGCTTGGATTCCGCACTCGCTAGTGTGTTAGACATAACAAGGAATAGGTTAAACCTCAACCTCCGAGGGACCTACAGTAAAACCGTGAACCGCCCGTTTCACCTAAATTGTACGTATTCAGGGACGCAAGTTTTGAGACATGGTGATAATTCATCTCAAATTATAGTCAGAAACAAGAAAATCATCACTACTGTCAATGTGTCACTGCACAAAACGAAAATCACAAATACAGATCTACTACAAACACTCAAATTGGAAGTAGAAAACGTACCTTTTAGACAACACAAGAGTTCCTCTCCTCTGAACCGGTGGTTTGGGGGTGAATTTCGGATGTAAAATTGAATAATATTACAAGATAGATTTCGATACTGAATGATGAAAGAATGTGAGAAATTAGTCGACGGAGATCTGTAAATGACGTCGGAGAAGAGCTAGGGTTTGAGTTGAAGATGAAAAAGAAAAGAAAAGTAAATAAACATTTTTGAAAAGGAGAACATTGTGTTTATTTTAACCTTCTAAAGTCAAAAGTTTCTTTTATGTTTGTCTATTTTTGCAAATATTCATGTTTTGAATATTTCTAAGTCGTTTCACTTATATTATACTAGGTTATAACCAGGGAACTTGCCGGGTAGAAAATTTTAATTTGTATTAATCAAGTTAATTATATATATATATATATATATATATATATATATTTGCAAGTATTAATTTAACTTATATATAAGGTCAAACAAATTACACCAAGATAGCCGGTAAGCGGGCAACAAGCTGCGCCGCTACCCCCTTTTGAATAGCGAAACCTAACCTAGTAAAAACGAAACCCCGATCTCTAGGAGACGAAATGTTGCTGTGAACAACCCGTTGGACCCGTTCAAGAAATCTGATGGCTTCTGGGGCTAGCGAGCCAAAGGTATCAAAGGCAAAAGGGATAAAGGAATGTTGATTATCCTCACAGGCTTTTGCATGTTTGTCCATTTTCTTTGCTGCCGCCCTTGCAATCGCCTGACCAGGGACAAAACCTGTATCCCGAAAGCCTACAAGGGGGGAAACCCCGGTAAGATCAACACAAGCGTGTTTACCTGCATCCCACCCGAAAACTAAAACGTCCGCGGGGTGTGTGCGATTGTCTATCTTTAACAATTGAAGTATGGGTGTGTCTTGGAAAAATCATATACAAAAATGTCTCATCTATTCTTGTATGTTAGGATTCTAAGCAAAAAAAAATATGCAAAGGCTTAGGGGTCAGGGGTGGACCTACTAAGGGGAGAGTAGGTGGGCGAGCGCACGCCCTGAAAAAAAATTAGCGTATTTTATTGGGCAAAATCCCTTGAAAATATGGTTAACCCCTAAGAGTTGAAAAGTTGGTAAACAAATAGTACTCACAAAAACACACACCCCCCTAATCTTTCAAGTTTTGCTTGATTATCTTTGGCGATAGATGCATGCATAAAAATACCAAGACAAACCACAATCAAGAAACACGCAACACCAGAGAACAGTATCTCCTTGACTGTATTGATCTTGTCTAAAAAGTAGCTCAAAGTTGTACTTACCACACCATGAAAAAGATCAACATCATGATCCCTAAGAACTCTTGGAACATGTTTTTCTTACTTGTTTATGTAGAGAAGAAGATAACACCTATAAACTTGCGTACAACTGACACTTCCTTTTCCCATATATTGTCACCTAGTTATGCTCGGCATACCTGAAACAGAATTAACCTGGCTAAGGACCAGCATCCTCAGCCACACCCATGGTTTTAAAAAACGGTTGAGGCGTGCGCCTCGAGGCGCGCCTCAAGGCGGAACGGCCAAAAAACGATTCTGAGGCGCGCCTCAGGGGGTTTATATTGTATGTGCGCCTCGGAGGGGCTGAGGCGCTAAAAAGGCTGCGCCTCAGGTGCGCCTCAGGGGGTTTTGATATTTGTTTTTGATGTTTTTGAGTTTTTGTGTCAATTTCAAGCAGTTTATGTCTTTTTTATGTGTGTTTTTTATTATTTTGATGAATTTGATGATGAATTTAGTTAGTATTACTATTTTTATAAGATATATAATATTTATATTTATATTTATCTTTTAACTCCGCCTCGGGCTTACGCCTCGGTTCGCCTCGAGGCTTACGCCTCGTGAGGCGAAGGGAAAACGCCTTGAAACTCGTTTCCGTTTTTTTAAACTTTGGCCACACCTCCACGTTCCACCAAACACCCATGCCACCATACAATTCAAAAAGATATGGTCACTCATTTCCATGGACAGGTCACACGCCACACCGAATATTTTGAATACAGATACCTTAGTCAATCAAAGCCTCCTTTGAAGCTAAGTTACCATTTTCCGCTCTCCGGCTAAGTTGTACGCCTTCAAAGAAGCCCCAAACAAACTGCTCAATACCATCAGGCTAGGCTGGTTACCTCGCGCAATGATCTCCAACCGTATGTTTTTCAGTGAAAACTCCACCCAAAATTATTACTCCAGGTCCGTTTATACTTGGCATCAGCAATCACCGTGCCCCGCAACACATTCATGAGAATCTTGGTCTAAGTCCATAATTACTTACCAATTTAGAGCTTCGCCTGAAACCACCAGTAGCGGCCCTCCGAGCTGCTTACCGGTTTGATATGCCGCCTAAAACCATCGTTTTTCCGTCCTCCTACGACAGTAACCGAAAAAAAAGGCGGTCAGCGAGAAAGGAACGTTTTTGGGGATGATATGAAGTATTACATTTCCATACATATTTTAAAAGAAATAAATGAATTGCATAAAAACCTACTTAAAATACATCCCGACCCTATCGACATGGCTGCCAAAGAACTGAAGAAGCTAGTAACTTCCCAACTCCAGCCAAATATCTTCATTAATTTACCTAGTTTTCACTAAAATTCAAAATCAAAACTATACAGAACATAATTTCTATTAAAAATTATTAACCTGCCATTTTTAAAACTGGTGCCAAGCTCTCCCATCTCTATCTCCTGTAAAAGCTTACTTTCTAACTGGATCCTAGTATGGCAAATTTCTTGAGTATAGCAGACGAATGGCGCTGTGCTTCAATCCCTGACCCTTAAAAACTCCCTGTGGATATCGTGCCGGTGATGTCATCTGAGAGTTTAGAGGCCTCGTTATATAAAGATGAAGAACAGTAAGCCACATCTCGGTCATCACATTGCTAGCTTAAGTCGAACTCCTTTGCCCTCGCCCCTCTCTGTTCTTGATAGCCTATACCTAAACACGTATCCTCACCACCAATAGCACCTAATAAAAACAGAACATGTGGTAGTTAGCACTGTTCGTTTCGTTTTGGTTTTAATAATTTGATAATGAAATAGCAAACCTTTCTTTCTTTAAATATAAGGAAATATATAATAAGTTTGAGAATCAAGGTACCACTTGTTTAACTTCAGAGTAAAAATGAGCGGCCGTTCCGAGGTGTACGTACAGTTCCGAAACACCCAATTCATCCCCAACCCACAATTTAGTCTCAAGACTAAGGCCATGTGTAGTAAATGTTTAACACATTTAAACCGATAAATAATCAATCTCGATGACCAATTAACAAAGCTACATATACAAACATGTTGATCTCAAATTAAAAGCCCAACAATTTTAACGGTTCCAAGATTTGTGAACCAAAAATTCTACTTCTGTAAAACAATTTAAATGAATCAAGAATGAAAGAAGATACAAGTGAAAAGGATTACCCTCTCTATGTCTATGTCTAGTTCAACACCAATCTCCTTCCCTTTGCTCTTTTCGCTTGACATTTTCCTCCAACGAACACAAATGGCTACAAAAATGTTTGAAATCAGTCACACGAACATAAATTTCTATGTGATTTCGTAAAATCAAAGCATCAATTGCAGATTCTGACAATAAAATACAATTAATTAATTAAGATTGAATTTATCAACGAGAGACTCACCTTGAATCGCTTTCTGTTGTTTCTAGGGTTTCAATTCGAACAGTACCGCCAAAATCAACAAATGAATCGCATACTTGGGGAGGCAACTGGTGTCAATCGAGGATTTGGGGAGGCAACTGGTGTGTGATTTGGGGGGAACGAAGAAGCCAAAGGTTTTGATAACCTTTATGCTTTACTATAAGTTCAACCGTCGGATTGTGCGATGATCGAACGGCCAATGATATGTTTTAAAGGTTGGACACGGATTGAAAACATACGTACACATAGACATACGTACCCATGATACATCACATAAGTACCCTAAATTAGTATATATATATATATATATATTGATACAATTGTGCTTGTAATTCCGTGTAGCCCAAATAATAAATAAGCCCTAGTTGCATCACAGTGGACGCAGGTCTTCCGACTAAACCACCTTAAATCTGCATGTTCATTTAATGCTTTCGTGTGCGTTCAATCCACGCACAGGAACATGCACACGCACAAGCAAATCCACATGCACAAGCACAAGCACATCCACATCCACATGCACGTACACGTACACGTACACATATACGTACACACGTACAAATATACAATACGGACACGTAATCATTACCCCGAAAATGGTGTAACATCGAATCCTTGTTACTTTGAATGGAATAGTCGCCCGCCTCATTTTTAATTAAATGCATACAATGTTGAGAATGTTACGGATCCGACACCGGTAGAAGCGTTTGGCCGGTCACTGGTTGTGGTTTCACGGCTGTGGTAAAAGAATCGAGGCTGTGATGGTCTTTGGTGGTAGATTTGTTTGTTCCGACAAACAAAGCGGTGGTTAAATGGGTCAACAGGCAATCAACGAATCAAAGGTAGTCTTTGATGGCCAAACAAAGCAATCTGGCGAATGTTGAGTATATCATCGTCCGAGGGGATCCATAGTTTATGTGACGAAAGAAGCGTTTTTTTAATACATAATGATACACATATACCCAAACATACCCACACACACATATACAAATGAAAACGTTTTTTTTATTTATCAACGATAATAGAAAAAGACTAATTTAAATTAATATTTATTATACAACTTAATTATTATAAATTAAAGACCAAACGATAAATCTATTATAACTGCAAAATCAATTTTATTAATAATGCTAATTATATTGATAGTAATAACTATTATTTTTCTCTCCGATAACAATAATAATAATAATAATAATAATAATAATAATAATAGTTCTTAAAAATATAAAATAAAAATAAAAAAATATATATAAATTTGCCCTGCCGGGATGACTTGTCCTCCCTATAGGTTGAAAGAGTGGTGGGAATTTTGGAAGCGGAGTGGAAAATTTTGGAATTATACGAAACATTTTACTTTTTAAATTTTTTTTTACTAAAATTAAAGTAGAATTTTTTTGTTAGAAAGCTATTGCAAACAAGGTCAATTTGCTACAAATTTCTGGCAAATGAAACATTTTATTTTTTTTCAAATTATTTACTTTACTAAAATTAAGAAATAACAAATAAAATAATTTTTTTGTCGGATAATTGTAGCAAATAGGGTTAATTTGCTACAATTTTTTCTACAAGTGAAGCATTTTTCTTTTTTAAATTATTTACTTTACAAAAATTAAGACACAACAAATAAAATAACTTTTATGCCGGAAAACTATAGCAAACATGATCAATTTGCTACAAATTTTCGACAAACGAAACATTTTACTTTTTATAAACCCAACCACGACATCCCTACAACCACCCACCGATTGACGCCACCAGCAACCGCATTCACGCCACCTGCAATGTCACACCCCAACCGTTGGCGGAATCATCGGGGCGTGGCACTGAGCGAAACAGATTGTCCAGAAGTTTCCATAACAATTACCAATACTATTCAATTAAATAATACGTCCCATACCGTATCTCAAACAGTAAATAATTATTACAGACAAAAATCTAGGCAATTATTCTGTTCCGACAACTCAGATTTAAATAGACAACAATTGTTTATCTGCTTCTAGAGACCCTTGATTCGTTATCTACAGACAACTATTTGTTGGACTCTAAAGCTTTATTCTAGCTTCAAATTCCTACCACATGTGCATCCTAAGCACCTGTCACATACGTTAAAATAAAGTCAATACATAAAATGTAAAGGTGAGCATACAGGTTTGATATTAGCATAAAAAGTTCGAATTCGTTTACGCATAACCAGCACGTACACATAGTGAAATGAAGCACGTTAGTTATCGACATAGATCCATTGATACCAATGACTGCGGGTTGACTGCCCGAGGCAGTTCGCAATACATGATTACCATCGTAATCCATGCAAGTAATGATCCTTAACAACCCCCGTGAACGGGTGCTGAGTCCAAACTATAGTACTATCGTTGCTAAGGCAGGTAGACAGCATTCCATGTGTAAACATAACAAACAAGCATCCATGAGCCACGTATAACATGCATTAACGGTTAGCGTTCAAATAGTATTTGAGTAGTGTGATTGTTGTAGTTTGAATATTCGTAACGTATGTGACACCCAAAAGTGCTTAAAGCAAAAAGGGATCGAGTATACTCACAGCGATTAATGGATTGAAGGGAGCGCTTAGCGAGTAAGGTTAGCCTGAATAGATTTGATAGCATAACAATAAGGAATACGTAAAACGATACAAAGTGAAGGTGGATCGGATGGTAGTCCGTTCGGATGGTAGTAGCAATCTGTGTGGATGATAATCCGTTCGGATGGTCATCCGGTCGGATAGCTTATCTGATCGGATGGCTATTCGAGTGGATTGTTTCTTCTTATAAGGAAAGATGTGTTTGTGTATGATGGCTTGACTTTTGAAGTTTTCGTTGTAGTATTTTGAAAACATTGAAGTATCTCTATCTTTCAAGTCGTTCGATCGGATGGCGGGTCGTGCGGATGACAATCCGTTCGGATGGTCATCCGATCGAACGGTGGTCCGGTCGGACGGCAACTAGGTGGTGAGATTACTTTGGTGAAGACAAGTTCATAACAGAAGTGTCATGCGATTGGATGTTCATCCGATCGGGTGGCAACCTTGTCAATGAACATGTTGAAAATTGTTTAAGTCTTTAAAGTCTTAGTATCTCATGATCCGAAGAGTAATCCAACCAGATGGTCGTCCGATCGTATTGCAATTCGTTCAATACTATAACTTTAGTTAAGGTTATTTAAAGTGGAACCCAAGTGTGATCCGTTCGGGTGACAATCGGTTCGGATGACCTATCCGATCGGACAGCAATCCGTTCCAACTGTTCCGTTCGTTCTGCACTTGGTCGTTTTGATGGTTTGTCGTTATGTCGAGACGCCTTGATAACGTGTTAACCAATAGAACCCCCGTTTTGACCCAGGTGCCTAAACCGACCAGGAATCACCCTAGCTCGGTCATTTACAGGCTCTAAACGGTTATTCTTGTTTAACCTGAAGTCGGTGGTCTCGTGGGCGGAATCCAGATCTGAACTAGTACAAAACTATAGATGAGTAGGAGACTAGATCTGATCCTGATTCTACCGGTTTTGAGTGTTTTGAGTGTAAAAGAGTTGAAAGAAAGTTAGAAACCATCTTTCAATCCTTTTTCACCGCTATTGTGTCGAGATCTTTACGAGATCTTTGTGTAATCGGGTGGAAATCGGTTAGATCTCAGTTGTTCTTGGTGGATTGAGGTCAAAGCATGAAGTTCTTGAAGAACACATGATGACGTCATCCTTGAACACCCGAAATCTAGTGATTTCACGGTTAAAAGTTAAAATTTAAAAGATAGGAAGGTGTAGGAGTGCGTGTAGATTAAGAAAGTACAAGATTTAGGGCGAGATCTTACCTGGATTGAGAGAAATCGAAGAAAAGGTGAGGAGCACGAGTAGTTCGGACAGAGGGTTTCCAAAAGTGGAAAGAATGACAATGACAGGGGTATTTATAGGATTCCAAAAGAGGAAAGGGTCATCCGATCGGATGACACACTGCCCGGATGACTTATCCAGTCGGATGACATCCTGGTCGGATGACATCCTGGTCGGATGACATCCTGGTCGGATGACACTTGACCTGTGACCAAAAGTGCTATCCGGTCGGATGGCTATCCGGCCGGATGGCGCTGGGTTCAAGTGTTCGACGCGACGATTTTTGGCGTTTCGATTGCGAGCGGTTCGATACGGTAGGGTTTCCTAGTCAAATTACTTTCAGTCCCAAACACTCATATCTCGCATGATCTCTTCTCCACTAAATATCATAGTTCGATTGTGATTCGAGTTCGAGTTCGAGTTTCGATTGAGTTCGATTGCATTTCGAGTTCGATTGCGTTTCGATTGATTCCCACAACACAACATAAATAAACATGTACAAGTAACACGTAAGGCATACACACACATATAAACAACAAGTAAAAATACGTAGCTCGAGTTGCGATTCGCTGACGAATTGATTAGCACAGCTTGATTATTGATTAATTAACTTTATCGCATTGTTACTTCCTATAATTCACAATCGTAGATCGATTGAATAGCGATTAACATACGTCGATTATTGCATTTATAGACACTTACTCCACATAATAGCTACAATAAAAGAAATCTACTACAAGTCAAGTTGCGCGAAATCGGCCGTTGACTTTGGCCTTGACTTTGGCTTTCACTTGTGAAAACACGGGGTGTTACATGCAACTCCGACGCCGACCCTTCACCGTCGATTCCATGACCAGAACCCGATTCTACAACCACAACCTAGCTTCGGTGAGTACACCCCTTAGTTATTTCATAGGTGAAAATGTAGTTGAATTTGAAACTGTTGGATTATGAAATTATTGAGTTAGGTTAGTTTTTGAATTTAAATGTATTGAATCTCCATACGTGTATTTGGAATGAATACATTTGGAGTGCCCTAAATTTCAAAATCTTTATGAACATTGTATGAAGATTTCTTTTATTTTATAGTTGAATGTGTGGTTGATTTAGGTGTCATTTGTTCCATACGAATCACCTTTAAATTGCCCTGTTTTTATTATTATTATTATTATTATTATTATTATTATTATTATTATTTTTGCATACGAATCACTATAAAGTGCCCCCTTATCTGCATACAATTACTGTCTGTAGTTTCAACACACTACTGAAATTATTCAGTTCTTTAAGCATATATTTATTTTTTATTTATTTGGATGAAGCTAAATTCTTCAAGTGCCATTCTCCTGTGAAGCGTGGAGGTATTGTTGGTATCGTCGGGTTTCAGTTTATATGCTTTTATTTGGAGTAAATCTTTTCATTATCACTTTACTTGGTTCGGATTGTCATTATATTTCTTGAGCATCCCACTTGATGTTTGATGCTTTATTTGGAGTAAATCTTTTATTTGGGATGAAATGGAACACTTTTTCTTTAGATTCTCAACTTTTGTAAATAATTAGTATGTTTTATATGATTACAAAAGCCAATGAAGACGACATCACATGGGAAGCAAGTTGGAGGGGTATGGCGCCCCTCGGGGCAGTGTACGAAGGCGCCATAGGGCGCTATGTGGTGAGGGGGCACTACATTAGGCCCGGCTACAGGTGGACTTAAGAAATGGTTTCACCTAATCGCTTCTTTCCCGATATTGGATTTCTATATAGAAGATAATGATATACATCAAGAAATTTTGTTCAAGTATGTTGAGCACGCCACCTCTAGATTTTGCCATCTAAATCTCACTGCACACAGGCTCTCGCTCACTGCAGCTATCTGGAATCCTGCAGAGATTGATATCGTAAATAGATCCCTTGGATTACTTTTTAGGAATGGCGTCAAGGAGTTCATGATTAACGATTCGGGTTTGTTTCCTTTATCTATTTATTACTTTGTTGTTGAGAATCATAGTTATCGATAGCGAACGCACTTTGTAGCGAAGCGACCAAGTCTTGCAATTTGTTAAGTAGCGACTCCATAGCGTGATTATTACCGATTCCGACCAGAGGCGGATCTATAGCTAATTAGGGGGTTCCCAGGATACTGTTCGATTCGTAATTTATAGTGTTTAGTTAAATAGAAAATTCTGAAGGAACACTTTAAGATTTTGTAGTTGAACCTTGTGATCAAACGTATTGACTGGTAAACTGAATCAGCGTGTGCTTCTTAAACTTGAGATCCCTTTAACTGTGTTTGGTTCATTGACAGAATATCATTGAATCAGTCATTAAACCTCTTACCTATTAAGTTTCAAAATGATTCTAAATAAAAAATTACCCTTTTATCCATTCACCTTTGTTCATAACCTTCATCCAGCCACTCACGCACCACCTCCGCAACCCACCACCACCAATCAATAGCCAAGTCAATACTCTTACTAGGTCAGAGTCTCTTAGTTAATCAGACATCTTAATAGCTCAGCACATCACTTAATGGTTCAAAGGTTGCCAAAAGCAAATCGTTCCCGGTACAAGTACAGAATTTACCGAACCGGGTACTTTTTCGGTACCGCCTTTTAACATTTTCGGTACCGGTTCGGTACCGTTATTTGACGGTTCGGTACCGGTAATATACCGGTTTTTACCCTCAAATACCGGTACCGAACCGGGTATATTCGGTACCGGTACCCACTTTTGGAGATTTTCGGTACCGGTTCGGTACCGGACGGTGCCGAGCTCATCCCTACAAACAACCACTTAATATTTCAAAACCATCGCTCTACTATGAAGGGCAGTCGATTTGCTTATCTCACATAGTGGTATGAGCCAATGAAGGAACCAATGCCAACTAAATAATGAGAACAAAAAGTGTACAGAAGAATAAGCTAAGACTTTCACATCATATTTATGCATATGACGTGATCTTTGCCGGATAATAGACCCTTGCAAATGTTCAAACATGTCTCAAGAGTAGGGCTGTAAATGAACCAAACGAACACGAACAAGGACTTGTTCGTGTTCGTTCGTTAAGGAAATAAACGTGTTCACGAACGGTTCATGAACACTTACCGAACCAGATTTTATGTTCGTGTTCGTTCATTAAGGAAACGAGCATGTTCGCGAACGGTTCACGAACACAAAGAACACAAATAAATTTGGCGAACGCGACGAAGGATAAAGATGGATGGCCTAGAGAGTAGCACTCGAACTTGAATCCCTTATTGTGGAACGGAGGTCGATCGTATTCGTCGATGTAAATAATAAGGAATGAAAGGGAAATGATGCATAAACAAGGTGAAAGTGGGTTTTCTAGTTTAATTGTTAGGGTAATAAAATAAATAAAAGTTTAATAATATAAAAAGTACAAATAAAATATAGGAAAGTACAAAGATCTTCAATTAAAACACAAACATACGAATATAAACGAACGCAAATCAACGAATGTTCACGAACACCTTACCGAACGTTCACGAACACAATCGAACGAATGAGACCTCTGTTCATTTTCGTTCATTTAACTAATCGAACGAAATTTCTTATTCGTGTTCGTTCGTTTATTAAACGGATAAACATAAACGAACTTCCCGCCGAACGGTTCACGAATTGTTCGCTAACGTTCGTTTCGTTTACAGCCCCTACTCAAGAGTTCTAAGATGTTTTCATTTGTCCTCAAACTTTAAGTTGAACTACAGCAAAAGCAAGTAATTTGGTAATGATATTGAGGCGGAAATGGTATATGGCCATGGCCATGGCATAAAATTGTCAAGCGAATGAGTTCTGTCTCACATTCCAAGAACTTTCTGTGGGAGCCAATATGAATCGTTATAAGTTTTGGAAACAGGTGCTAGATGAATCCAAATCCAAACCAACTGTTTGGATATCTGATACACTTTCTTTTGGTAGAGGAATTACTCTTTTGAAGACCATTTTAGGAAGTCCTCCTTTGTATACCTTTCTCTATTTAAAGCACCATTGATTGTAATTGAAGAACTAGATTCTTGTGTGTGTGTGTGGGTGGGTGGGTTGGGGGGGGGGGGTTGAAAGCGTGAAAGAAAAGATATGTTGCGTTCATTGGGATAAAGTCTTGCTCTAAAAGACATGGGAGGACTTGGTGTGGGAAGCCTTAAATCATCAAAGTAAGCGTTAGTTGCCAAATGGTGGTGGAGGTTCAAGTCCGTCAATTTATGGCTATTGGTAAAAGTCATGAGAGCCATTCTGTAGCACAAGAACCTGGAAGGTATTCCTTGTGAAATTTAGTATAGCTAGAGCATGGAATAAATGTCATAAAAATGGTGTTGAAGCTATCAAGTTATTCAATCAAACATAGTAATTTTAAGGCGGAAGTGTGGCGTGGCAATGATTTTCCTTTTTGGTTGTATAGATGGTTCAATCGATTTTAGAGATTGCTAGAGATTGCATTTTCTCCATTTTCGCAATCGAACCATCCAAGAATCGTAAGATATTAAAAAATTAAACCCGTTGTTTTTTACAAATGGGACATATTACTTATTAGACCACTCGTTATGGAACAACGCCCCTCGCCTGATTGGCTCCTCTTGGCGTGATGCGGTGTTGAATACCGCCCAACCCGGGGGGGGGGGGGGGGGGTTGGTGGTATCATGGTGTGAAGATGGTGGAATTTTGGTGGCCACCACAAAGTAACGGTCTCGTGAGTCGTGACGATATTTAACAAACAAATGTATAATTTTTGTTTATCTTTCCATATTTTTATATGTATAGTTTTTACGTGGATGGAATTGGCTTAACAATTTCCATATTTTTTTTTCATCTCTAAGCTTAATACAACTAATATACTAATAAACTAGTCTTGTTTTAACCAAGTTAAATGCGTAAAAGCATTAGACACTATAATCTAGGGTGGCAAAATAGATGGGTTGAGCAGGTTTGGGTAATGGATTAGGATGTGTATGGGTTAAGATGAGTTTGGGTTAGGATGAGTTTGGGTTAGGACGAGTTTATTAAGAAATGAGTTAGGATGAGTTTATTAAGAAATAAGTTAGAATGAGTTTAGGTCAAGATGAGTTTTGTCAAGATTGATTTGGGCATGATAGGCTAAAAAAATAAATAAAGAAAATAAAAAAACTAAAAAAATTAAAAAAATCAAAATTAAAAAATTAAAAAAAAATCAAAAAACAATAAAAAATCAAAAAAAAAAAAAAAACTCTTATTTGCAATGTTTGTCTAGTTAATGAACCATTTTATTTGCTTCTAGAACACAAGTGTTTAGGTCATAACTTGATCTTGGAAACTTTCTTTAACTCGAAAGAAAACCACATACACTGGACGACCAATAACTCGGGGTTTTATTTCAGAAATACAATCAACTTGGACATAAGTTTAGACTTAGACTTAAGACACACAACCGAACACTCCCATATATTCTTACGCTTATATAGTGGACTGAATACGATCAATCTTGTCACATTAACGACGAACCTATAGGACTTGTCGTATTACATGCACCATAGTATACTACTATTATTAGCTGTTTATATTATTGTATTATTTTTCAGGTCTTCATATGACATCACCAAATACAAAACAAAAACAACATGCGAAGGAATCGATTGTATATCCAGTGAAATGAAAGAAAAATATTAACTAACACAGTGAACCATATGATCAATTGTTTATATGCAAGTGTTACACGGTTCAATAGATATGTTTAATTACCAATCAAACATCCAAAAATATCTGATTTAGATATACTCTGTATATTACAAATCATTAGCACTTATGAAAAAGCAAAGCAAATGATTTAGACGCACAAAAATCTTGAACAACTAAAGATAGAAAAGGGCCAAACTATCTGCACACCTTGGTTGGCTATCTACACACTTGAGGTTTACCTACGCTTCGTATAGGTCTATACGTGTAGTATAGTGTTACCTCTAAACGTTTTTTTATAGATCTATACTCAGCGTATATAAACCATGGATTTCAGAGCCTTATCAACAATCATTGCACAGAAAACAAGGGTTTATATACGCTGCGTATAGAGCTATACTCAGCGTATATAAACCATCAGTTTTTTTTTTGATGTGTTTGTGGTATAAATTCTCACCCGGTTCCAACGTTAAATTGCTTAAAATATATAATCGGTAATGTTATACAAATAATAGATTCCATTATAGATTTATAGTAATCACACATTCACACGATTGCATGTTTGCATTTTGGGTGCAAAGTTCAAGTTAGGGGGTGTTTAGTAGTCTCTTAATGATTTCATCAAGAGCCTATCTTAGCATTAAGTGTGTTTGGTTCACTGAGAGAATATCATTGAATTAGTCATTAAACCTCATACAATTAAGTTTCAAAATTATGCTAAATAAAAAATTACCCTTTTATCCATTCACCTTTGTTCATAACCTTCAGCCAGCCACTCACACACCACCTCCGCAACCCACCACCACCAACCAATAGCCAAGTCAATACTCTTACTAGGTCAGAGTCTCTTACTTAATCAGACATCTTAATAGCTCAGCACATCACTTAATGGTTCAAAGGTTGCCAAACAACTAGGGATGAGCAAATCGTTCCCGGTACCGGTACCGAATTTACCGAACCGGGTACTTTTTCGGTACCGACTTATAGCATTTTCGGTATCGGTTCGGTACGGTACCGGTACCGCTACCCACTTTTGGGGATTTTCGGTACCGGTTCTTTCGGTACCGGTACCGGTTCTGTCACACCCCCAAAATACCACATGCGGAAACACCGCGGGACGTGTGACGTACCAGGATCTTAGCCACCAATCACATTGAACTCATAAATATAGCTAAATAAAACATTCATTAATTAACATAAGGCATTACAAAACGTTAAATATATTTCAACATATGCAGCGGAAGCATAAATCGTTTGTTTAGTGTTTCATAAACCACATGTACAAAAACCATTAGACTTGACTTGCGATTCCAAGTATCTCGACCCATGACCACTCCAGCATCCCAGACAGCAAGTTCCAAATGATATCAACTTATAGACCTGCAAGCATGCAGACAAGTGTGTCAGACGACGCTGGTGAGTTCAAAGTTTTGTTAACGTGTTTAGATACCAGTTACCAGATTAAAACGTTTCACAGATTCGATGATTTGATGTTGTAATAACTTGTTTACTGCTGATGGCTTAAAGTTGTTTTGCCCAAACCCCATTGCCTCTATCAAAGCAATGGTCAAGACTGGGATCATTAGTTCACTCCGACCTCCCCGGTGCGGTGTGAGGTTGCCAAGGCTAAATAGCGCTATTAACTAATATCCCGTTTCCTCCCCGGCAACAATCGGTAGATGGGACTTGATTGATAGATATGCGAGTATTAACAAACATCCCAATAACCCAGCATTCATCCCCGAAACGTTTACCAGATGTCCCTCCCCGAGATACATGCTTGGAAAAAGAGCAGTGAACTCACCTTGGTTTGCTCGGTATGACTAGTTACTGGCACACACTAAATCAGTCAAAGCCTATAATGTTCATGCATACGAAGTCAGTTCACGTTCACGTTGTTCACATATAAGTTGTAATCATAGTGTGCGTTCAAGCAGTGATCTCCAAATAGCACATAGCAGTTATACAAACTCATTAAAACCCACAATTCACATGCAAACAATAATGACTTCTCAAGCAGTTTGTCAATGGCCGACATACTAAATATAATCACACATGAGCCTGACACTTGATGTCATGAATTGACATAATAAGGAACAAATCGTTTGACAATAAATGCATTCAGATGACCCTTATAATCATGGCCGACAACTATATTCAAATATTATCTTATTGGACCGATTCACTTAGTGGGCTGACAAATTTATTGGGCCGCTAACTATATGTTGATTAATGAACCTAACTAAGCCACATGATGGTCTATCAAAACATTAAACTTCACACTCAAATGCATAAGGAATATGAAATCAGTGGCCGACAAGGATTAATGTGTATAGTAGATTGATAAGACTTAATCAATTAACAAGACAACAAATTCAAATCACATGCAATATATATCAAATATAGCCGGCAACTATTATCAGGTGGGTCAAGATGTGGTGCGACGAAAGACCAGGTTTCGTCGACAACTCCTGTGACGAAAGATCCCCGACGAATGACTGAGTTTCGTTGAAAACTCTTGTGACGAAAGGTCTCCCGACGAAAGGCCATATTTCGTCATTGACAAAACTCCTGCTGATTCTTTCGTCGGCCTGAACCCTACTGTTACATCATACAGTTGTACTAATCTCCAAAACGGATCAACCCTTTAATCCAGTCAGTTATCATTTGTGTTTAAGAAGTCCCTATTCTTGGTTCAGACCGTTACACAATCAGGCTCGTAGCAACAACCTAAATCTCTAACAGTTTCAACATGAAATCACACGTTGCCGTCAAACAATTCCTGATCTAAGCAATCTCCCCAAGGGTTTCGAGTACAAGTCCTGGGCCCGTGATTAGATTGTCACCCACAGATTATCGTTACTATCCATGCAATGTCTGAATACTAGAATTATAATTGTTGCAGTAACACTCGAGCAAAGCCAGGTGTCCTTCCAATTTCGCTAAAGTCAATCACACACGTGCTCGCTGCATGTCTTCGAGTGTCAGGATGGTTCGTTTACTCTGACCGTCTGTCCTACGATGATAAGCAATGAATCAAGTATAGATCAAAATCAAAGGTAACATGAGTTGGTACCTCATGCCTAAAAGCCGCCTCTCTCAGAGGAACATTCACAGCCGTGAAGACTCGTCAGTTTCCTTGGTTGCAAGAAAGTGTGCCGGTAACGTGAGATAATCAATGATCACCCAGGTGATATTGTTTCCATTCTGAGTTGTAAGTAGACTAGTGACAGAGTCCATGGCAGTCTGCTCTCATCCCCATATCAGTGTTTCTAGTTGCTGACACAACTAGAGGGTTTTTGATACTCCACCTTGACTTTCGCACAAGTCAAACATCCTTGATATATGGGCCTTCATGCCCAGTTACTAGTACCAGGTTTGTAGATCCTAGTACTTCCTATCGAAATCCAAGCTACTCGAATATCAAGGCTGGTGTGCTTCACTCAACGCAAGTTCCCTAAGATTGATGTATAGTGAGGTCCGCATTCGTCCCATGAAGTAGCGAATATCCTTCAACTTGCCCAAAAGTTGCCTCTCCATGCCCCGCGTGGACCCAACTTGAAATTCCTCTTCATTCAGTGCCTCGGTTTGAGCAGGGAAAATCTGATCAGGTAGGTTAAAGTTGATGGTGTGCTGTGGGACTCGTACACATCCAGTTTTCACAGTTGAGATTATTCAAAGGTTCCATCCAGCGATGTCATTACATGTTTTAGCTCATTCGAAACATCGGTACACGGGAGGCCCTTGTGATCGGTCTAGGTAGCGCATCTGGTACCGTCCAAGTGATGCCTCCAACTTAAATCCAAAGACCATGGTTTCCATCGCATGTTGTGATTCGTGCAACTCTTCTTGTAATTCCACTACGTAAGCCATCACTTTCTCGTGTTGCATCGGCGTGTGACTGGGACTCTGATTCGAATCATCATGGTATACCACTGGATCACCCGCACCCTCGGGTAAAGACGATGCTCAGTGCATTGCAGAGTTGGGATTCGAGAGCTGAAAAGACGTCCTCCTGTTTTGTCTTCCCCGAACACAACACTCTGCTGTGTTAAAGAGATTAAAGCTGCGCGATCTTCGAAAATCCTGTGGTGAATCTGCAATAGTATCTAGCGAGACCAAGAAATTGCTGTATCATGGAAGGGATCTTTGGTGTCGATCAGTTTCTAACATAATGAATCTTAGCGGGACCAACGTATATTTCCACTTTGTTGGTTACATGACCAAAAATGTACCTCTCGGATCCAGTAGTCACGTTTAACAAAACTTCGCGCGGAGTGGCTCCTCCCTCAGGAGCTCTAAAATAAGATACAAGTTCCGCCCATGATGTCCCTCTCTCCTGGAAATGATTCAAAACATCATCAAATAAACACGGTCGATTCATGTGATCCATAAAGCTGCTGGTGTGTTGATTAACCCAAAGGTCATGGAATACAAGGTTGCAATGGCAGCGTCGCGTTCGATATGCCGTCTTAGGAACATCCTCCTCCTGGACTTCCTTCTGATGATTGCCCGATCTCACGTCGGTTTTCCGAGTAGATGACTGACCCTTGCAGCTGGTCCAGAGAGTCGTCAGTGATGTAATGGGTGATGGTTTCTGACTGACATCTTGCGGAGTTCTCAATAATCATTACATGTGTCCAACAAAAAGTTTATCCTCACAGATAAAATCGGGGCTCCCCAAAGTGAAAAAACTAGTACCAACAAAACTCCTGTCCAATAGTTCCTGTAGTTGATTAGATAGTTCTTGCAACCCTCCTGGTGCAAGACGGTATGAAGTACGATTAATCAGGGCTGCCTCTGGCGTGGGACTAACTGAGATTCTGCCTAACAGTTGTGAAAGTAGACCTGAAAGTTCTTCGAGTAGCTCATCGGAAGAAATCACGAACAATTAATGAATCCTCGGCCCTCTTTTCCTCAGCCTTATTATCAGTTACGAGTGTTAACATAGCTGGGTAATCCCTCCGTAGACACTCCTGGGCTTTCATAGCTGAAACGATGCTAACCCCTGTGCGATACTTTAAAACAGATAACGATCCTCCACTAGGGAGAGGTACGTAAAATTTCCTTAGGGTATATCTACGCAATGTCCGGGTAACCAATCCACACTAACTACCGCATCAAACTATCAAGAATAGAAGAAGGAAGGTCGATGTCGAACACTTATCCCACAAGGTCGAGTTTGCATCCCAACGAACATAGGAGGTTTCCATTGACTTGCCATCAGTCGGTTCCACAACAGGTTCGGTTTCAAGAAACATCAGGGGCGAACAGATCAGAGACGAAGCGAATAGCTACCCATCCAAGCTATCGTGTTGTTATTATGCCTGGCATAGCCTATGCCAATACTAAATGTCCTTTCATGAGCTTCATTTCCAGTGTTGCTTTCGTTACGAGAATTTCCAGTACTGCTGTCGTTCCCTTAGTTGTTGTCACCTTGACTTAGCAACAGTCAATCCTTTTTGAAGTCACCTTTGTTTCTCTGCTGTAGGATACGATTACGAGTACCTTGATGTTACCGCGACTGTTGCCTCTAATATTGTTTCCTGTAATGGTGTCCTGCGTCCTTTCACCAACAAGGTCCATCTTTTCACATTCCGTGTCACGTCCCTAAGGCACTACTCATGGTGCGGGTGGTTACATATTCCACTCTACAGTCAATCGTCATTGATTTTTGTCCCGATTAGTTCGTAAAAGTCAACTCCCATAAGTCGCTTACTAGGGTTAAGGATTTGATTGAAGCCGATTTGCTGGTGTTCATTACCAGTAACCAAGGCCGTTCTAATACTGAGGTCGGTGAGATACTACGATCATCCTCCTGCCTCTCGATCTTGCTAGTTGGTCGAATAATACACAGTACGTTGCTAGGGTGTTGCAGAAACGGTCGCACTTACGGAATCTAAGGCGTCAATAAACAGAGTTCCAACCAATGAAAAGGAGTGAGAAGGTATCGACCAAATCATCCAACGCTGCAACATCCAACTCAGGGACGTTTGTACAAGCACCTAACATTCTACACAGTTCGCTTAGACGTTCAAATGGGTGTTTAGGTAATACTCGATAGCATCGAGATTCGTAAAGATTCAGAGAGGAGTGAAAAGATCACGTTCAAGTAGGAGACAATCACTGCTACGACTCCTATAGACTGTTGTGTTTCATATTAATCAAATAACGGAACGAAACCCCTTTTCACTTGTCAAGTCTCACTGGGACTCGCATGCACCCCAGATTATTATTATGTGTGCACCCACAATAATATTGTGATTTGCATGCTCATCTCAGCTCCTCCTAACTCATGTCAAATGGTTCCTCAAACTCGAGTAGCAAACAAGAGCATCACCAAACGTGAGTCACGAATGTTTTAGGGAAACACCACCCTATCAGTCATATAACACATGCAGGTAATACATAAATTCATACTGTTGTGCTAAACGTGAAATCACATGCAATATCATATGTAATTGTTCACCAGTTACGCAGTACAATGAGCATACGAGAGACGAACCTTGCAATCTGGAGCTGAGTGTCATGGTCGTATTCACGTTTTCAGAACTGCTCGGTTATAGTCTGGTTTTATAAAAACATTTTTAAAACCAAGTTCGCTATAACCAGTGGCTCTGATACCAAACTGTCACACCCCCAAAATACCACATGAGGAAACACCGTGGGACGTGTGACGTACCAGGAACTTAGCCACCAATCACATTGAACACATAAATATAGCTAAATAAAACTTTCATTAATTAACATAAGGCATTACAAAACGTTAAATATATTTCAACATATGCAGTAGAAGCATAAATCGTTTGTTTAGTGTTTCATAAACCACATGTACAAAAACCATTAGACTTGACTTGCGATTCCAAGTATCTCGACCCATGACAACTCCAGCATCCTAGACATCAAGTTCCAAATGATATCAACCTATAGACCTGCAAGCATGCAGACAAGTGTGTCAGACGACGCTGGTGAGTTCAAAGTTTTGTTAACGTGTTTAGATACCAGTTACCAGATTAAAACATTTCACAGATTCGATGATTTGATGTTGTAATAACTCGTTTACTGCTAATGGCTTAAAGTTGTTTTGCCCAAACCCGATTGCCTCTATCTAAGCAATGGTCAAGACTGGGATCATTAGTTCACTCCCGACCTCTCCGGTGCGGTGTGAGGTTGCCAAGCCTAAATAGTGCTATTAACTAATATCCCGTTGCCTCCCCGGCAATAATCGGTAGATGGGACTTGATTGATAGATATGCGAGTATTAACAGACATCCCAATAACCCAGCATTCCTCCCCAGAACATTTACCAGATGTCGCATGCTTGGAAAAAGAGCAGTGAACTCACCTTGGTTTGCTCGGTATGACTAGTTACTCGCACACACTAAATCAGTCAATATGACAACCCGAAACTTTCAAGGTGTGCCTTTCAGTTTTGTGACTTTGACTTATCCTTATTTCTTCTTACCACGTTCCTACTTTGTTAATTGTTAAACGATATGTTAATTAAACGCTATGATAATAACTTGCTAAACCAAAGTATAGATGAGAACGATGAATTGTGGATTGGGACCACCAGAGTTGGGCCGCGTATAAACGGCAAATATTTGGGCCACATACACTTCTCACTCGTTTTAAACTATCATTTCTCCTAACCTTATCGGCCCATATGCAATATCTCCCAATCTTATCGGTCCAAGTTACACAAGCCCAACCGAGCCCATTCCCAAGCCCGTTAGTAGTATTATTCCTTAACTGTTATATTGGGATGCAAACTACGTAACAAACAAAACCCTATTTCCCTTTCCTTGTTCCTCTCGGCGACTGCACAAAGGAAACCCCTCCCAATCGTCCCTGTGATCTCTCCTGCCTGTGACTTCTTGAATAGTAAGGTTAGTGTTAGTTTTGAGCTTGTTTTTGACAATTTCGGCTAGCATAATATCTTCTCGGGTCGTCGTGATTCGCCGGTAATATCTGATTTGTTCAGGAATTGTTAGTTGGGTTACGAATGATCTAAGTGCATGAATATGTGACGTGATTTTGTGTGTGAGTTCGATAAACCATTGATCGATCTAAATTCTTGTTGCACTAACTGCATGATCATTAGATTTAGTGAACTGATTTTGTTATGAACCACGAGTTAATCGATATGATTGCATGATTAGATTATTTGATAATATGTGATGAATATGTGTTACCTGCTAGACGAATGGATCACGTGATAATAGCATGAATACATTAACAGTGTCGGCCCTGTTGTTTTAAGAATGGTAATGATGTTGTGGGCCACACTGTTAATGATTAGGGCATGAGAGGTTTGAGTGATAAGTTATTCAAACATTATTTTGATAATGGCAATATAACATAAATTGACAAACTTGACTGCATGTGGTATTGATTACTAATGATTGTTTTGTCACCTCACAAATAGATTATGATTTGGAACCATTTAACAATGAATGATCATGTGCAACCTCATTAGATTACATTTGTTTGTCGGCCATGTGACTAAGTTGAGAGGCCCAATGGAGCTTATCACCAATTGAATTTTGGCGGCTATTTTTGTAAAAATACACACATATGACTGGCCACATTGTTATACATAACTTTAGCCGGGCTTCGGAATAATGGGATGCACGATGACACCGGCCCATTCATTCCGGGTTGTTCTCGTGGCCTATTAAGGGTTGTGACCCGCACACGACCACCACACCCACACACCCACACACACCCATTATATTGGACAACTGATTTTGGGCCGGTAGTGTTGGACGGACTGTGAACAGTTGAAATATGTAATTTTGATACAAACATGTTGGATTGTTGTGACATATATGTTGAGTAGTTGGGTTAGTAGGGTAATGGGTTGCATGAGAATTGTATCTTAAATGGGTTAATTATAGAGGGCCCAATAGCATATGAATTGATATCGGTACAAGTCTAGTGGGCCACATTCGATTGAACAACTCAACGAACGGCCAAGTGTTGTTGATTGGATATGGCTTGCGATACGTGATTACTTGTGTTTTGAATGACTATCGAGCATTTTGTGAACTACATGTGATTGAACTAAGTGGTATGAACCTACTTAAGATGTTATGTCCTACATGTCATGAGTGATTCATCTGTGTTACAACGTGTTGTGATAAGTGTATTTTGGTGCATGAAGCTAATCGTGATTGGTAACTATATTAGGACTGAATTGAGCAACTGTGAACGCATATTTTAACCCTACCGAGCAAACCAAAGGTGAGTTCACTACATTCGAGCATGCGTCCCAGTGGTTGGGGACAGGTCAGTGGGTATCCCGTGGAGGGATAAGTCTTTTGGGTAAAAACGGGTATATTGGTTAATATTCTCACCTATCATTTTTGTAAGTCCCTTATATTGTTACCTGGATGGTAACGAGTATTAGTTGGTAGCGCTACTTAGGTTTGGCACCCTCACACCGCTCCTAGATAGGACGGACGTGAACTAATGACCCCAGTCGGGACCCAGTACTAGATAGGAGTACGTGGGAAGGGCAGTCATGTATTTTAGGAGCCGTCTTGTTCGGAATTGAGATATTAACAATATTACTTGCATTTGTCAGTGAACTGTTTTACATACAACTGGTAACAAACGTTTTCTAAAACTGTGAACTCGCCAGCTTTGTCTGATACACTTGTTACATGCTCGCAGGTCGTTAGGTACTTGGGAACAGGAACTTGCTGGCTGGAGGGCGTGACTGGTCATAGTTGCATTGATGGGTTTATTTATCAAACATTTATTTACTATGGTTATTTGGAAAGTATTTACATTATGTTACTTTAACGCTTCCGCTAAACTTGATGGTTTTCGAATTACTTATGTTTGGATTTTATTATTATTAAATGATGAAACTTTATTTCACAACTTATGGATTCAATGTAATTGGTGGCTCATTACTAGTGGTCACACGCCTAATAGGGACACTCCTTAAGTGGTATTTGAGGGTGTGACAGTCAAAGCCTATAATGTTCATGCATATGAAGTCAGTTCACGTTCACGTTGTTCGCATATAAGTTGTAATCATAGTGTGCGTTCAAGCAGTGATCTCCGAATAGCACATAGCAGTTATACAAACTCATTAAAACCCACAATTCACATGCAAACAATAATGACTTCTCAAGCAGTTTGTCAATGACCGACATACTAAATATAATCACACATGAGCCTGACACTTGATGTCATGAATTGACATAATAAGGAACAAATCGTTTGACAATAAATGCATTCAGATGACCCTTATAATCATGGCCGACAACTATATTCAAATATTATCTTATTGGACCGATTCACTTAGTGGGCTGACAAATTTATTGGGCCGCTAACTATATGTTGATTAATGAACCTAACTAAGCCACGTGATGGTCTGTCAAAACATTAACTTCACACTCAAATGCATAGGGAATATGAAATCAGCGGCCGACAAGGATTAATGTGTATAGTAGATTGATAAGACTTGATCAATTAACAAGACAACAAATTTAAATCACATGCAATATATATCAAAACATTAAACTTCACACTCTTGGTGGACGAAGCCTTGATGTCACGAACCCTCATGTCTCCTTGCGACGAACACTTTGTGGACGAAGATTCAAAGCCACGAAGGGTGACTCTTCGTGGGCTCTCTTACAGTTCGCGGCCCTGTCAACCCTTCGTGGATGTTGCTGTTTTACTTCGCCTATTTAAACAACTTGCAGAACACAGAGACATAATAGGACACACACTGAGAGAGACACGAGATAACCAGTGAGTTTGTGAGAGCATAATCTTCTGTAATCGTTGTAAACAAACACTTCTCGTTATAACATTTGAAGCTTTAAACGTTGTATCTTGTCTTGTATTTTCGTGTTCTTCACTCGGTTTGCTTACCCGGTTGGATTCCGCACAACCGGGTGTGTTCGGTAACAAGGATAAGGTTACTAGATCCTCCGCTAGTGGACCTACAGAAATTTCACTTATAGTTCTTAACTTTCTAAAATTACAGTTATAGCCCATACTTTTTGCATAATCGTTTCTCATATAGTCCTTAACGTGGATTATAGCTGGCAAATCATGTTATAGCAGGTTTAGAAGGTCTTTGACGACGCGGACAACACAAGTTACTCATTTAACTACTTCATAAGTTCATATCAATGCCTGTAACACACTTGTATGTTTTATGTACCAAAAAAGAGAAATGATGATCCTGAACTTCTAATTAATTTTATTAAAAGACAATTATACAATTGATGAGTTGATCCTACTTATGAAACATCCATGCGAACGAGATAAAGTATGAGATTAATCAAAAGAAGTAGAGTTTGAATAATGATTTTAACTTTTAAGTGATATTATGCCAACAACACGAATTATGTATTGTTTACACATATATACTTGAAAAGGTTAATCTTTATTTTTTATTTCTCTTATTTGGTATATAAATTACATTTGTTAAATCCATACAGTATAAGAGTTTTTCAAGGATATATTGTTTTTATTATTTAGTATAGATAATATAATATTTTGAATTTTTCATCGGATTTAGTTATTTATCCTTGAAATCTAATATTATGTTATTCAATTAATATAAACATAATATAATCACAAATTTCAAATCACCGTTTAGCAATGTTCGATATTATTATTATTATTATTATTATTATTATTATTATTATTATTATTATCAAATATGTTTTTAAATAATATAAATATAAATATAATATTCAAACATAGATCATTGTGTAATTTTATCATCATACATGTGAATATTAGCCATAAACTATAAAAAAAATTTAATACCATAGTCCCATGCTAACATAAACCTTGTGTATCCTCATTATTATTAATTAGTTTTGAGAAAGTGTAATGACATATAAATATAAAAAAAATTCAAGAACTATCCTTGCAATCACTCTATCTATTGTGTGTCGAGTATATCCGTTAGTTTTTTTTAAAGATATAACTTTTTTTATTATCTTACTGGTATATATAATTAGATTTATTCAACACGTGTAATGCACAATGTTTTTTAGAAGATATAACTTCTTTTATTATTTACTATACAAAATTACATATATTCAACCCGTGTAAAACATAGTTATTTTAAAAATAAAACTTTTTATAATTATTATTTGGTGTATAAAAATAGTTTTATTCAACTTGTGAAATATACGGGGTTTTTAATTATTTAATATATAAAATTATATTCATTTAACCCGTGTAATACACAGGGTTGTAACCTAGTATTTCTTATATATAAAATGGGATGTTATTTGGTTAATATTCCTATAGAAAGATAGAATATTGGCAATTGAATACAAATGTTTGATTTCGAAAGCTATTGAATGTGGAGGTTTGATGCCTACTCTAGTGGGAACTTTTACATAAATTGAGATAAATGCTTGGATAGTCCTTGTGGTTTAGTGAAATTTCACTTATAGTCCCCAACTTTCTAAAATTACAGTCATAGCCCATACCTTTTGCATAATCGTTTCTCAGATAGTCCATAACGTGGATTAGAGCTGGCAAATCATATTATAGCAGGTTTAGCAGGTCTTTGACGACGCGAACAACACAGGTTCTAAGCATCCATACGGACTCGTTTATCTACTTTATATCAATGTCTGTAACACAGATGCATGTTTTATGTACCAAAAAAGAGAAATGATTAGGGCTGTAAATGAACCGAACGTTCAGCGAAAAGTTCGTGAACTGTTCGGCGGGAAGTTCGTTTATGTTCGTTCGATTAACTTAACGAACAAACACAAACAAAAAATTCCGTTCGGTTAGCTTAGCGAACGAACACGAACACAAGTCTCATTCGTTCGACTGCGTTCGTGAACGTTCAGTAATATGTTCGGACGTTCGTTCGTGTTCGTTTGTTTATATTAAAAAACAATAAATAATAAACCTTTTATCTAACATATTGAAAACTTGAAACTCTATTTTTTCTAAGTTATCTAAAATTTGGACATTCTAAGACATTTTTGGGGATAATTATGTCTAAGTTGGTTAAACTTGATTCATCGTTTGGTGATGTAGTGGACTTCTTGTGTTTTGATTTATCATTTGATGGTTGGATTTAACTACTTATATCAAATGTTTAAGTAAAACAATGTTTTTATGTTTTATTTTCAAGTTAAATATTCGGTTGTGTTCGTTTTTATTTGCTTGCATTCGTTTGGGTTCAAGACCAGTATTCACGAACTGTTCGTGAACAACTGAATTTGCTTAACGAACGAACACGAACACAAACTTATGTTCAGTATGCGTTCACGAACAGTTCACGAATATGTTAATTTCCTTAACGAACAAACACAAACATGGTCTTGTACGTGTTCGTTCGATTCGTTTACAGCCCTTGAAATGATGTATCCTAACATTCTAATTTTAACTAATTATAAAAAAGTGAAAAATCACTAGTTTACTCCTTAGACTGCGGGGTATGGGGCGGGAGTTTGGGCGTGGCTAGGGGGAAAACGCCCAAGCCACCACCCCGGGTGGGCATGGGTTTCGGCGTGGCCCTTGGGGCATGGGTTTCAAGCCGGGCGTGGGGCGGTCTGGCCATCCTAGTTGGCTGAATATCATTGGCTCACCCGCCACGTCATAGCGGGCCATCCCAAAGGTTTTGAATTTTAAATTCAAACCGTTGGCTTGGCCAAGCGGTCACCCCAACCGGTCACCCAAACCCCAACATCCCCTACAAATACCCCCAAACCCCAACCGGGTGGTCCATCCCAATCCCCACCGTGGTCCCAAACATTCGAACCCGCTGCCCCAGCCGGTCACCACAAACCCAACATCCCAAGAACCCGCTATGGCATCCTGGACCCACAACAAAGAACTTGCCCTAGTCACAAGCGTCGTTGACGCTATGAAGGGGCGGCCACCGGCCAAACCAAATATTGGCCGGAAGCTTTCGCGGCCTACCGACTAAACGTCGGTAACGACCGCCACAACATGAACGCGTGCCAACATAAATGGCGCGAGCTACGTCCCAAGCTCGAGCGTTTCAAGGCTTACTACGAAGCGGTTCCCGGTGGCGAGTTAAGCCACGAGGACCGGGTGGCGGTGGCGAACATAGAGTTTCGCGGCAAGGAAAAAAAGGCGTTCGACAAGATCGACCTTTTTGAAATTTATTTAACGCTTTAGGTTTCTTATTTTGTAATTTTTAGGTGTATGTAATTTTATAAATATTAATGAAGTTGTATGTTTTTTTTTATAAATGTTTGTGTGATTTTTTAAAATTTTGTATATTTTTTTTTTAAACTACAATGCCACGCGGTGCACCCAACCCACGCCCCACCATACCCCGCGGACACGTACCAGGCAGTGGGGGGGGGCTCCCATTCCACGTGTCAGCACCCGCCCCAACCCACGCCCAACCCAAGCCCCACCATACCCCGCAGTCTTAGTACCCCTGCCCAACATCACTTTCCACTGTCCCCCAAACCCAACCACGGCATCCCTACAACCACCCAACGATTGACACCACTAGCAACCGCATTCACGCCACCTGCAACTCCGACGCCGATTCCACGACCAGAACCCGATTCTACAACCACAACCTAGCTTCGGTGAGTACACCCCCTAGTTATTTCATAGGTGATTGTGTAGTTGAATTTGAAACTGTTGGGTTGTGAAATTATTGAGTTAGGTTAGATTTTGAATTTAAATTTATTGAATCTCCATACCTGTATTTGGAATGAATACATTTGGAATGCCCTAAATTTCAAAATTTTTATGAACATTGTATGAAGATTTCTGTTATTTTATAGTTGAATGTGTAGTTGATTTAGGTGTCATTTGTTCCATACGAATCACCTTAAAGTGCCCTGTTTATCTGCATACACTTACTGTCTGCAGTTTCAACACACTACTGAAATTATTCACTTCTTTAAGCATATTTTTTTTTATTTATTTGGATGAAGCTAAATTCTTCAAGTGCCATTCTCTGTGAAGCGTGGAGATATTGTTGGTATTGTCGGGTTTCAGTTTATATGCTTTTATTTGGAGTAAATCTTTTCATTGTCACTTTACTTTGTTCGGATTGTCATTATATTTCTTGAGCATCCCACTTGATGTTTGATTCTTTATTTGGAGTAAATCTATTATTTTGGGTTGAAATGGGTCTGGCTAGGGCTGCAAACGACCGAACGAACACGACCTTGTTCGTGTTTGTTTGTTAAGGATTTCATGTGTTCACGAACAGTCCACGAACACTTACCGAACGAGATTTTTTGTTCGTGTTCGTTTGTTAAGGAAATGAACTTGTTCGTGTTCATTTGTGTTCGTTTGTTAATTTAGGTACCGAACACAAACGAACGTTCATGAACGCACACGGACGCAAACGAACACAAACAAACGTTAATGAGCATAAACAACACAAACGAACATATATGAGTGGGAACGGTGTTGAACGATGGTGATTGACAGAGGAACGACGAAGGGAGTGGGGGAGAGAGCGGCGCTTGGTCGATGGCGGAGAAAATGGGATCCAGAATCTGGAACGGCGCTGATAAGGCTTAGGGTTTTTGTACTTTCAAACTTTCAATTGTATATCTGGTGGACCTTAGGTGATAATGAAATATCTAACAAATAACCAATAAAATATAAGTTGGGCCATACAATATAATATAATATAAGTTAGGTAATAAAATAATATATATGTATATTCATGTACACAAACGAACACGAACATACAAACGAACATAAACAAACGAACCCGTTACCGAACGTTCACGAACACAAATGAACGAACACGGCCTTTGTTCATGTTTGTTCATTTAACTAATCGAACGAAATTTTTTGTTCGTGTTCGTTCATTTATTAAACGAACGAACACAAACGAACTTCCCGCCGAACGGTTCATGAAATGTTCGCTGAAAGTTCAGTTCGTTTGCAGCCCTAGGTCTGGCTGCTTTGAATCAAAACACTTTTTGTTTAGATTCTCAACTTTTGTAAATAATTAGTATGTTTTATATGATTACAAAAGGCAATGAAGACGACATCGCAGGGGAAGCAAGTTGGAGGGGTATGGCGCCCCTCGGGGCAGTGTACGAAGGTGCCATAGGGCGCTATGTGGTGAGGGGGCGCTACATCAGGCCCGACTACGGGTGGACTAAGAACTGGTTTCACCTAATCGCTTCTTTCCCGATATTGGATTTCTATATAGAAGATAATGAAATACATCGAGAAATTTTGTTCAAGTATGTTGAGTGCGCCACCTCTAGATTTTGCCATCTAATCTCACTGCACACAGCTCTCGCTCACTGCAGCTATCCGGAATCCTGCAGAGGTTTATATTGTAAATAGATCCCTTGGATTACTTTTTAGGAATGGCGTCAAGGAGTTCATGATTAACGATTCGGGTTTGTTTCCTTTATCTATTTATTGCTTTGTTGAGAATCATAGTTATCGATAGCGAACGAACTTTGTAGCGAAGCGACCATGTCTTGCAATTTGTTAAGTAGCGACTCCATAGTGTGATTATAGCGGATTCCGACCAGAGGTGGATCTATAGCTAATTAGGGGGTTCCAAGAACCTGTTCGATTCGTAATTTATAGTGTTTAGTTAAATAGAAAATTCTGAAGGAACACTTTAAGATTTTGTAGTTGAACCTTATGATCAAACGTATTGACTGATAGCGTGCTTCTTAAACTTGAGATCCCGAGTTCGAGTCAGTTATGTCCCTATTTTCCATTTTTTTTTGCCAAATAACAATCACTGATTCATCATTCATGCCTTTCGCCCTTTCCTCTTTACCATTACAGAACACCACACCCACACACCGCCACTATCCTCTCGTCTCTAGCCACCACACGCCGTCACACAGCCGCTCGCCGGAGCCACTTCAGCCTCCACACGCAGCCCCCTTCTATCACTCAGACAATCTCATCAGGTTCATTTAAACTTTAAACCCTATAAGTCATCTATCTGGCATTCTTAATTGATTTATTTTGTTGTCATGTCACCACATTCAAATGTTCAATATCTATATGGTTATTTTTTCTTCTGCTCTCTATGCACCTCATTTCTTTGTCTATTCTGTACTGATAGGTTTTAGGGGGG
Source organism: Helianthus tuberosus (assembly GCA_030545235.1). Lineage (NCBI taxonomy): Eukaryota > Viridiplantae > Streptophyta > Magnoliopsida > Asterales > Asteraceae > Helianthus > Helianthus tuberosus. Next base: position 5,076,627 of record CM060372.1, read on the forward strand.
CACGCCAACTGTTTGATGAAATGCTTTAGCCAGTTTGCTGTTTGATGAAATGCTTTGTATTCAGCTTAATACCTGTGATGTACAATTCATTATGTTTTGTTGCATAAAGCTGCTCTTAAGATGTTTTTATATGTTTATGACATTGCAAGATTACGACTATTCGTTAATGAATTTATATGTTTGATTTGGGACAGAAGGTTTGAAACTGGTTTTGAGTCTTCTTTGTTTCTCGTTTTGTTTTGCGTAGAAGTTTCATCCACTTTTTGACTTTCATATAATGCAGTTTATGGTATGTAACAAAAGGTAGGCGTAAAAGATTGGTATGGACAAACAAGAGGAATGTATGTGAGTTATGATTTATCAGCCCCAATTAGATGTACATGTATGTGAGTTATGATTTATAAACCCTAACCGTTGATCAGTCCTATGGATAAATAGGAAAGTCCAAATTCCGATGAAACTATGAATTGCTAGTAGTTTTATAATCTTAACAGATTATGTGTGAAATCTCTGTAGGATTGTATGACTTTATGTTGAACCATATATGGTAGTATAACTTTGAGGTAGAAATATTTCTATATATTGCAAAGATATGTAAGTATTAGCAAGTTCGATGATTATTGATAATTGAAGTCCATTGTTTGGAACCTGATATGTTGGAAGAAAAGGAATTCCTTATAAGGTGTAATTTAAAAGGTTTAATTGTATGGCCATAAGGTGTTTGTTATAATGCCTCAATTAAGTAGTAAAGTTCAGTAGTAGCTACTAAGATGTATGTTGAAACTTTATAATTTAATGTGATTCGTGCTTAACTTAGTAGAAAGCTCAAGTTTGTCTTTATAAGGTGGTGCCCAATATGATTAAAAGAACTTGGTTCAGTTATGGTATGATGGAAAGGAATTCTAGTTGTTGACGTGTTTTCTAAAATCTCATAAAATCACGTGTTTGTTTGGGGTGTATTTTATATGGTTTGAAAGCCCCTTGAGTATGCTTTCTACACATTTTTTAGTATGAAAGAAAATACAAACGTTAGATGCATGAAAACAACAAAAGAAAATAGCCTTGCAAAATGTAATAGGATTTTTATATATTTCCTCCTCATAAGCTGACTTATTACATATTTACCTAAACATAAAATTCAATTATATATTTAGTTTTCCTAACCCTTATATATTATTTTCTCTTTTTTATTAAAATTAGGAATAATGGATTTAATAATCTTAACTATTGTCCATTGGCCAGCAACGGTCCCAACTTCAAAAATTACCACTGCCGGTCTCATAATTTCATATATTGGTCTTCAATGGACCTTGACTAACAGATTGCTTACGCCGTTAATCTCCGGTCTCCGAAAAAACGTTTTTAGCCGGAAAATTCCATTTTGACCGGAAAACTCAACCTTTAGGAACCTTTTCTAGTAAAAAGCCCCAATTATTAAGGTCGCCAAAAAACTTCTTTTTCTTTGGAAAACTTCTTTTTGGCCAGAAAGCTCGACTTTTTAGCCGTCATCCCAAACCTGTTTGTAACCATAGATCGGACCTTTAGGAACCTTTTTCCGACCAAAAAACGTTTTTCCGGTGATCAGAGACTAACGACGTTAGGGTTCTGTTAGTTGATGACTGTCGTGAACGTCAATCAAAAACCTATTTAACCTAATAGATATGGAAAGCAGGGTATCGAACCAGAGTAGTATTGTGGAAAACGTTATGAATTAAGTAATGATTAGCTACTTGCACAAAAATATAAATTGGTTGTTTGAGAATTTGATTAAACTAACAAATACTAAACTGGATTGTAAACAGTAGGAGAAAACAATGGTTACTCCGGATTTTAGATTCAAAGCAACGTTAATTATGTGTTTAATCGTGACAATCAGTGACAATCACATAGACATGATTGTTTAATTCAACTAATTAGTTGTGGTAATTCAAAGACTACTTACTTTGATTGCATAACAATGAAAGGTTATCGGATGAACAACCAATTGAAATTACCAACCCTAATCACTATCAAAAATATTCCGATTACTAGAACTCACGGGAATTGAATGAATCATAATTAACATTTAAATAAAATCAACCCATTCCAATTAATTAATCAAATCCAAAGGTAAAAAGTATCGAATGCTTAGATTACCGTGTTCACGAATTAGTTTAAACACATAAAAAAAACGTTAACTTACAAAATCCTCCATCCAGAGAAAACCATTAGAGAATTAGCCACTCATCACGGTTCGTTGATCTTCAAAGGCTTGAATAATAATTAAAATTACCATCTTGATTATAATATAATAGAAGTAATGATTTCAAAATTGATGAACACAAAGCCTCCAAATATCGTAGGTAAGCATGTTATGATGATGATGGATGATGATGTTTGTGTCACTTCAACAGTTGTCTTATGTTTCCCTTCTTCACGTTCTTCACGTGTACTGCTCCTCTCGCTTTCTAGATGTATGATGATTTGATGTTGATGGCAAGCAATTAATTCCTCCCGCCAAAAAGTCTCACAGCCCGTGTGTATAACATGTTAGGCTACTACGTATGCGATGACCCTTCACCTTCACCTTAACGGTCACATCATACATCATAATTCTTGAGGATGCCCACCAAACTTTTTTTTTTGGAAGGAGACTTTCACTAAGCAAGACCGCTATGGTCTCCGGGTTCATGTCAAAGACATTCCCCCATCAACCCCGCTTTTCCGGACGTGATATTCGATCAGGCCCCAGCCGGCGCGCGAGCTGACTTCCGCCCGAAAACCATGCTGCCCCCACACGAGTTGCTGGGGGTAACAGTTGGGTAAAACCGGTTGCCCTCAAGATCGCACCATGCCTCAGTAGGATACGATCTATCATTGGGACGTCCCCCCCCCCCCCCCCCTAAAGCCACAAGTGGGATTCGAACTGGTGACCTCCCAAAGGAGTAACCGGCCTCAAACCACAATTTATTTATTTTTTTAAATTCATCTACTTTTTCAACATTTATTAAATAAGATATAAAAATAAAATAATTAATATTAAAAACCAAACATTACATAAGTTAAAAAAAACATAACCTAAAAAAATAAAAATCCTAAGAACTACCTCACTTTTTCATGATCTTTTCTTGCATTTTTTTTAAAACCGCTCGCTTTTCTTCAGGAAAATTGTCTATATCGTTTGTCGTTATCTCCCATTCTTTTAATTCGTTCTTTTCTTGCTTCAACCGAACCCGTTCTTCCACCTCGCGTTCCTTCGCTTTTGCCTTTTGGACCGTGACCTCGGTGTACGCCTCGGTGTACGCCTTGAACTGGGCCATAAACTCGTCCATTTTGCAACCGTCCCCGTTGCGGCATGCTTTTTTTCGGGTTTCATGTTTCGGGTTTTTCGGGTCGGGTTGTTCGGTTTTTTTGTTAGGAAAAAGTGACCCGATAACAGAACCATTTAAAGTTCGGGTTGGTCGGGTTCTGGATTCTCGGGTTCTGGTTATTCGGTTATTCACTAATTAGGGTTCGGGTGGCTTTAAATTTGGGTCGGGTTTCTGGTTTTGGATAAAAATGAACAGCCCTACCGATAATAGGGTGTTTGGATGTGCTAATCCATGCCTTCGCTAAGGCCTCCTCCTTGATCTTTGTCCCAAGGTTTTGCCTTCGCCTTCGTTTTGGTTCGGGTTTGGGTTTGGCTTCGGGATGGGGTTGTTCGGGTTGTATGGATACATGGCAAAAGTAGATTAATGTTTATAAAAAGTAGAAGAGTTTTATAAAAAGTTGAAGAAAAGTTGAGAGAGAGATTTGGTTGAAGTGGGTAAGAAATAGAGTGTTTTGGTTGTATGTATAGGTAAAGTTAATATTTTTTTTGGTTTTTAAAATTCTGCCTATTGGTTTATATTTAAAAAGGAATTTAATTTTTTTTTTTTTACAACGGTCGCATCCCAGCGTTAACATTTTTGTCATTTTGTACGCGTCTTCAGCGGCTCCCCTTGGACGATTGAGACAATGACGGCTAGGCGGAAGCGGAAATGGCGTTGAGGCTCGTCGCCGCCCCAGGACGACCCGGGACAAGCCCCACACTGAGTGGTCTTAGGCTGGAGGGTGTGGTATAAAGCCCTTAGGTGCTTTATCGCGCCACCTCAGCACCACGTCATGTCCACGTCACACATGAGGCTTTAAGGCCTCTTCCTTTAACTTGCAGAGTGTGGTATAAAACCCTCATCATTATTACCAAATTATTTTTTTTAATTTAAATTTAAACATTATTTAATTTTGATATATTAATTTATAACTCATAATTTAAAGAATAAAAATAAAATGCCATAATTTAAATAAAAAATACAATGTCATAATTTAAATAAAAAAATATAAAGTCATTCGTCGTCTTCGTCGTCTCCTCCTTGTTCACTCCGGATAAATACCGTCTGTAAGATAGTATCCATACAATAAATAAAAAATACGATCACATAAATTTTCAAGAGAATCACGACACATTCTGGACGACATCCATAAATGTTCATCCCACGCATCACTCTTTGTGTCGTACGCTAGTTGCCTAATTGCTGCAGTACACTTTTGTATTCCAGAGAAACCAACTTTGCGACTAGTACTTTCTCTTTGTGTGAAAAAGGGAATTCGCCCGCAAGATCATTAGAAATTTTTATGAAAAGACGACGGCTCATACGAAACCTATGCCTAAACTGGACATCATCGTACAACGGATTTTCACAAAAGTAATCTTGCCTTAGACGTTCATGAGCACCTAACCGATCTCGTTCAAGAGCTGGTTGTCTGGTACGCGATGTAGAGGATTGGGTTTCTTCACAAAAATAATCTTTGCACCAAACTGGACATCATCATACAATGGATTTTCACAAAAATAATCTTGCATTAAATGTTCATGAGCACTTAACCGTTCAAGAGCCGGTTGTCTGGTACGCGATGTAGAGGATTGGGCTTCTTCTCGCAAATAAATAATCGTCTCCTGCGTAATTGCGATAATCATATCGTCAAGAACACATCGGATGAAGAGCTCGACGAATCGGATGACATTCTTAAAAATGATTGGGTAGAATTTATGTATTTTTTTTGTGATTGGTGTGTGTTTTAGTTTGGGATATGTTTGTATATATATATTTGAATTAATTTTTTTTTTAATCTGAATGTTGGCCAACGGTCATTTTGACCAACTCCCATCGATCAACTCAAAAAACCATCGTTAACGTGCTGGCGAGAGATGTATGGCGCCCCCCTTTGAAATCGACGGTGTTGAGGATGGCGCCCCGAGGGCGCTATGGAGGATAAGGTGGTGGGGTAGCGTTAAGCCACACCCACCTGCGTTAGGATTTTTTTAATAATCTCCTTTAATTTCTCTTCACACCCGTCCAAAAAGGTCCCTTCTCACGTAACACACCCTCCAATATTCTCTAAAACCCGTCCAAAAAGGTCCCTTCTCACGTAACACACCCTCCAATATTCTCTAAAACCCGTCCAAAAAGGTCCCTTCTCATGTAACACACCCTCCAATATTCTCTAAAAAGTCATCCCAGCAATGATTATGTTGGCCTCTTGTCTATACTTTAGGTTTTTTCAACCCTTTCTAAGACCGGGTGTGGTTTGATTAGTCTCTTTGGGGACCACCCGCCACGTAGGCGCCACATCACCATGGGTGAAGGACCACCCCCTTGGGGATTACCTAAGGGTGTGGAGGATGAACGATCCCCTTATTTTTTATATATAAAACTAGCTGAGGGACCCACTTTATCACCCAACAATACACACAATTAATGGGGGCCCCCACCTTTTGCCTCGTCTCAAACGTCCTGGAGAAGCCGGAGGCGACATGCCGAGCCCCAAGGGGGCGGTGTGGGACGGAGGGGGACGAGCAAAGCCGAGGGGGGACGTTCCCCACACCCATCAGGCTAATTCTTCAACAACAAATCTTTGTTATTCATTACGTTCTCTCACTCGGTTTATGGTGTAGCTTGGATTCAGCACTCGTTACACCATCCGAAACAAGAAATCACCTTGTTTGAGATCCGATTTTGGGACCTATACCACACCTTTATCATATAAAAATGACTAATATTGTATAAATATGTTAGTAAAAAAATTCTTATTTTTTTATTTAGGGTTATTGGATTTTAATAATCCTAAGTTTCACATGTTGGCCGATAATAATCCTAAGTTTAAAAATTCCCTCCAATAATCCCAACTTGTAAAAGTTTGGCCGCCATTGATCCTTTTCAAACATATAAGAATTTGGTCTCCTCAATAGATTCAATTACAACTAAAGACTCCTTAATTGATTTAAGTGCACCTATGTTAGAAACGGGTCAATGGCGGCCAAACTTTTACAGGTTGGGATTATTGGAGTGAATTTTTTAAGTTGGGATTATTATCGGCCAACATGTGAAACTTAGGATTATTAAAATCCAATATCCCTTTTATTTATTTAAACAAGAATATTTATTTTTTATAAAATTTTGCTAAGACGATTAATATTGAATAAAATGTTCGTAAAAAAAACTTATGTATATGCCCCATATAGGCCCATACGAGGCATATATGGGTCAGGAGTCTTATTCAAGACCTATACGAGGGGTCATATACGCCACGTATAGAAGCAGCCAAACCAGCACTGACACTAGTCAAACATTGATTTTGATACAACCATATATGCCATGTACACGTGACATATATGTATGCAAATTAGGGATGAGCATATGCTATCGAATACCGATCCCGAAATACCGATACCGATTTTTTTCGGTATCCCATACGGTATCCACTTTTTGGTGTTTTCGGTATCGGTACGATGCGGTATCGGTATAATACCGATACCAACCCTCAAAATACCGATACCGTACCGTACCGATACCGAACCGACTTGTTTCGGTATCGGTATCGGTACCCAGTTTGGGTGAAATTCGGGATCGGTATTAGGCAGTATCGGTATCCGTTCGGTATCGGATACCGCTTTGCTCATCCCTAGTGCCTAAGGCACCAAGAGAGTGCCAATAGTTTCAGCCTTTTTAATTTTTTATTTGTTGATCTTTTTTCTTAAATTTTGAACGGTTATCTTTTTACTTTGAGTCTGATATCTATAAAAAGGTTTTACTTTGAGTCTGATATCTATAAGAAGGTTTAATAATTAAATATAGTTTGCACTCACGAAATTGTTATGTTGTATTTATCTTGATTGAAAAGTTTAGAATACATTAGTTCTTCTAGTAACTAATTTAGCTTGGTTTAATAACTATAAATCCTGATTGCACATCTGTTTTACCTTTTCTGCATTGCTAACTGTTAGATTAGTTTTCTAATTCCTGAAATTGAGAGGGTAATGAAAATCAAATTCTACATTGTTTAGTAATTTTATTTTTATTTTTCTATATAATATAAGGGATTAATAAACCTTAAACCGTGAAATCAAACCGGAATCAAACTGTTAGTAACGTTTCGGCTTGGTTCGGTTTTAAGTTTTAACGGTTCAGTTTCAACTATTGATATTCAAAAATCGTTACTAATGGGTTGACTTACCATTTAACTCAAAAACTGTTTAAACCGGAGCTTAAACACCCCTACTATTTTAATAAAGAGTTGTTAGACGTCTTTAAACAACATGCAAGGAAAGTCAAGTCAACAAGAAATATTTACCCTTATTTGGAAAAAGGTGGAGACGACAATTTGAGACCCACTATCCCCCCCAAGAAAAGGCAAGTCAACAAGTCTTTGGTTTTCACTTTATTGCCGTATGTGAGACTCATGGAAATTGTGAAGCCAGTTACATCATTTCTTATCACTTTAACTTATAGAAAGTTATTCACTATTTTCTATTTATTCATTGAATATTCTCTATCTAATAATTGATCGAACAAACAGTAGTACATGTATGTTTCCACACCCATCCACAAGGCGCCAATAGTGGAATGCACTACCAGTGATCCATTATGGTTATCTACAATCTGTTTATGAAAAATATTATGATATGAAATGTGATAGCTTTTTAAAGCATACAAAGTTGAGACCAAACGCCCCCCCCCCCCCCCCCCCCCCCCCCTCCCCCCTGCAAATTCAAACAAGATGGCACACTAGATAGTAGAGATGTCCAAATCACTTGCTACCCGCTCAACGCTCGATCAAACATTTAATACTTGAAAAAATGCTCGTTCGAATTTTGGCTCGGTTTGTAAACAAGCCGATCAGCTCGGTTGGTTTGTAAACGAGCCAAGCACGCACAAAGGTTTGCTTGGTTCGGCTGGGCTCGTGACCAGCACTAGTTCTAGTCTCTTTGATTGTCATGCATCTTTAGAGCTTTGGAACACCAGAGACTTTCCCTATCTTTTAGCCTTTTGAATTCCATAATTTTTAGTGGAGCTTGTAAATCACTAATTGACTCGACTTACGCGTATATTTATTTCTTTGACTTGATTTGCGCGTCTATTTATGTCTTTAACTTCCGTATTTTTTTGACGACTTGTAATTTCCAAATTTTAACAATGCATTTCCCTATAAAAGGGCCGCAATGTGCATGTTTTAATCATTTTGAATATATCAGCAGCAACCATTTGATGAAAGCTCGATTTATGTACGATTCCATTCCCTCTGGTTCCAACGTTTATGTTTTAATCTTCTGAGTTTGATGGATTCCTTAAGTTGCAGTTTTTGAACATCGGTCAGTCAGCTGACACAAAAGCAGTATGCTTTAGTTCAAGATTGACTTGACTGTTAGTCAAATGGACTAGATTTCATTTTCAAAAACTAAAAATCTTGTGATAACCAAATGAACATTCAAAAACTAAGAAATATAAAAAGACTTGAATTTGTGATGATTTCTGCAGGTTACTTAGAAAGTATATAGTTTGACTTCAAAAGTCAAGAGGAAAAAAGAAAATTGCAGTTACCTTTCTAGATGCATCAAGTGTCTTGCTTTATGCAATTGCATCAACCCGCGAATGTGCTGCGTTTAACTCTCAGTTTCTCCAGCTCAAAGTTAATACTATTATCCTGCAAAGAAGTAGCAGAGCCTTGGTCTGTCCACTCTGTCATACATACCAATAGCACTATCAAATTATCAAAACAAATTTCAATTTTGACTTTTGACGTCAAACCTATAAATCTTTGAAACTAAAATTGATATGGAGTTTGGTTCATATTGAACACCATAACTTTCCAGTTCGTGATACGTGTGCCGGTCTTTAATGGGCCACAATTTTTTCTGAAATCGGTTGAAAGTTCAAATGGAATCTCGAAGAAGAAAATCAGTCTCTTAAACGTGAAAAGTCAAAGGGTACCTGTTTGGGAGCTTGGGGCAAGACTTGAAGGATTGGCGATAGAACTTGAATCACTATCAATTGCCTCAGAATTAGAAGCCCTGAGGGAAGATAATTCCGTTTTGAAATAACATAATCCTTACAAAAGCTCCGAATGCTTCACAGATTCTTGACGACAAATCCTGTTTCTTAGTAGAACACCAAGAAACAACTATAAGATTAACAAGTACACATACGAAGGAAAAAAAAGGTGTAGACAAAATTTGGTACCCCTTGAGTAGAGATGGCAATTGGGTACCTGTTAAGACACGATTAGACCTGTTTGACTGAAAAATACACCCTTTGACTTTTTTAATTTTTAAAATAATTAAAATTACAATGTTAGGATCTATCATTTATTCATCTTTGTACATAAAACATAAAACTGTTTTATAAACATGAGGTAGAAAGTAGTTAAACGAGTCGTAATCATGTTTGAAACTTATGTTGTGCGCACCGTCAGAAACCTGTTAAGACACGATTTGCCAGCCTTACCCTTGAGAACATTTACTTATGAATGGGTCAATTTGGGAGTTTTTATCACAAAACAGGTCAAATATAAAAATTTTAGCTAAAAGATAACAAAACAAGCTGCTCCTCTGTATAGGTTCACATCACACCCCCGAAATGATGATAAACAACATCCCCAGTTTTGAAATCACACACCCCTGGCCCAATGGCTGCCACCACACCTACTACCTCCGTCCCTGCAAATCACACTTTAACATGTATCAACTTCATATATCTTTTGGAGAATGTTCAACTTCTTAGAGCATTCTCATCCAATCCATCAAAACTTGTGAGGGTGAGTTTTTATATTGTAAAGGGTAAAAAAAAGTGGTTGTGAGTGGAGGAGAGAGAAAATATTACTGTTCATCTGTATATTTGGGGGGACATTGTTCACCCAGTATAATTTTTTTAATATATATTGAAAGTGATTGTGAGTGAAGGAAAGAGAAAAATGTGATGATAATATTATTTAATTGAAAAGGAAAGAGAAAAAATATTTGTTTTTAGTGAAAATATATTGATATAGGAGTTGTTTTTTAGTGGAATGTATATATAATTTGATGGATTGGATGAGAATGCTCTTACAGGTCATTTTTTAAGAGTAAAGTGATAATCGTATCACGTGTTCATAAACATCCCAAACCACCAAACTGCGGAAACCGAAGATAGTCAACCGGTTTGAAGTACGTACGGTCCGGTTCACCATATAGTTCTAACGATTTGCTAGTTAACGGTTCGGTTTATCGTTTGAAAGTTGAAACCAGTTGTCTAATCTGAACAGACCATTTTGCATTTATTATTTATATTTTTTATTTTAGAAATATAAAGTTATCTGCATATATCATACTCATCAACAATCTTATCATTTGTTTAAAGAATTTAATACAAAATTCTGCTCTTTTAAAAATCAACTTTTTTTTTCAGAAATCCGAACAGCAAAACCGTGAAAACCGCAATCAAGAAATTTGTTAAAATTTAGGCAATGAAGCGACAGATCTATCAATATATTATAAAATATCACAAAAATTGTAATCATAACACCACAAAAAAAGAGAGAAATATTTACAACGACTATGTGGAGTAATTCCTGCTCGATTGCAGAATCATCATCAGTAATGTATTACTGTACAAAATGAAAATCACAAACAAATACAGATCTACTACAAACACTCAAATTGGAAGTAGCAAACGTACCTTTTAGGCAACACAAGAGTTCGTCTCCTCTGAACCGGTGGTTTGGGGGTGAATTTTGGCTGTAAAATTGAATAATATTATAAGATAGATTTCGATTCAGATCTGATATTGAAATACTGAATGATGAAAGAATGTGAGAAATTCGTCGACGGAGATCTATAAACGACGTCGGAGAAGAGCTAGGGTTTGAGTTGAAGATGAAAAAGAAAAAAAGAAAAGAAAAGTAAATAAAGTTCCTAAGAAGATTCGAACCTGAGCATGTTTGAGAAGAAAAACATTGTGGTTATTTTTACCCTCTCAAGTCAAAAGTTTCTTTTGCGGGCCCTTTCAAGTCAACCCTCTGAAGTCAAAAGTTCCTTTTGTGATAGTCTATTTTGCAATCAAGTCAAAAGTTTCTTTTATGATAGTCTATTTGGCAAATATGTGGTAATTCATATTTTGAATATTTCATGCTAAGGATTCTTGTGGTTGGTTTTAATATTATTGTATTCTTGGCTGGCCAAAAAAAAAAGAATATTTCTAAGTTATTTCACTAATACAATATAATTGCAATGTTTGTCAGACTACGAGGTGTGGGCATGGGTTGGAGCGGCGGAATGCATTTAACGCTGGCTAGACCACACCTGGCTGGCGTTGTCCCGCTAGCGTGGGGATTCAGTCTGACACTGGCGTGGGGATTGAACCTCTCACTCGGAGGCTGAAGTGGTACTAAAAAGAGTTGTCAAGTTGCTAGTTTACGCATTAATTTACAAAGAAATAAAAGAAGAGTGATTCTACAAAACAAATTACTAAAGTTATAAAATATATAAACTAAAACTATCACACATACTTTAACTTTAATGGTGGGAAACAGGCATGCAATCACAAGAATAAAAATCAGCATGCCAAATGAACATAAACTTATTGATTGGTCAGGCGTATAATCCACATTTTGTGATAGTCTATTTTGGCCAGTCAAAAGTTTCTTTTGTGATAGTCTGTTTGACAAATATGTGGTAATTCATGTTTTGAATATTTCTAAGTTATTTCACTAACACTATGTAATTGCAACTTTTGTAGACTACGGGGTGTGTGGTGTGGGTTGAGGCGGCGGAATGCATTTAACACTGGCTAGACCACACCCGGCTAGCGTTGGTCGTGACGTTGCCCCGCTGGCTTGGGGATTGAGTTTGGCATTACTTGCTATTAAACCAAACACTTCTTACTCATTTTTACCATCTATAAATTCAAAAACCACTATCAAATTCCAAAAAAATATATATATAATGGATTCTTCAAGTTTAAGCGATTCGTATGATAATTTTGTTTTGTCATCCTCATCCAACGACGGGGCAGAATTATTATCAGCAATGTCGATGGTAGAACATGTTTCGACACTTCCTAGGCTCGACTTCAATGAAGATGAAGATGAAGATGAAGATGAAGATGAAGATGAAGATGAAGATGAAGATGAAGATGAAGATGATTGATTTGTTTTTTTTTGGTGATGTAATGTATTTTTTATTGCAGTTATTTAACAAAAATAAAATGTGTTTTTAAAATTATTTACTAAATTCTATGATTAATATAAAAAAAGAAATTTAGGTGCTACATGGTACCCCAACTCCGCCTAGCCACACCCCTTCCACACCCCACTTTTTTGGGTGTGGACTGGTGGAGCCCACACCTGACACGTGTCGAGCAATGCCCCCAAACTCAAACTCCTCCACACCCCATAGTCTCATATCAATTGGTTGCATGATTACTTTTTAAGGGACGAATGGCTTATATAATTATGAACGTGCGTGTTAGGATCGATTTCGATACACCGTTGACTGCTTAGATCTCGTATCTTGTGTGGAATTCAAGTACGAGAGTGGATCAGACAAAAACAAGCTAATTATAATAGGTTTTCTATTGATGATGAACAATTATAAAAAATATGAAGAACTGATGTTACTGTCTTCATGAAACATGTTAATGAAAACGTCATAAGTTGAATAATTAACAAATAGTAAGAACTGATGTTTACAATTTACCGTCAATATTCACAACTAATCAGATATACATAACCAGGTGTAAAACGCCATTGATCGTAAATAATAAGCATATATTAGATCCCACACGACTATTAACATTAATAATGAAAATGCTAAATATTGAATATAGGAAGAACACAATTGAAATATAAACGTCATTTTCAAATATCACTTTGAAAAAACACCATTGAAACAAGCATAAAGAACAAAACGCCATATCTGTTGCATGATTTGCTGGAACACATATGAAATCGCCATCAAATATTACTTTGTAGAACGGAATCCACGTTAGACGACATAGATCTCGGAAGCTTGGAGAGGAGGTAACTGCTAATACGAAATTTTTGTACTTTTATTTGAAACGGAATTATAACGCCATTTATTGACGGGAACGTGGATAATGACAATCGTGCCCCTGCATATCAATTAGCGCCCCGTGCCACGTGTTCAACGAGGATCCGTTTTCACACTTCCAATTGTTTTCTCCTGATCCTGTTTATATATATATATATATATATATATACATGTTTATATATATATATATATACACACATAGGAGAAGGATCATTTAGGAACCACCCTTTATTGCGAGAACCAATGTGAACACAACCAAAAATTTCTTACACAGATTGAAGCCGATTCTTAGGATTTCTTCAACGATTGGCGAAATTTGAATGCTAGAAACACTAACGATCGAATGAGTTGATTGATTCGCTTAAAAAACACGAGGAAAAAAATGAGAAAATTGTGTGAAATTGAACTAGGTTTCTTCAAAAAAGTTGAAGAACACATTGATTTAGTGTTTAAATCATTGATTGATGAAGAAAATCGCAATATAATGTAGTGATTATAGAGAGAGAAGGTAAAGAAAATGTTGAAGATGATGGATTTTTGAAGATGTTGGGTTTTGAATATGTAGAGAAAGAGAAAGACAGAAGATGAGCTGAGATTGACTAAAATGCCCCTTCCTGTATTTTTTGTTATTTATCACATGTCCTTTTTATTATTGTTTCCTACACTTCTTACTCAAACCAATCTTCTTATTTGATCCTCTCCCTTTATCTTGATTGATAACTTCAGAATAAATTAGTACTTTTAGTTATTAATATATCTTGGTTTAATAACTAAATCCCGATTGCACAACTATTTTACCTTATTTGCATTGCTAACTGTTACATTAGTTTTCTAATTCCTGAAATTGAGAGGGTAAGGAAAATCAAATTATACATTGTTTAGTAATTTTATTTTTCATTTTATCTTATATATTATATATAATTTTTTATACAGTGTTCTCATTTATTTTTCAATTTTCAATGTTAGTAACTTTTCGGCTTGGTTCGGTTTTAAGTCTCAACGGTCCAGTTTTTGATAATTAAAAATTGTTACTAATGGTTTGATTCACGATATAACTTAAAAACCGTTAAAACCAGACCTTGAACACCCCTACTCATTTTAACAAAAGTTGTTAAATTTATGTGAGTGAGTTACTTATATAAGGAATGGTTGTGAATGGTTTTGAGTGCTTCTGAGTTAAAGAGAGAGAAAATGTTACTGTTTATATGTAAATATATGAGAACACTGTGTACCCCTTTATAATTTTTTAATATCTTCTTAAACTGATTATGAGTGGATGAGAGAGAAAATGTAACAATAAAGGTATAAAAAATATTATTTAATTGAAAATGATAGAGAAAAAATAGTAATTTTTAGTCATATTTAAACTATGTGCAAGGAAAAGCCAAGTCAATAGGTCTTTGGTTATTTCCTTTATTGCCGTATGTGAGACGCATGGAAATTATGAAGCCAATTACATCATTTCTTATCACTTTAACTAGATAAAGTTAGTCACTATTTTCTATTTATTCATTGAATATATTCTCGATCAAATAACTGATTGAATAAACAAAAGAAGGAGACATATATGTTAATTATTTTACTATCAAATTATCATGAAGAAATAAGAACGAATAAAAAACACAAAAGATGTCGTATATATAGGCGCACTAAACTTTAATGGTTGGAACGTCACAATCACCATGCAGCATTTTCCACACCCATGGAAAAGAAAGTTCCAAGCTTTTACTTGGTCAAGTTGACTATTGACACTCCTCTTCTGTATAAGTATATGGTCGCAAAAACAGAGAAAGATACCACAAAATTCATTACCAAAAATGAGTACCAAATGGTTGCTTTTCTTGCGATCATTTCTCTTCCTGACACACCTTGCAGCATTTTCCACACCCATTCACAAGGCACCAGCACTGAACGGCACCAACGTTGATCGTCTAGCATTGCTTGCCATCAAATCCATGATTAAAGGTGACCCACAAGGTCTCTTGACCTCATGGAACCATTCCAACACTAATTTCTGCCAATGGCAAGGTGTTACATGTAGCCTTCACCACCAAAGAGTCACCCACTTGAACCTCTCACATGGAGGCTTGATTGGTACGTTGTCTTCTTCCATCGGAAATCTTAGTTTTCTCCGGGGCATTCAGTTTTCTTACAACTCATTTTCCGGAGAAATTCCACCTGAAATTGGGCATCTCTTTAGATTACGAGAACTACGTCTCGTTTACAACTCTTTCACGGGAAACATTCCAGCCACCATAATGAACTGCTCCAACCTCCAAGTCCTTAAGTTGGGTTTCAATAATCTGGTCGGCAAGATCCCAGATGGGATTGGTTCATTGTCCATGCTTAGCATCCTTTCCCTTCACGATAACATTCTACAAGGTGGAATTCCAAATGAAATCGGGCATCTCTTTAGATTACAAGAACTACGTCTTCGTAACAACTATTTCATGGGAAACATTCCGGCCACCATAACGAATTGCTCAAACCTCCAGATCCTTCAGTTGGGTTTCAATAATCTGGTCGGGAAGATCCCAGATGGGATTGGTTCATTGTCCATGCTTAGCATCGTTTCCCTTCACGATAACATTCTACAAGGCGGAATTCCACCTGAAATTGGCAGTCTTTTTAGATTACAAGAACTATGGCTTTACAACAACTCTTTCACGGGAAGCATACCGGCCACCTTAACAAATTGCTCCAACCTCCAGATCCTTCAGTTGGGTAACAATAATCTGGTCGGCAAGATCCCAGATGGGATCGGTTCATTGTCCATGCTAACCCTCCTTGCCCTTTACAAGAACATTCTACAAGGCGGGATTCCACCTGAAATTGGCAGTCTTTTTAGATTACAAGAACTATGGCTTGATAACAACTCTTTAACGGGAAACATTCCGACCACCATAACGAATTGCTCCAACCTCCAGATCCTTCAGTTGGGTAACAATAATCTGGTCGGCAAGATCCCAGATGGGATCGGTTCATTGTCCATGCTAACCCTCCTTGTCCTTTTCAACAACATTCTACAAGAACTCTGGCTTGATAACAACTCTTTCACTGGAAATTTATTGTCCATCCCTCCTACACTTCATATTCTCAGCTTAAGTTTTAATAACTTTGGGGGGGAATTACCTTCTCTCACAAACGGTTCGGCTTTAATATTTTTGGACTTATCACAAAACTATTTTGTTGGATCATTACATAATTTGGTTTGTTCCAACGGGGTGAACATGATCGAGTTGGTTAATTTGGGACATAATCAGTTGTCGGGTGTTATTCCGGAGTGTTGGGAGAAGTTGTCGAGCTTAAAAGTCTTATGCTTACATGATAATAATTTGTCTGGTGAGATTCCAAGAACATTGGGCTCTGTACCTTTGTTGCAATTATTGAAAATGCGTGGGAACATGATTTCAGGAAGCTTACCTCCTTCCCTAATGAATCTGTCATACTTAAAGATCCTTCAACTTGATAAAAATAATCTTGCAGGAATCATTCCACCATGGATTGGAATAAAACTCACTATGTTGAAAATTCTCAATCTTAGATCCAACAATTTTTACGGAAATACTCCTAACCAGCTATGTTATCTTTCACATGTTCAAGTATTGGATCTCGCTCATAATAACCTCTCTGGAAATATTCCTAGATGCTTCAACAACTTTAGTGTGCTTTCAGGCAAAGAAACTAATTTAGAGGTTCAATTCTCATTCAATTTTGACAAGGGTATTCTTATTGTTAGTGATTCATTGGTGATGAAGGGACGAGAAGACGAGTATGGATCTATCCTAGGACTAGTCATGCTTTTGGACCTTTCGAGCAACAATTTGTCTGGGCAGATCCCTAGTGAGCTCACGACCCTCCACAAGTTAAAATCATTGAATTTATCAAGAAATCAATTGACAGGAAAGATCCCAAATAAGATAGGAGACATGAAATCACTTGAGTCTTTTGATTTATCAGTAAACTATCTTTCTGGGGAACTTCCTATGAGTTTGTCAGGGTTGAATTTCTTGAGTAGCTTTAACGTGTCCTACAACAATTTGACAGGAAGAATTCCAACAGGTACACAAATTCAAAGCTTCAATGAGTCCAGTTTCATTGGAAACAAACTTTGTGGAGCTCCACTAACTAATGATTGTGTACATGTTGACAAACCTGATACAACAAGCGACCAAAAGGAAGACGGTGGATCACACAAAGTAGATTGGGGGTTGATTATTAGCATAGCGCTTGGATTTATTATTGGGTTTTGGGGCATTGTGGTTTCATTAATGCTCAATAGATCATGGAGAATCACATATTTCCGTTTCTTGAGGAAATTGATCAAGGTATAAGGTTTATGATGTTATGCATAACTATTATTGTGTTATGTTTTCTAAGTGACCATAAATAAGCAGCTCCTGCTGCAGTCTGTTTTTCATAAAGCTTATGTCTATTGTTGTGTTTCTGTTTGGTTCTCGTAGGGTTGTTTTGTTATGTCTTTCTTTGTAATTGTTAAACCAGCTTCCCACTGCTCCTTTATCTAATAATCATATATCATCGTGCCAATAAAAAGTGATGTACACTTTATAAATTTGCATACTCAAAGTTCAAGACAGGTACATATAACGTATAGATAAATCAAACTAATGTACATAAAACAATCCTAACAAAATCAGGTTGCATAAAAAAATTCCCACTCAAATGGTTATGTTGTTGATTTCCACTCCATGATTGCCGAAAGAAGCATGTAATTAGGCGTTAGGCTCCTACTAATTAGTCATCCGTGAGCTATCACTTTCCTCAAACCATTGCTCTATCACCTTGCGATCGTATGTGTAGCTATCAGCAGCCACACAAGGATCAACCATAACATCCTGTATCAAACCATCATTATATTATCAGAGACTGGTGCTGTTTCCACCACATGGGTCACCGCAATTGCTGGTCTTGCAGTCAGCAGCTGCAAAATCACCATACCAAGGGCGGATACATCGGATTTTGGAGAAACTAATCCTGTTCGTTGATATTCTGGATCGATGTAACAAAGGTTTCCCACTGGACTCGTGTCATTGTAAATGGTGGATGTGGAAGAGAAGTCTGATTGAAGCATTGTTGAGAGGCCAACGTCCCCGATTTTGCTCTGGATATTTTTATCAAGCAGTATATTTGCTGCATTTAGGTCACCATGGACGATTGAGGTTTCGCGTTATGAAGGAAGTTTAGAGTTGATGCTACTTCCCATGCTGGTGTGTTGTTTTTGCGATTATGAAATAATCGTTCGTCCAAACTCCCGTTTCCCCATGTACCCGTAGACCAAACAACCATGATCCACACATGCACCGATTAGAATCAGCGGATGTGTCACACCCTAGCTTTGCGGAAGCGTGG
This sequence comes from Helianthus tuberosus, assembly GCA_030545235.1. Classification (NCBI taxonomy): domain Eukaryota; kingdom Viridiplantae; phylum Streptophyta; class Magnoliopsida; order Asterales; family Asteraceae; genus Helianthus; species Helianthus tuberosus. Next base: position 5,095,357 of record CM060372.1, read on the forward strand.
GTTTATTTGGTGTGACTTCTTAATACCATAGCTTAATCATAACAAAGCTATTTGAAAATAAAACCATGCAGATCATCCATTTATTTAAGTTGAAAAGTAAAATACCACAACATTGTCTTAAGGCATTGACACAAACAACGGAAATTTCAACCTAATATCATAAAAACATTGTTTGAAAGACACAACCATAAACTTAAAGTAGATGTAGTTTAAGAACTGTGACTCGTCCAGGTAAAAGCCACAACCCCTAAACTCGGATAATCCCATAACTCTAACGCAGCGTGAAAACGTAGCATACCGTGCCAGATCCTTAATTCCCTGAAAATACATGTAAGTTGAAAAAAATCAACAAAAATTGTTGAGCGAGTTCATGTGTAGTGAGTATGTAAAACCTTTATAAGTATAAATTCCGTGGTATGTAGCAAATAAGGAAATAAAGAGATCACCAATGGTTTGCAAGGCCATTGATATGTGTGAAGTGCAGTAGGAAGACTCAAACCTAGCAGATTTTTGCGTCGGGCACCAAGTCACCCCGAGGTCCGTACTGTTGGGCCTGGGCCTGGGCTCGCTACACCCAGATAGATCTACCGCTATTGTCCCTCGGTCCTACACTGAGGATTAATGGCCTTCAGTTCCCCCCTACTCACTCACATGATCTAAGTAGTAACCCTCCTTACGCTAAACATACCATGTGTAAAGTATTCGTAATCACAGTAACATGTATTTCACCCCGAAGTATAAAACTGAAAACAGTAAAAGAAAAGGGGAACATGAACTCACTTTGATTTTGAGTAAGTCCAAATGCTAATGTGAGAGTTCTTGGGAATAATATTCCACGTCACTCTAATTGATTGAACATGCAATAATATGGAATATGTATCAACAATAATGTTTAATCGAATAATTGGAAATCCTAAATCTATAGGATTCGATAGTGTTTCAATTAATTGGTAACTATAAGGTTTGGATAACCTAATGGAGAACTCGGAAAATGAATGTGAGGTAACGGAATTATTTATTTATCATAAATAATAAAATTACACAAATTGTACAAATGATTTAATATAACATTTGTAATAATAAATCAAATATATTTAACTAGTATAATTAAATAACATAATTAAATATAATGATTATTGGCAAAATATTGTACAAGTGATATAATTAATTTATAAAAATTATAAATTAATTTAGATGGTTTAAAATAATTATTATGGCTTTGGAATCATTTTAAATAAATTGAATTAAAATGATTAAGATAACAATAAATAAGTTTATATAAGGTTAATTATCTAAATAATTAAACTTAATAAAAATTCAGATTCTCAATTTATATAAACTCAAACTAATGCATCTTTTGCCATAAAAATAGTCTTTGATAAAATTTTTATAGTTATATAATTTAATTACATTAAATTAAACTATATTTATAAGTATAAATACTGATTTATTTATATAAATATCAAATTTATATAAAATATGAGTAACAATATTATTTTTGTAAAGATCGGTATTTAAAATAATTAATCTGAAAATTTCATCATTTATTTCTCAAAAATCGATTTATTATAAATTTTCAAATGTTAAATCTGTTTTAATATATAGAAATTAGTTTTATAAATATTTTGACTAATATTATATTTTTAATAAATGTATCAGTGTTCAAAGTATTTATGTTAAAATTTTCAGATTTTAAGTATTTATAATCGATTTAATAGGAATTAAAAGATCAAACTTTTTTTAATACAAAGAAAATAAACAAACAAAGACACTGTTCATTGTCTTCTTCCCCAAATCCGGTCAACGAAAGTCAACAGCCCGATTACTCGATCTATACTGGATTATAATCAAATTAAATTAGCAGGAACATTAAACGAGTGTAAACATACCGATTAGACGTAAAAGATTGAATTGGTAACGTCGGGAAACGAGGAAACGGCTAAGTCCGGCGAGTAGCTCCGGCGAAGACTTGCAGGTATGAATTTCGAAGTTTTTAGAGAGATGTGAAGGGTGCAGGAGGTTTGTGTGATCTAAGGAAGCTTATATAGCCGATTAATTCGACACAAAATTCAACAAAAATCGGTGGATTGATCCACTTTTAAAAAAAAAATAATAATAATAAATTTTTTTGTCAAAATTTTCGGTGTAAAGGGAAAAAAATACCGAATTTGGGCCAAAAGTTGCGAATATGGGTTGGCATTTACGTTGGAAACATGTGGGGATTAAATAATCCATCAAACCGACACAGATACTACAAATTTGTAGTAGTTCGATCCACTTTAGAATATTTTTATAAAACTTCCGGTTATTTAATTGAAAAGGCATCGAATTGGTTCAAAAGTTGCTAATATGTGTTGTAAAAGTGGTTGAGAAATAGTGGTTGATGATTTAGATTGATTAAACAAGTATACAAGTGGACAAGATCGAGTTTGGTATGTTTTGTTTGAAACCCGTAACATTCAGATTTGAATTATTAAATTCATTTCGGTTTTAAATAGTGTATAAATATAATACGAGTCTAGTATAAATCGGATGTGGCAATCCCGGCACTATAACTATCTCCTAGTGACGCAGTTTTATGGTCCTCACTCCCCTACACTCCATACTAGTGTAGTACCTTATCCCTGGCTCATACTGGCCATAATAACACTGTATGTCTAAGTGCTGGCATTATCAGCATGTTTCTGAATTATCCGCTCAGTGTGCTAACTGTGCTTTGTGCATCAAGTATGTCACTAATGTTCGTGTGCAATAAATGGAGTGACTGTATAAAATATGATGAATGTGTATGTATGATATAAAAATCATAGAGCAGTTTAAATTGTCAGTTGTAATCAAGTACAGTCATTAAGCACATAACTAAAATTAATTAATTGTACTGTACCAGAAATTTTGAGGGTTGTCACATTCTCCCCCCGTTAAGAAAATTTCGTCCCGAAATTTTAGTTCTGCTACTAGATGCAGGGGTCTTGGGGAATAAATGTGGGTATTTTTCTTTCATGCGATCCTCACGCTCCCACGTGAATTCGGGGCCGTGTCGTGCATTCCATCGAACTTTAACGAGTTTGACACTACTCCTGCGCGTCTTGTTAATCTTCCAATCAGTAACCTCAACGGGTTCTTCAGTAAAGTGGAGTGTGCCGTCAATATGAACTTCGTCGGCAGAAATGACTACTGTCTCTTGAGTAGGACTCTTTTTCATATTGGATACATGAAATGTATCATGAACACCGTTAAGTTCAGCAGTCAAGTCCAATTTGTAGGCTACTAGCCCAATCCTTTGCAGGATTCTGAATGGGCCAATGTAACGCGGATTCAACTTCCCACGCTTTCCAAAGCGTGCCACCCCTTTCCAGGGTGAAACCTTTAACAAAACCATATCCCCAACTTGAAATTCCAAAGGTTTCCGTTTTGGATCCGCGTAGGCTTTCTGTCTTTCGCGAGCCGCTTCCATGCGTTTTCGAATCTGCGCAATTTTGTCTGTCGTTTCTTGGACCAATTCCGGCCCAACCAGCTGTCTATCACCCGCATCAGCCCAACATAGCGGTGATCGGCACTTGCGTCCATAAAGAGCTTCAAATGGCGCGGCTCCAATACTTGTGTGGTAGCTGTTGTTGTACGAAAACTCGACCAAAGGTAAATGATTATCCCAGCTACCACCTAGGTCCATTACACATGCTCTCAGCATATCTTCCAATGTCTGAATAGTTCTCTCACTTTGGCCATCAGTTTGTGGGTGAAACGCGGTACTCAGATTTAACTGCGAACCAAAAGCTTCTTGGAAAGATTGCCAAATCCTTGACACGAATCTTCCATCCCTATCAGAGATGATTGAGAGAGGCACTCCATGTCGTGCAACAATCTCTCTCAGGTATATCTCAGCAAGTTTACTCGTGTTGTCTTTTTCCTTGATTGACAGAAAGTGTGCAGATTTTGTCAGACAGTCTATGATCACCCAAATCGTATCGTGACCTCTGGGCGTCCTTGGCAACTTTGTTACAAAATCCATGGAGATCTGTTCCCACTTCCACTGTGGTATTTCAGGTTGTTGCAAGAGACCTGAAGGTTTCTGGTATTCGGCCTTCACCTTGGCGCAAGTTAAACATTTGCCAACATATACCGCAACATCGCCTTTCATTTTTGGCCACCAATAGAAATCCTTAAGATCTTGGTACATCTTATCCGATCCAGGATGAATCGAGTACCGAGATTTGTGAGCTTCGTCAAAGATAACATTTCTTAGGCCACCAAACAAGGGAACCCAAATTCGTTTCATGAAGCACAAAGTCCCTTCCCCGTTTGGTACCAATTGTTTCTCCATCCCACGAAGATACTCATTCTCAATATACTTTTCCTTGAGTGCTTCTCTCTGCGCGGAACGAATGCGCAATGAGAGGTCCATTTGTATGATCATTTCCAAAGCCCTAACCCTTAAGGGCTTGATCCTTTCCTTCCGACTTACAGCATCAGCGACCACATTCGCCTTCCCTGGGTGATACTTGATTTCACAGTCATAATCATTTAACAGCTCTACCCAGCGTCTTTGCCTCATGTTAAGCTCTTTCTGATCGAATATGTGCTGCAGGCTCTTGTGATCAGTGTAGATAGTGCATCGAGTACCATATAAATAATGTCGCCATATCTTCAGAGCAAACACCACCACGCCTAATTCCAAATCATGCGTGGTGTAATTTTTCTCGTGGATCTTCAATTGGCGAGAAGCATATGCTATAACCTTCTGACATTGCATTAGCACACATCCCAAACCTTGACGCGAAGCATCGCAATATACCTCGAAGTCGTCAGTGCCTTCGGGTAGGGATAAGATCGGCGCGTCACAAAGCTTGTTTTTCAACAACTGAAAGGCCTCTTCTTGCTTATCTCCCCAATCAAACTTCTTATCTTTCTGAGTGAGAGAGGTCAAAGGTTGAGCGATTTTCGAGAAATCCTCAATGAACCTACGATAATAACCAGCCAAACCTAGGAATTGTCAAATTTCGGTTGGCGTCTTCGGAGTCTCCCAATTCTTGATTGCTTCAATCTTTGTCGGATCCACATGAATTCCATTTCCGTTGACTACATGACCAAGAAACTGGACTTCGCATAACCAGAACTCGCACTTCGAGAACTTCGCATACAACTTCTCCTTTTTAAGCAGCTCTAGAATAGCTCTTAAATGTTGCTCATGCTCTCCTTTCGTCTTTGAGTAGATCAAAATGTCGTCAATGAACACAATCACAAACTTATCGAGGTACGGTTTGCAGACTCTGTTCATTAAATCCATGAATACTGCTGGCGCGTTCGTCAAACCAAACGGCATAACCAGGAACTCGTAATGTCCATATCGAGTTCTAAAGGCCGTCTTTGGAATACTTTCCTCTTGTATCCTTAACTGGTGATAACCTGATCGTAGATCGATCTTGGAGTAAAAACTTGAACCTTGTAATTGATCGAACAAGTCATCGATCCTTGGCAAAGGATATCTGTTCTTGATTGTCAACTTATTCAGCTCCCGGTAGTCTATACACATGCGAAAACTACCATCCTTCTTCTTTACGAACAAAATTGGAGCTCCCCAAGGCGAGAAACTTGGTCTGATAAATCCCTTGTCTAACAACTCCTGGAGCTGCGTTGACAGCTCCTGCATCTCTGAAGGTGCAAGTCGATAAGGTGCCTTAGCTACAGGCGCGGCGCCTGGAACTAAGTCAATATGAAACTCGACTTGTCTTTGTGGTGGCAATCCTGGCAAGTCTTCTGGAAAGACTTCAGGATACTCCTTAACGACTGGGATGTCTTCAAGTTTTGGCTCAGCGGCTTCCTTATCTACGATGTGTGCCAGGAAGGCACCACATCCCTTCTTCAAACATTTTCGAGCCTTCAAACAACTAATGATCCTTAGGGGCATATCGCGCTTTTCTCCATGTACTACGATTGTTTCTCCATCCGCCATTGGGATGCGAATGGTCTTCTCGTGACATACAATCTCGGCTCTGTTGCTTGACAAGCAATCCATCCCTACTACCACATCGAAGCTTCCCAACTCGACTGGCAGTAGGTCTAATGTAAACTCGTGCTCTCCCAGCTCTATCACGCATCCTCTGATGACTTCATTCGTTTCTACTAGCTTTCCATTAGCCAGTTCAATTGAGTACGGGATGTCTAACTTATTAGCAGTTAATCTAAGCATTTTCTTAAACTCTAGCGATACAAAACTATAATCGGCACCAGTGTCAAATAGTACAGATGCAAAGCGTTGATTTATAGGGAACGTACCAGTAACAACATTAGGATCTTGTCGAGCTTCCCTCGCTCCAATATGGAAAACTCTTCCTGGTGCCTGGTTAAGCTTTGGGCATTCTCGCTTGAAGTGCCCAATGTCCCCACAGTTAAAACATTCTGGTCCTCGACCGTTTCCATTCCCATTACCATTACCAGCTCGATTATTGCCTGTTCCCTGGTTGCCAGCTTGATTCCCACGGTTTCCTCGATTTCCATTCCCACCGTTATTTCCTTGTGCACGATTTCCATTTCCACCCCAGTTATTGTTTCTATTTCCAAAACCTCCTTGGCCTCCCCGGCCAGCGTTAGCCCAACAGTTATCCTTCAAATGTCCGGTTTTTCCACAAGCTTCACATACGTTCGACCCACACCGGTCAGAATGGTGACGCTGGCAGGTGTTACACTTGGGATGGGTACCCATATACCCCTTTCCTTTCTTTCCACCACCGGTTGTAGCTTGAACCGGTGCGCTTGGTTCTCCTTTCCTGCCATCACTGCTTGTGCCTTGTTTGAAGTTCGAGAATTTCCGTTTGTTTTCACCAGACGACTCCCCATGAGTCTCCTTCTTCTTCGGTTTAGAATCTGAAAACTTGTTCAATCTAATGGCTTCCTCAGTAAGTGCCACACTGAGATCGATGGCTTCAGTAATCGTTGCAGGCTTGGACGTGGTTACCATGCTCATGATCTAGGGTGCCAATCCCCAGATGAAGCGCTCAACGCATTTAAATTCTTGCGTGACCATGTATGGCACTACATGGGACAAATCATGAAACCTTTGAACATATTCTGCAATCTTACGACCTTCCATTTTTAGGTTCCAGAACTCAGTTTCTAGCTTCTATATTTCAGCACGCGAGCAGTACTTTTTCCTCATTAACTCTTTTAACTCAGCCCAGGTTAATGCATAAGCAGCGGCTTCTCCTAAAGTTTGCACCTACAGATTCCACCACGATAGGGCACCATCCAGAAACAGCCCTGAAATGTAAGTGACTTGTTGATCGGGAGCGCATTTGCTCATTCTCAGAACCGAATCTGTCTTTTCAGCCCACCTAACAAACGCAACAGCACCTCCAGTGCCATTGAAATTTACTGGCTTGCAGTCAAGGAATTGTTTGTAGGTGCACCCATGGGGTGGATTATTGTTGCCATTGTTGTTCGAATTGTTCCCGCTAGTTCCTCCTTGGGAGGCCGCATATTGTGCTATGGCTGCGGTAATTATCCCTTGGAGTTCTGCCTGGGTAGTAGGCATGCCTGGGTCGTGTCGGGGAGGCATCTTCTAAAAGAAAATCATATTGGTCCGGTCATAATAAGTATAGTAAGTAAGTAATATACGTATGTAATAAAACAATAACTCATAATATCTCATGTCATGACACAAAATAAATGATCCAACAACGCATGTAAGTCACAATCAATGTAAACAAGTAATCATCCTAGTCTTCCCCAGACTAACTTCCTGGCCTCTAAGACCAAAACTTCCCAGTCTCTAAGACTAACTCGCTGGCCTCTAAGACCAAAACCTTTCCAATCTCTAAGATTAACTCCCTGGCCTCTAAAACTTGATGTGTAGGAAGCAGTATGTTAAAAACTTGTAAAAATGATTAAATAAAGACCAATTCAAAAAAAAAAACTAAACTTTTTGGACATGCTTTGGCCTAATAGGTATCGGTACTCTCGCCGATAGGTCCCCAGGTAGGCAACGGGTCCTTTTATTTGGATTTGTACGAATGCCAGCCTAGACAGGAGTTCTCAACTAACGATACTTAACCCTTCCAGTTACTACATGTCCGACACAAAAAAAAAAACGCATGTTTGTAAAGAAACGTTTATACCCTGGATCTGAAAACTTGTGTATGCAATGTAAAAATGTTTTTGTGAGAGCCCTGATGATCATAGTCTAGACTCGAGAAAGAATCCTAGTTCGCTATGATAGAGGCTCTGATACCAAGCTGTCACACCCTGGCTTTGCGGAAGCGTGGGTTTATTTGGTGTGACTTCTTAATACCATAGCTTAATCATAACAAAGCTATATGAAAATAAAACCATGCAGATCATCCATTTATTTAAGTTGAAAAGTAAAATACCACAACATTGTCTTAAGGCATTGACACAAACAACGGAAATTTCAACCTAATATCATAAAAACATTGTTTGAAAGACACAACCACAAACTTAAAGTAGAAGTAGTTTAAGAACTATGACTCGTCCAGGTAAAAGCCACAACCCCTAAACTCGGATGATCCCATAACTCTAACGCAGCGTGAAAACGTAGCATACCGTGCCAGATCCTTAATTCCCTGAAAATACATGTAAGTTGAAAAAAATCAACAAAAATTGTTGAGCGAGTTCATGTGTAGTGAGTATGTAAAACCTTTGTAAGTATAAATTCTGTGGTATGTAGCAAATAAGGAAATAAAGAGATCACCAATGATTTGCAAGGCCATTGATATGTGTGAAGTGCAGTAGGAAGACTCAAACCTAGCAGATTTTTGCGTCGGGCACCAAGTCACCCCGAGGTCCATACTGTTGGGCCTGGGCCTGGGCTCGCTACACCCAGATAGATCTACCGCTATTGTCCCTCGGTCCTACACTGAGGATTAATGGCCTTCAGTTCCCGCCTACTCACTCACATGATCAAAGTAGTAACCCTCCTTACGCTAAACATACCATGTGTAAAGTATTCGTAATCACAGTAACATGTATTTCACCCCGAAGTATAAAACTGAAAACAGTAAAAGAAAAGGGGAACATGAACTCACCTTGATTTTTAGTAAGTCCAAATAAATATGCTAATGTGAGAGTTCTTGGGAATAATATTCCGCGTCACTCTAATTGATTGAACATGCAATAATATGGAATATGTATCAACAATAATGTTTAATCGAATAATTGGAAATCCTAAATCTATAGGATTCGATAGTGTTTCAATTAATTGGTAACTATAAGGTTTGGATAACCTAATGGAGAACTCAGAAAATGAATGTGAGGTAACGGAATTATTTATGAAAAATATTTATTTATCATAAATAATAAAATTACACAAATTGTACAAATGATTTAATATAACATTTGTAATAATAAATCAAATATATTTAACTAGTATAATTAAATAACATAATTAAATATGATGATTATTGGCAAAATATTGTACAAGTGATATAATTAATTTATAAAAATTATAAATTAATTTAGATGGTTTAAAATAATTATTATGGCTTTGGAATCATTTTAAATAAATTGAATTAAAATGATTAAGATAACAATAAATAAGTTTATATAAGGTTAATTATCTAAATAATTAAACTTAATAAAAATTCAGATTCTCAATTTATATAAACTCAAACTAATGCATCTTTTGCCATAAAAATAGTCTTGGATAAATTTTTTATAGTTATATAATTTAATTACATTAAATTAAACTATATTTATAAGTATAAATACTTATTTATTTATATAAATATCAAATTTATATAAAATATGAGTAACAATATTATTTTTGTAAAGATCGGTATTTAAAATAATTAATCTGAAAATTTCATCATTTATTTCTCAAAAATCGATTTATTATAAATTTTCAAATGTTAAATCTGTTTTAATATATAAAAATTAGTTTTGATAAATATTTTGACTAATATTATATTTTTAATAAATGTATCTGTGTTCAAAGTATTTATGTTAAAATTTTCAGATTTTAAGTATTTATAATCGATTTAATAGGAATTAAAAGATCAAACTGTTTTTAATACAAAGAAAATAAACAAACAAAGACACTGTTCATTGTCTTCTTCCCCAAATCCGGTCAACGAAAGTCAACAGCCCGATTACTCGATCTATACTGGATTATAATCAAATTAAATTAGCAGGAACATTAAACGAGTGTAAACATACCGATTAGACGAAAAAGATTGAATTGGTAACGTCGGGAAACGAGGAAACGGCTAAGTCCGGCGAGTAGCTCCGGCGAAGACTTGCAGGTATGAATTTCGAAGTTTTTAGAGAGATGTGAAGGGTGCAGGAGGTTTGTGTGATCTAAGGAAGCTTATATAGCCGATTAATTCGACACAAAATTCAACAAAAATCGGTGGATTGATCCACTTTTAAAAAAAAATAATAATAATAAATTTTTTTGTCAAAATTTTCGGTGTAAAGGGAAAAAAAATACCGAATTTGGGTCAAAAGTTGCGAATAAGGGTTGGCATTTACGTTGGAAACATGTGGGGATTAAATAATCCATCAAACCGACACAGATACTACAAATTTGTAGTAGTTCGATCCACTTTAGAATATTTTTATAAAACTTCCGGTTATTTAATTGAAAAGGCATCGAATTGGTTCAAAAGTTGCTAATATGTGTTGTAAAAGTGGTTGAGAAATAGTGGTTGATGATTTAGATTGATTAAACAAGTATACAAGTGGACAAGATCGAGTTTGGTATGTTTTGTTTGAAACCCGTAACATTCAGATTTGAATTATTAAATTCATTTCGGTTTTAAATAGTCTATAAATATAATACGAGTCTAGTATAAATCGGATGTGGCAATCCCGGCACTATAACTATCTCCTAGTGACGCAGTTTTATGGTCCTCACTCCCCTACACTCCATACTAGTGTAGTACCTTATCCCTGGCTCATACTGGCCATAATAACACTGTATGTCTAAGTGCTGGCATTATCAGCATGTTTCTGAATTATCCGCTCAGTGTGCTAACTGTGCTTTGTGCATCAAGTATGCCACTAATGTTCGTGTGCAATAAATGGAGTGACTGTATAAAATATGATGCATGTGTATGTATGATATAAAAATCATAGAGCAGTTTAAATTGTCAGTTGTAATCAAGCACAGTCATTAAGCACATAATTAAAATTAATTAATTGTACAGTACCAGAAATTTTGAGGGTTGTCACAGGATGAGGATGCCGGATTCTACTCAATACTTCAAGCTGCAAAATTAAATTTTATTATTAGGAAATGATAAGGAGCTGATCGAAAATCTAGAAGACTCTCGTACCAGAATTCCATAGATTAGGATTCCGATTTTGTCACTATTTTTTAGCCTTTTGAATTCTATAATTTTTAGTGGAACTTGTAAATCACTAATTGACTTGACTTACACATATATGTATGTCTTTGACTTGATTTGCGCGTCTATTTATGTCTTTAACTTCCGTATTTTTTTGACGACTTGTAATTTCCAAATTTTAACTATGCATTTCCCTATAAAAGGGCCGCAACGTGCATGTTTTAATCATTTTGAATATATCAGCAGCAACCGTTTGATGAAAGCTCGATCTATATACGGTTCCATTCCCTCTGGTTCCAACTTTTATGTTTTAATCTTTTGAGTTTGGATTCCTTAAGTTGCAGTTTTTGAACATCAGTCAGTCAGCTGACACAAAAGCAGTATGCTTTAGTTCAAGATTGACTTGACTGTTAGTCAAATGGGCTAGATTTCATTTTCAAAAACTAAAAATCTTGTGATCACCAAATGAACATTCAAAAACTAAGAAATATAAAAAGACTTGAATCTGTGATGATTTCAGCAGATAACCACTTATAAAGTATATAGTTTGACTTCAAAAGTCAAGAGGAAAAACAAATTTAACTCTCAGTTTCTCCAGCTCAAAGTTAATACTATTATCCTGCAAAGAAGTAGCAGAGCCTTGGTCTGTCCACTCTGTCATACATACCAATAGCACTATCAAATTATCAAAACAAATTTCAATTTTGACGTCAAACCTATAAATCTTTGAAACTAAATTGATATGGAGTTTGGTTCATATTGAACACCATAACTTTTCTGTTCGTGATACTTGTGTCGGTCTTTAATGGGCCACAAATCTTTCTGAAATCAGTTGAAAAGTTCAAATGGAATCTCGAAGAAGAAATCAGTCTCTTAAACTTGAAAAGTCAAAGGGTACCTGTTTGGGAGCTTGGGGCAAGACTTGAAGGATTGGCGATAGAACTTGAATCATTATCAATTGTCTCAGAATCAGAAGCCCTGAGTGAAGATAATTCCGTTTTGAAATAACATAAACCGTACAAAAGCTCCGAATGCTTCACAGATTCTTGACGACAAATCCTGTTTCTTGGTACCCCTTGAGAACATTTACTTATGAATGGGTCAATTTGGGAGTTTTTTTCTAAAAACGGGTCAAATATAAAAAGTTTAGCTAAAAGATAACAAAACAAGCTGATCCGATCCTCTGTATAGGTTCACATCACACCCCAGAAATGATGATAAACAACATCCCCAGTTTTGAAATCACACACCCCTGGCCCAAGGGCTGCCACCACACCTACTACCTCCGTCCCTGCAAATCACACTTTAACATGTATCAACTTCATATATCTTTTGGAGAATGTTCAACTTCTTACAGGTCTTTTTTAAAGAGTAAAGTGATAATCGTATCACGTGTTCATAAACATCCCAAACCACCAAACTGCCGAAACCGAAGAAAGTCAACCGGTTTGAAGTACGTACGGTCCTGTTCACGGTATAGTTCTAACGATTTGCTAGTTAACGGTTCGGTTTACCGTTTGAAAGTTGAAACCGGTTGTCTAAGATGAACATACAATTTTGCATTTATTATTTATACTTTTTATTTTAGGAACATAAAGTTATCTACCTATATCATACTCATCAACAATCTTATAATTTGTTTAAAGAATTTAATACAAAATTCTGCTCTTTTAAAAATTAACTTTTTTTTTTTCAGAAATCCGAACAGCAAAACCGTGAAAACCGCCCAGTTCACCTAAACCGTATGTATTCAGAGACACCAGTTTTGACTGTCAATTGTGTGGAGTAATTTGTTAAAATTTAGGCAATCAAGCGACAGATCTATCAATTGTGTGGAGTAATTCCTGCTCGATTGCATAATCATCATCACTACTGTGACTGTACAAAATGAAAATCACAAACAAATACTACAAACACTCAAATTAGAAGTAGAAAAGGTACCTTTTAGGCAAGACAAGAGTTCGTCTCCTATGAATCGGTGGTTTGGGGGTGAATTTTGGCTGTAAAATTGAATAATATTATAACATAGATTTCGATGCAGATCTGATATTAAAATACTGAATGAATGATGAAAGAATGTGAGAAATTAGTCGACGGAGATCTGTAAACGACGTCGGAGAAGAGCTAGGGTTTGAGTTGAAGATGAAAAAGAAAAGAAAAGTAAATAAAGTTCCTGAAGAAAAACATTGTGGTTATTTTTACCCTCTCAAGTCAAAAGTTTGTTTTGTGATAGTCTATTTTTGGCCCTCTCAAGTTAAAAGTTTCTTTTGTGATAATTTATTTGGCAAATACGTGGTAATTCATGTTTTGAATATTTTAAGTTATTTCACTAATACAATATAATTGCAACTTTTTTCAGACTACAGGGTGTGAGGCGTGGGTTGGGGCGACGGAATACATTTAACGCTAGCTAGACCACACTTGGCTAATGTTGGCCATGGCGTTGCCCCGTTGTCGTGGGGATTGAGCCTGGCGGGAGGCTGGGGTGACATGGCTGGATTTGATTGGCTAGTATTTGATGACCGTTGGGCTAGTCGTTAGGCATACCCGTTGGCCAACGGTTATTTAAAAAAGATTCTTTTAATTATTTTCTATTTAAGCCAAACATTTCTTACTCATTTTTACCATCTAAAAAACCACTATCAAACTCCAAAAAATATATAAAATGGATTCTTCAAGTTCAAGCGATTCGTATGATAAATTTGTTTTGTCATCCTTATCCGATGACGAGGCGGAATTATTATTATCAGCAATGTCAATGGTAGAACATGTTTCGACAATCCCTAAATTCGACTCCAATTAAGATGAAGATGAAGATGATTGATTTTTTTTTTTGTGATGTAACGTATTTTTTTATTGTTGTTATTTAATATAAGTAAAATGTGTTTTTAAATTTATTTACTAAATTCCATGATTAATATAAATAAAAAGAAATTTAGGTGCTACATGGCATCACAATGCCGCCTAGCTACGCACCTTCTACACCCCACTTTTTTGGGTGTAGACTAGTGGAGCCCACACCTATCACGTGTGAAGCAATGCCCCCAACTCAAACCCCTCCACACCCCATACTCTCATGTCAATTGGTTGCATGATTACTTTTTAAGGGACGAATGGCTTATATAATTAAGAAAAGAGGGCAATCTGTCAAATTATGGATTTGGTTCCTAAGCTTTAAAATTTATTGATATAGTTTCCAAGTATGATGTTTGGTTTCATTTGTGGTTCTAATGATAGTAATATCCTAGTAATTTACTTAGTGGACCTACTTTATTTAAATTTAGAGTAAACTGCAATTTTACCCACTGGGATTTGATGCGATTGGCAACCTTACCCCTACCACGAATTTTTTTATGTCTTACCCCTCAACTATTGAAAAACGCTGCAATATTACCCCCGAAACATGAAAAGACTTTTTTGCCCCTAATAATAATAAGAAAATAGAACTAAATAACACATTTACACCATGTGGTTTACTTTCACAAACACGTTTACACCCTGTTTATTATAGTGTCTTCTCCGGCGATGTTCCGACCACCGGAGCACTTAACTCCGGCCTTCTCCGGCGATGTTCCGACCACCGGAGCACTTAACTCCGCGCGATAGTAGTTCCGGATTGACACTTTTTATATACTACATACATACATACATAATAAGGAAACTCACCAATTTCACCTTTTTTTACCTCTTTCTCTCTCGATAATCCGGCCACCGGTGTCGGAATTCCGGTTTAACCTCTCTTTTGAAGCAATAAAGAAAGCTTCTGGTTTCCTTGATAAGGAACTTTATGCGAGTGGTTTCAGCAGGAAAGAACAAGATGATATCGAAAAAGTATGAAGCATTGTTCTAAATTAAATGCATCAGATATCCAAAATTTCAATACTTTATGTTCATTGACCAAACCGACGAGCACCCCCTTTCTGTTATATACCCCCCACACCCACCTTTCATCTTCTTCATTCACTCATATATACTCCATCTCAAATATGTACACCTGAATCCAGTTTTCATGTCCACATGAATGCATCCATACCACAATATATGTCCTGTTTGCTCCCTCAATTCAAGTGCTAGCCGGATTCTTTCTCCATCCAATTCAAAACCCACAATCTTCATCATCATTCAAACCTCCGTAAGATCACATGTCTTCTTTCTTTCTCTTCTTTTATTTAGTATGTTAGATAGTAGATACCCACATCTGATTCATCAATCTGAGCCTGTTATCTGTTGGAAGTTTTGTTTTGATCCAGCATTCTTGTTTTCTTTCTGGATTCAATTTATTAGGATTCAGTTATAGTTAGTTTTTCACCCTCACTCTGCAAAAATGCCGAATTTCCAATTATGGAACTCTTTTGAACATTATGGACATAGAGAGAGATAACGGGAGTGAGAGGAACAACGAAGGCGGAGCTGACATCAAACTCCGGCAAGGAGTGACGGCAGCGCCGACACTGCAACAACGGTGGTGCTTTTGGTTCGACAAGTTTCTGTTTGAGCTGGTGAGTATGTGGATTCACCAGAAGATTTTGAGGCTTCTCCGATGGTCGGAATATCCCCGGAGTGTCGGAATACGCTTCTCCGGTGGTTGGAATATCGCCGGAGAAGACACTTTAATAAAACAGGGTTTAAACGTGTCGTCTTAGGTAAAGCACATGGGATAATATTGAAGTTTACTATATAAATATGGGTAAGATTACGAAAATACCCTTTTGGTAAGGTTACAGTTTTACCCCTCAGGGGGTAATATTGCAGCGTTTTTCAATAGTTGAGGCGTAAGACAACAAAAATTTCGTGGTAGGGGGTAAGGTTGCCAATCGCATCAAACCCCAGGGGGTAAAATTGCAGTTTACTCTTAAATTTAATTATTATAAAACCATGAAGCTATTTGTTTTCATCGTCATTTATTTACATTGGTCGTTTGGTTTGGAGATTATTGATTATAATTTGGTTGTACTTTTTAATTTCATAAATTTTATTTATTTTGAAGCTTACTCGGAAAAAATCTTGGTTGTAAATGAGTTGGCTTGGCTCGGCTCAATTTGTAAACGAGCCGAGCCCGAGCTAGCCTGGCTTGACTCGTGAGCCGGCTCGATTTATTTTATTTTATATAGATTAATCTTGATTTTAAATGTATTAAAAAATATGTGAGATGGGTTGAGTGTTAACATTTTAAGTTTAACTAAACAATAACATATATAAATATGGGAAAATAAACAAAAATTATACATATAGTACTTTTAATATGCCTTTCGATCTTTAAAATATTGGAAAAATAAAAATCATACATATAAAATTATATGTGTAATTTTTATTTTTATTTTTTGTTTTTATGTTCTCAATATTTGTAAAAAGAAAAAAGAAATTTAGAATTAACGAGCCAGATCAATTTTGGCTCGAGCTGGCTTGAACATTTTATGAGTCGAGCTCAAGCTCAACTTTTCAGCATGATAGAATAAACCAACTGAGCCGAGTTAGGCCGTTTAAGTTCGAGGTCTAGCTCAACCTGGTTTGAGTCGATTCCAAACGCCCTATATAGAACCTCTTTAATTTTAAGGGGAACATTAGTATGTACATTATACCCTTAAGAATTTAATCTAATATATCAATAATTATATTGTAGACTAACGCAGCTCGACCCCAGCCAGTGGCTCTGCCCCTTGGACCTCGCCTGGGGCTACCGCTCCTTGGACACTGCTCCCAGGGGCGCTGCCCTCGGACCCCGCCAAGATCATAAAACACAATGACTAAATTCAAAAACCCAGATCGTAAAAATGCAATTAAAAAATTTCTTACATAGATCGAAGCTGATTTCTTCAGATTTCTTCACCAATTGATGAAATTTGAATGTTAGAAACACTTGTTAGCAATCGAATCAAACGAATTGAGTAATTCGCTTCCAAATCACAGGGAAGAAAATGAGATATTGTATGAAATTAAACTGGGTTTCTAAAAAAAAAAGTTGAAGAACACGTTGATTGGGTGTTTGAATCATTGATTGGTGACGAAAATCGCACTATAATGTAGTGATTATCGAGATAGAAGGTGAAGAAAAGGTTGAAGATGGTGGGTTTTGAAAATGGTGGGTTTTGAAGTTACCGGGGGAGAAAAAGGAAGAAGATTGGGTACGATTGACTAAAACACCCTTTCTCTTTATTTTAAATTTTGTCACATGTAATAATCCTATTGCTTTCTATCCTTCCTAGCCAAAATAAACTTTCTATTTGATCATCTCCCAAATAAGTGATATTTATATATTGGTTATTAATTAATATTAATATTAAAAGAAATTTATTAAACAAATATAAATAAAATTTATGAGTTTGAAGGAGAATATGTCATGTGGCATTATTTGGAGTGTTTTATTATAAGTTAGATTAGATACGAAATAGATAAAACAACTGATAGAATATTTGTAGAACAGAGGAAACTCCAATTCTCCCTCTACGCATATTTTGGTTCTAATGATAATAATATCCTAGTAATTTACTTAGTGGACCTACTTTATTTGAATTTAATTATTTATAACTACTAGATGTGTTATTATAAAACCATGAAGCTATTTGTTTTCATCCTCATTTTTTTACATTTGTCGTTTGGTTTGGAGATTATTGATTATAATTTGGTTGTACTTTTTAATTTCATAAATTTATTTATTTTAAAGCTTACTCGGAAAAAAGCTTGGTTGTAAATGAATTGGCTCGGCTCGGCTCAATTTGTAAATGAGCCGAACCCGAGCTAGGCCTGGCTCGGCTCGTGAGCAATGGCGGATGCAGAATGTTATTCTAATAGGTTCCTTTGGTAAATTCTCTTTAATTCTCACTAGTTTTTTTTCTAAATTCTAACTAATTTTTTCTAAATTCTACAAAGTTCTCATTAACTTTTTCGGGTTTTTTTTTCCAAACGCACTGGGTTCCTGACTTCCTGGGAACCCACAAATACGGGCTGGATCCGCTCATGCTCGTGAGCCGGCTCGATTTATTTTATTTTATATAGATTAATCTTGATTTTAAATGTATTAAAAAATATGTGAGATGGGTTACGTGTTAACATTTTAAGTTTAACTAAACAATAACATATATATAAATATAGGAAAATAAACAAAATTTATACAAATAGTACTTTTAATATGCCTTTCAGTCTTTAAAATTTTGGAAAAATAAAAATAATACATATAGATTATATGTGTAATTTTTATTTTTGTTTTTTATGTTATCAATATGTGTAAAAAAATTATAATTAACTAGCCAGATCGATTTTGGCTCGAGCTGGCTTGAACATTTTACAAGTCGAGCTCAAGCTCAACTTTTCAGCATGATAGAATAAACCAACTGAGTCGAGCTAGGCCGTTTAAGTTTGAGGTCTAGCTCAACCTGGTTTGAATCGATTACCCCCCACCCTAAATAGAATATCTTTAATTTTGAACATTAGTTTTTACAATATACCCTTCAGAATTTAATCTAATATAGCAATAATTATATTATAGATTAACATTAAAAATAAAATTAAAAGTAATCTTTAAACTATGTCAATAGTAATCTAACTAATGTTCATTATTTTGATGATGCTTGGGCTCACATGAATCTCATTTTTACTAAGATTTGTTTTCAATCCTTAAACTATGTCCAATTAACTTATATTATTTAGAATTATTTATTTTATAAATTAATATATAATTTAGTTATTTTTCATAATTTCATAAAAAATAATTATTTTAATTTTTAACTACATATTTAATATGTCAATTAAACATTATATAAATTAATGGGTTCGTTCAGGCTCGCAAGCCGGCTCAAGTTTGATAAGTGAAGCTCGGGCTCAGACGCGTTAACTAATCAAGCTTATTTTTCGGTTCACGCTCTACTCGAGCTCATGTAAGCTCGGCTCGTTTCGGGCATCTTTCGAGCCAAATCGAGCAGCTCGGCTCGTTTACACCGCTAAGAGTTTGTTCAAGGGGTATTTGAAGGCTCAAATGTTAATCAAGTTAAAAGTATGACCTATGGATTATTATGCTCCGGATATTTAGTTTCTGATGGTTCAAGTTTCATGGCGTTTGAAGTTTCCTACAAAAAAGTTATGGTATTTTTTAGTACGTAACCGTCATGAGTCACGACACTGTTTAAAGCTATAGTTATTGTTTTATCTATCAACTTAATATGATATGATTATTCACATTCCACTACTGCAATTTTGCAGGATAAAAGAAAACGGGCATGTTAATAGAAATAATTGTAAACTTCATAATTTTAACTAATCTAACAATAACTATATTGTAGGCTAAAGTTAAAAGTAATCTTTAAACTATCCAACTAACATTGATCATTTTGATGACGCTTCGTGTGACATGAATCTTTTTTTTAAGAGTGGTGTGGAATCTTTACACTAAGTCTAAGGAAATTCATCTTTAATAAAATTTAAGTGGAGACAATGGTTTGGGATTATAGAAATATTCAATTTTTTTGTCTAGGTGAATGGAACTAGTTTGAGAACTACTGTTAAAAGAAGGGGAATTCTATTCCCATACCTCATTATCTATCCGCATACCCTGGATTTCAATACGCACCGTATAGGTCTATACGATGCGTATTAAAAAAGTAAAAAAAAAACATTGCAGACTGACAGGTGCAAGTGTTGTCTGGCGGCTGGCATAATACGCATCGTATAGGCCTATACGACGCGTATTGAGGCAATGAATTTTTAAAGTTTATTTTTGGTGTGTTATGTTGGGTTTTTGGTGTTTTGGGTTTGTTATTGCTTTTTATTATTGGTTATTTTTTTAATAAGTTTTAAAATCTTTATTATTTTTATATCGTTAAGTATCGTATTATAGCGTATCGTGTCGTATCGTATCGTATTACATCTTTATTATTTTTATATCGTTAAATATCGTATTATAGTGTATCGTGTCGTGTTGTAAGTATCATATTTTTAACTTAATATCGTATTATAGATTGTACGTAACCAAGCATACAAATCTAAACAGTTAAAATAAACAATCACAAATACAAATAAAGTGAAACTGCAAATTTAATTACATAATAAGTTTGTACATACACAGACCATTGTTCAAAATACATAAACCGTCAAAATACAAGAAAAGTACAACGATCCTAAACCTATGGATCCTGAGTGGTTCCTGAGGGCCCCTCCCCCGTAGTGCCTGAGGTCACGGCCCCCTGATCCGGACCGGGCTGCTCACCATGCCGGAGTGCCTGGATCGCCTCCATGAGAAGGCGCTCCATACGGTCGTGAGCGGCGTCCATCCGCACTTTCATCCGCTCCTCCAACTGATGTAACGCACGTGCCACAGCTGGATCTAGCTCGTCGTCGACTACGTGCTGGGGTACTGAGTCACCCCATGTGGCTGCGGCTGAAGTGGCCGAGCACCTAATGGAAATGGAGGCGGCGGCGGAGGTAGTGGCTCAGCGTGGTAACCATCGTCGTCATCGGAGTCATCCTCGTTGCCCTCTGCGGCATCACCATCTGCCTGCTGACCCGAACCCTGTGCTGGCTCTTGACGCAACGCTGGAAGCTCGTCTGGGAGAGCGACGGGGACGAACACCTCCCCGTCGTCCCCTATAAGTCGCAGCCCGAGCCCAGGGAAGTCACGCGTAACGTGCATGCCGATCAGGGTGGTACGGGTCAACATGATCGGCTCCACCACGCCCCTTTCGAGAATAATGGGTCCTGCTGGGGAACAAGGCCTAAGGAGACGGCGATATGTGTGATGTGCGCCCCCCCCCCCCTCGCGCATACAGCACAGACATGTCCTGCCTGTGGTACGTCGCCGCGAACCACTAGCCTAGGCAGCGATGGAGGGCGTCCTCCCCCCCATATAAGGCAGTACAGGTAAAAGAGATCCCCTTTATTGCACCACTCGTGACTCTTCTCGCGTGGTGCTATAGATGTGGCAATAAGCTTGTACAGGTAATGGTAAAGGGGATCGAAGATATAGGAAGACCTCAACTTCGACGTCGGGCCGAAGGGATGCTGGCTGATCACCTGCCAGAACCTCATCAGAGTCGTATGGGGGGCCATCCATATGTCGTCGGTGTAGATGGGGGTGTCTAACTCCTCCACCCTACAAAGGCCGCAGTGCTGGGCAAACTGTCTGAGTGACATCAAATGCCACTGGTTTGCTAGACGAAAGCTGACCTCTATCCACGGGTCGTCCGGGTCGTCATCCTCCTTTGGACGGTCTGCAGGCCTGGGAGCGAAGTCGAAAGTCGACAAAAACTTGCACGTCATGACCCTGTAAGACGGCGTGTATGCAATATCGACAACCTGTCACACAGTGTGGTTAGTATGCATGTCGTATACAAAACAAAGAAAAAACAGTAATAAATAGTATACCTGACCATGGAGTATCGTGTCCGATGAACCGTCGGGCTCTCGCCGACTCGTAAACCTCATCTAGAGCTCCCCAATCGAGGGCGGCCACGTCCACGCCCACCGCCACAGCCACCGCCACCTCCACCTCCACCGCTACCTCCCCGACCAACACCCTGACCTCTCCCTCTACCAATAGCGACTTCCATATCTGCATGATTAAACAATTTTAATCAATTTTTTTTCAAAATATAACAATTTTTAATTAATTTAAAAAAAGAGTAAATTACAAAAATCGTCATTTATGTTGGCACTAAATTGCAAAGTGTGTCATTTGTCTTTAAAAAGTACAAAATACGTACTTAATGTTTGCAAACCACTGCACGTTATGTCCTTTAACCCTAACTCAGTTAGTTTTTACGGTTAAATCAAGATAAATTGGTAATTTTACTCAGTTATTTAAAATCTGGTTAATAAATAAAACAAAAACAAAAATTTTAAATATTAAAACTATATAAAAAGATAAATCAAGTCCGTCTCTCTCAACTCTCACTCTTTAACTCTCTCTTTTTTCGCTAGAGTTAAATGTCATTTTAGTCCCTGTGGTTTGGGCCATTTTGCCAGTTTAGTCCAAAGGTTTCATTTTTAACCTGTGGGTCCAAAAATGTTTCACCGTTGCCATTTTAGTCCACTGGGCTAACTCCATCCATTTTTTCTATTAATTAGAAGACCAATTCGGTCATTTTATATGGCTGAATTGCCCTTTTAGTAAACAGAATTACATACAAAATGACCGAATTGGTCTTCTCATTAACAGAAAAAATGGATGGAGTTAGCCCAGTGGACTAAAATGGCAACGGTGAAACCTTTTTGGACCCACAGGTTAAAAATGAAACCTTTGGACTAAACTGGCAAAATGGCCCAAACCACAGGGACTAAAATGGCATTTAACTCTTTTGGCTATTTGTTCACACTACCTGCACCATAAACCACCACCACCACTACCATCCACCTACCGCCACCACCTACCCCCACCGACCATCACCACCTTCCCCCACAACCACCAGCACCTTCCCCCACCGGCCATCACTACTTTCCCCCAAAACCACGAGCACCTCCCCTACCACCCATCTGCCGCCACCACCCCCACCAAATCATGACGGCATGGATGGGAGTGTGATGAAGATGTTGCAGTTGATCGGAGGTATGTTACCGGAGAATTAGGTTGACCGACGATGAAAGGTACGGAGTGTTTCCAGTTGAAAATGGGGAGTCTGATTTAAGTAAATGGGGTTTTGGGTTAGAATGAAAATAATAACACAAACGTTGATGTATTGGGAGATGGGTTAGAATGAAAAAGGTGTTCCTTTTTTCCAGCGGAGCTTGGTGATCTTGTAGCAGGGCAGTGCGATTTGGGAATTTCACATCTTCAAGGTACATAAAATGTTTCTCCGTCAATTCAATTAGAATTTATTTCACTTCGAGTTTAGTGTTTTAATGTCTTTGAAGCATGAGAAATTGCTTTTATTATTAGCAGTTCATGTTTTGATTGTTATATGATTGGTTATATGAAATTAGGGTGTAGCAGGGGGTTTAAAATTAAAATCATTATTAATGTGAATTGTACTGAATTTCATCCAATATCAAAAGTATTGAGAGGGTTTTCTATTGGTTAAGTTTTACGAAAACCAACAAAAAGATAAATAATTACACAGACAATTAACAACACAAATGTTTATATGCCTAATTAAGTTTCAGTCATGGTTTGATTGCTTTGTGTCTTCCTTATTTTGAAAATTAGAAAACTTACTGGAGCACAGTGGGGATGTATGATGCTTTACAGTGGTGGTGCTGCTTTGTTTTCAGAAGGAAAAGGATGTTAAAGTTTAATTGTAATATTGTTAAACTGTGGTTATTTTCATTGTACACCTACTACTGGTATGGTGGCAGGCTATGGTGGGTAGGTGGTGGCGATAGGTGGGTGGTAGTCGTGGTGGTGGGGGAAGATGGTGGTGGGCGGTGGGGGTAGGTGGATGGTAGTGGCGGTTGTTTTTGGTCTGGTGGTATGAACAAAGAACCAGAGTGGGAGAGAGTTAAAGAGAGAGAAAGAGGAAGATAATTGAGAGAGAGTGATTTATCTTTTTTTATAGTTTTAATATTTTAAAATTCTATTTTTGTTTTATTTATTAAATACATTTTAAATAAATAAGTAAAATTACCAATCTACCCTGATTTAACCATAAAAACTAATTGAGTTAGGGTTAAAGGAGATAACGTGTAGTGGTTTGCAAACATCGAGTATGTTTTTTGTACTTTTTAAAGATAAAGGGCACACTTTACAATCTAGTGTTAACATAAAGGACGACTTTTGTAATTTACTAAAAAAATATATATAACATACGCACGTTATGGACCTACACGCGATACGGACGACCTCGACTAAATAATATAAATACTATCGATCTATGACGTATTAGGTTTCGACGCTCGTTACGAATCTACGCGCGATACGGACGTTTCGACCAAAAATAAAAAAAAAACTATATATTTACGACGTCTTAGGTTTCGACGCTCGTAATGGACCAAATCGCGATACGGACGGCCCCGACTATATATTATAATTATTATCTATCTACGACGTATTAGGTTTCGACGCTCGTTACGGACCTACGCGCGATACGGACGTTTCGAATAAAAATAAAAAAAACTATATATTTACGACGTCTTAGGTTTCGACGCTCGTTACGGACTAACGCGCGATACGGACGACCTCGACTAAATAATATAAAAATTATCGATCTACGACGTATTAGGTTTCGACGCTCGTTACGGACCTACGCGCGATATGGACGTTTCGACTAAAAATAAAAAAAACTATATATTTACGATGTCTTAGGTTTCGACGCTCGTAATGGACCTAATCGCGATACGGACGACCCCGAATAAATAATATAATTATTATCGATCTACGACGTATTAGGTTTCGATGCTCGTTACGGACCTACGCGCGATACGTACGTTTCGACTTAAAAAATAAAAAAAAACTATATATTTATGACGTCTTAGGTTTCGACGCTCGTAATGGACCTAATTGCGATTCCGACGACCCCGACTAAATAATATAATTATTATTGATTTACGACGTATTAGGTTTCGACACTCGTTACGGACCTACGCGCGATACGGACGTTTCGACTAAAAAAACTATATATTTACGACGTCTTAGGTATCGACGCTCGTAATGGACCTAATCGCGATACGGACGACCCCGACTAAATAATATAATTATTATTATCGATCTACGATGTATTATGTTTCGACGCTTGTTACGGCTTACGCGCGATACGGACGTTTCGACTAAAAATTAATAAAAAAACTATATATTTACCACGTCTTAGGTTTCGACGCTCGTAATGGACCTAATCGCAATATGGACGACCCCGACTATATATTATACTTATTATCTATCTACGATGTATTAGGTTTCGACGCTCGTTATGGACCTACGCACGATACAGACGTTTCGACTAAAAAAAACTATATATTTACGACGTCTTAGGTTTCGACGCTCGTAATGGACCTAATCGCGATACGGACTACCCCGACTAAATAATATAAACATTATCGATCTACGACGTGTTAGGTTTCGACGCTTGTTACGGACCTACGCACGATACGGACGTTTTGACTAAAAAAATAAAAATAAAAACTATATATTTACTTCATCTTAGGTTTCGACGCTCGTAATAGACCTAATCGCGATACGGACGACCCCGAGTAAATAATATAATTATTATCGATCTACGACGTATTAGGTTTCGACGCTCGTTACGGACCTACGCGCAATACAGATGTTTCGACTAAAAAATAAAAAAATCTAAATATTTACGACGTCTTAGGTTTCGACGCTCGTAATGGACCTAATCGCGATACGGACAACCCCGACTAAATAATATAAACATTATCTATCTACGACTCATTACGTTTCGACGCTCGTTACCGACCTACGCGCGATATGGACGACTTCGACTAAAAATAAAAACATTCTACTTACTAGTTAAACATTAAAAAAACTAAGATATAAAACATTTGTTTATACTTTATAAAACAGAAGAGAAAAAAAACAAGAATTTTGAATCAATACGATGTGTATAGGCCCATACGCATCGTATTAGTTCATGTGTTCGTGAAAAAACTTTGAAATTTTGAAACGATACGATGCGTATAGGACCATATGCATACGCATCGTATCAATTCATAAGTTTTTGAAAAAAAAATGAATTTTTGAAACAATACGATGCGTATAGGCCCATAAGCATCGTATCGCTTCATAAGTTCATGAAAAACCCAAAAAAAAACCCAGGTTTTCAACCCCCAAATCACACAAATTGGACGAATAAAATGCAAAATTGAAAACGTATAAATGAGGGTTCGGAGATGAATACCGTACTAGTCTTTGATCTTGAAATCTCGACCGTATCTTGACTGTATGCATAAGCACCGTATGTGTGTGTGTATTTAGGTGTATTTTGGATTTTTTTTTTTTGGTTTTTGGATTGTATCAACCCCCCTGTGTTTCAGGGGGTTATATCGTTTACACCTTAAATACGAATCGTACAGGTCTATACGATGGGAGTGAAGTTACCATAATACCCATGTTTTTTTTTTTTTTTTTATAAATTCAGGGTATAATACGCATCGATCTATACGATGCGTATTTAGGTGTAATACGATACAATATTGGCCTATACGATCGTATGTGTCATAATTTGAAAATTTGGTTTTTCTTGTTTTCCTCGGTTCGATGCGTATACGTGTCGTTTTTGACGAACGTTTGCATATTTTGTCGTTTTATGACGTATGACTTCAACATACGTCGTTTCGGTGACGTTCGGTTGCGTGCGAATATCGTATTCTATGATTACGTACAGTTTTGTTTGAAATCCACTTGTACTCCATAGTGTCGTGTTATATGTATACGCTTGTGGAAATATCATTAGTTACGTATTTTTGCGTATTTTGAGGTATTTTATCGTATTGTTGCGTATTTTATAGTGTTTTGACATATTTGAGTGTACTCTGACGTATTTTAGCTTATTTTAACCTGTTTTTAGGTTATTTCGACGTATTTCGGCGTATGTTAAAGTATCTCGGTGTATTTTAGCGTATTTTAACGTAATTTGACGTATTTTAGCGTATTGCAACGTATTTTGACATATTTTCATGTATGTTAGCGAATTTTAGGGTATGTTTGCGTATTTTAGAGTATTTTAGCATATTTTTGCATATTTTTGACGTATTTTAGCGTATTTTGACATATTTTAGCGTACATTAGAGCAATATAGCGTATGTTAATGTATTTTAACATATTTTCATGTATCTTAGGGTATTTTAAGGCATTTTTGCTTATTTTAGCATATTTTAACATATTTCGACGTATTTTAACGTATCTTGTTGGTGCACTTATGTCTGCACTTTGTCTATATTCGGTCACAATGTAAAACGATGTCTTGTTAGTCTTGTAAGTTTGACCAAGTCAACCATCCTCCTGGTTTGACTTGGCCAAACAGTCAACATTATGTTTGTAAGATGGCTGGGTCGAAGGATGCACCATCGAAGGATTGCATGGATCCTTCGATGATGAGCTCGAAAGATGGACCTTTGATAGATGGACCACGAAAGATCCCATCTTTCGTGATTCATATGGATCGTTCGAGCTGTTCCTGGTCGAAAGATGATCTTTCGACCGGTCTGCATGATCCTTCGACCAGACCTGCAGTGTTCGGGTATAAATACCCGAGTGTTGTGTTCATTTCAAGTAGTTGGACACTCAGACAGAACAGTGAACACACACACACTTAGAGAGTTTACAGAACAGATTTGTAAACATTGAGCTTGTAACTGGACCTTTCATACGTTTAATACAAGTGGTGTTAATCGTTGAATCTTGTGTGTTTATCATTGTCGTGTTCTATCTCGGTTTGCTATCTCGGTTGGATTCCGCACAACCGATTTGGTTTGTACACAAGGATTAGGCGACTAGATCCTCCCCTAGCCGGACCTACAAGTGGTATCAGAGCCTTGGCTCTTCTCCTTGTTAAAACCGAGGTGTTCTTGTTGTTTTCCGGGTTTTTAAAGTTTGTATTTTCTGAAAAATTTCTGTTTATAGCTTCGAAAACCTTCATATTTTGCTGAAAGTTTGCATTAAAACCTTGTTATTTTTCATTGTCACATGTTAAAAGTTGGTTTTTTAGTGAAGTTTCGAGCAAAACCGCGTTTCGGAAGTTCGTGGATTTATCAGAAAACTCATATATTTGGGCTGTGTTCTTGACATATTTAAGTGTTCTTCATAAACATACACTTTTTGATCTTAAAATTTTAAATTACCAAGTGTTTTTGCATTGAGAAGTGTTAAAATATTAAATATTGCACTCCATGCGTGCTTAGTGGAAACATGTTTGTGCATTGAAAAGAGTATTTTGATTAAATAATTGGAACTTTACCTGTTTTCGTGCAACCTGTCTGGTCCGACCATATTTTCCGCAGAAAGTGAGCAGTTCGAAAGATATCCTTCGAACTCGAAAGATCATCTTTCGATCAGTGGAGGTTCGATAGATCATCATCCTTCGAACCAAGGAATCATTTCGAAACATTCATCTTTCGATCTACTGTTCATTTTCGAAAGACAAGGATCCTTCGATTGGGGAGTCTTTCGAAGTCATCTTTCGTGTGTATCTTTCGGTCTACAGTACTTTTTCGAAGGATAAGGATCCTTCGGTTGGAGAATCCTTCGAAAACATTGCTCGAAACTCAACAGAGATCTTTCGAACCCTGTTGATCCTTCGAACAGGTGTGGATCTTTCGATCATCAGTCTGTTTGTGCTTAACAGTTTGTGTTTTTCCAAGTCTTTCGACAGGTATCCTTCGGCTGATTAAAAATGAATCCAAGGTGGAATACTTTGGTAAATACAGATATGTATTTTGGTACTCCGTCATCTTCCGCACCGGCATCTTCTCAAGCCAATGCAATTTCTGCCGGTCAATGGGCATTTGTATCAAATCAAGTTCCAAGTGTTCAAAGCATTCTTTTAAGCGAAAGCGAAACTGGAAGTTTGAATAGACCTCCAAAGTTAATGCATTTATATGAATATCCAGGATGGATTGATAGATTTCATACATATGTTCTTGGTCAAAATACAGAATTGTGGTTGCGATTCATCACAGATTTCGATCAAACAATAGAGGTTGCCGCATCATCTGCTGCTACGTTTGCAGATCTCACGGAAGATCAGAAGAAAGTCTATGATCTAGAAAAGAAGGCATACGCCATTCTCACTCAGGCCTTAAGTAAAGATATCTATCATCGGTTCGTCAGTTATAAGACTACAAAAAGGTTGTGGGACGCGTTGAAGACAAGGGGCGTGGGAAATGAAGCAACACGTCAGTTGAGAAAAGAGTTGCTGAAGAAAGAGTTTGATGGTTTTACGTGTATGGAAAATGAGTCGTTGGGTGATTTGACAAGTCGATTTAATCACTTGTTGACTGAATTGACAAATTTTGGGGTTGTTACAACTCCTGTAGAGATTGTGAAGAGGTTTGCAGATGCATTGCCACCTCAGTGGAATACATTCTTGGAAATCATGAAGTACAATGGTACTTTAGCTACAACGAGCTTCAACGATTTTGTTCAAATTCTAGAAAACAAGAATCAGGAAGAAACTCTGAAGGCAAAAAGAATTCCCGTGCCTCAAAATCCTGAAATGTATTTTGGAACCTCTAGCAGCTCTACAAAACCTTCTTCGCATGCTCCAATTCAAACAGCTTTTGTGACTAGCACAGATATGTATGGCAATACTATCCAAGTTCCTGTGCCTCCAAAGACAGACATGTATGGAAATCTGCTGGAACCAGTCCCTCAATCAGCACCACAACAGCAACGACCTTTCAGACCAACTGATATGTTCGGAAATCCTTTACCAACAACAGATATGTATGGGAATCCGCTTCCTCCTCCACAGCAAGCTTGTTATGGAAGCACATCATCTGCTGGTCAGCAATCAAAGCCAGATACAGTACGGCTCGACACCTCAAGCTTTTCTAAAGTCAGTGTGGAAGTAGCAAAGGAACACATGGAGCTTCTAAACACTGTTGTGAGCGCATACTGTGGATTAGTGGAAGGTCAGATTGGTAATATTAATCTGACACAAGAAGACTATCAGCAGATTGATAAAGAGGAGATGGAGATGATGGACATTAAGTGGGCCTTTGCCAGTGCTGTTAGGAGAGCAAAGGATTTCATGGAAAGAACAGGCCGAACCAGCTTGGAAAGCAAGAAAGACACCAAGTATAGGTTTGATAAACAGGCTGTTAAATGCTTCAACTGTGGTGAACGTGGTCATTTCAAGCGTGAATGTACAAGGCCATCTCAGCATGGGAACCAGAATCCTTTCCGAGGTCAAGGCAACTGGGCAAATCAGAACCAAGGAAGGAACAGCGAACGAACACTGGTGCCTGTCAACAATCAGACTTAGGCAGGACCATCAAATGCCAATCAGGCACTAGTGGTTCAGGTAGACGAAGGTTGTGATTGGTCAATCCAGTTGGGAAATGATGCACCAGATGGAACCGCTTGTTTTGCTGAAGTGGTTAATGATCTTAAACACGCCAGTGGTGGAGAATCTTCCACCAATGGTGATGTATCTTCTGAGGATGAAGACTCTTCCGGTTATACTGGAAGCTCGGATGAAGAATCCTCAACTTCAGGCAATGATCAGGTGGATGACACAACAAGTGCGTCAGTCGATGCTGCTGATTTTGATGAGCTTTTGGAGGAAGCTGCAGCAGGTATTCAAAGAAGATCTATTTTGGTGGATCAAGCTGCTTATTCTTCGTCTTCTCTCCATTCAGCCTTTATGGCGAATGTCGACAGTTCATCAAGTCAGGTATGTGTCGACGAACCCACTTCTGTTAGCTGTAATAACTGTGATAGTTTGCATGTTAGATGTGCTGAGTTGGAAGCAAACATGTCTGAGTTGCAAGGCAAACACGATGCTTTACAAGCTAGTTTGTTTGAATTGCAAAACAAACATGTTTCTGTGAATGATAGGTGGTGTGAATTGCAAAGCAAACACGAGGCTTTGCAAGAGAAATATGATGTGACATTTATTCATAATCAGAAATTGACAGTTGATATTTCAAAGTGCACTGAAGCCAATATGTTTTATGAAAACCATGAAAAGAATTATAAATCAATGATTGAAACATTGAAGAAAGATAAAACAGAGTTAACTAAAATGGTTTCCAGAAAACAAACGGACATTAATTTGTATATCACTCGTCTTGAGGTAATGCAAAAAGAAATGGCGTGTGTTAAAACTGAAAGTGAGGCGATCCGACTCAAGTTAGACAGTTATTTGAGTTCTAGCTATGTGTTGGATCACATCATTGACGTTCAGAAAGAGAAAAAGGACGTCACATGCATAGGTTACAAGAAATGTCCACCACCCGTGAGAAACAATTATGATGCTTTGCCTGATGAGGAGTATAGGACTCACTTT
The DNA here is from genome assembly GCA_030545235.1 of Helianthus tuberosus. NCBI lineage: Eukaryota > Viridiplantae > Streptophyta > Magnoliopsida > Asterales > Asteraceae > Helianthus > Helianthus tuberosus. Next base: position 5,126,540 of record CM060372.1, read on the forward strand.
GAGCCATCTGTTCCTCTGGACGTTGAGGAATTTGCAGCAGGGCTCGGATACAAGAAAGAAGTATCGTCAGATTCAGACGTGTCAGCAGATACTTTTGTAACTGCTGAACAGAATCAGGATCCTCCAGTTGTGGTTGAGGATGTTGTTTCTTCTGATGATGAGTCTGATGATACTGATTCGGAAAAGTCTGATGCAGTAATCAAAGAAGAGGACATACCTCTTGAGAATCATATCCTATGTGATCCTCCAACAGAACCTGCTAAGACTGTTCCAACCGAGTCCACATCAGCAAAAGAGTCGGAGAGTGTGGATTTGCTGTACACACTTGTTGGTGATGATAAAATTTACTCAGACAAAGATTTTCCCATTAAGAATGTTAACCAATCCTTAATCAGTAAAGTCTTTGAAAATTCAACAAGTAAGTTTTTGGGAAAGACAGGACCACATGTTACAGTTACACAGTGTCCTCCTATCCCAAAGGCTGAAGTTAGAAAACAGTTTGGGAACAAGAAATTACCAACAGTGCCAAAACAGCAAAACCATACCAAAACAAATGGTAAGGCACCGACTCAAACTCAAAAGAAGCCGAATCAGAAGAAGAAGAAGAATGTGAACTTTGTGAAGTCGAAGGGAACGGACAAAATTGAAAAGTTTGCAAATCAATCTAATTTAGATTTTGTCCAAAAAGCAACTGTGATGAAAAGGAATGAACCAAGTTGTTCAAAACCTAGTACCTCGGGATCACAAAGTTCATCATCGGCAAGACGACCACATAATACTTCGGGGTTTGTTGAACGAAGATCATGTTTTGAATGTGGAACAATCGGGCATATTGTTCGAAATTGCCCGTATCTTCATAAACAAAAAGGCATAGTTGATGATCCCCGTGGCCCAACTGACCGCAAGCGATCTGTTTCTGTAAAACAAGATCCCCGACTCATAAGAGAAAGGGAAAAGAAACAGAAACGCCAACAGGTCAAGAAACTTGAAAAAGAAATTAAAACCGATGTGGTTCACAAACCATCTGTTTCAGTTAAACCAGAAAATTCAAAGTTTTCAAAAACTTCAAACAATCAAACTGGTAACACTCAACAGACCTGGAAACCAAAAAGGGTTACTGAATCAGGGGGACCATCACAATTTGCGAATCATCAAAAAGTGGAAGTTATTGTTGTTGATAAAAATGGAAGACCCAAGACCACAATGGCTTGGGTCCCCATCTCCAACTAATCGATTGAGTTTATGTGCAGGGTGTTCCAGGAGGAACTATCAGTAGTCATTGGATTGTTGATAGTGGGGCATCCAGGCACATGACAGGCGACATGAAGCTTCTCTACGACGTCAAAACTATTAGAGGAGGTTATGTCGCTTTTGCTGGAGATAAGGGCGGATATATAACAGGTGAAGGAATGATTTCCAACGGGGTTGTTAGCTTTGACAAGATCAACTTTGTGCAACAACTAGATCACAATCTTCTTAGTGTTTCTCAAATTTGTGACAAGCAGTTCTCAGTACACTTTGATGCTAATGGATGTTATGTGCTGAAACCCGGCTTCAAAATTCCAAAAGAATGGATTCTCTTGTCGGCTCCAAGGATAAATGATCTGTATGTCCTTGATATGAGCCAAGCTATCACAACGTCTGCACAAGCAACATGTTTCGTTTCAAAAGCCACAGAAAAAGACACAATCTCTTGGCACAGACGAATGGGTCACATTCACTTACGCAAAATGAATCATTTGGTGTCAAATGAATTGGTGAATGGTGTTCCTCTTAAAAATTTCCATCTTCAAGACGTCTGTGTTTCGTGCCAAAAAGGAAAACAAACGAAGAAGCGACACCCGACAAAGAAAGTCAACACGGTGGCTGTTCCTCTTGAACGTTTGCACATGGATTTGTTCGGTCCTGTCAAGCACAAAAGCATTAGGAATGATCAATATTGCCTCGTGATTACTGATGATTATTCAAGATTTTCTTGGGTGGCGTTCATGGCACACAAGAGTGAAACCTTCGGTATTATCAAAAACTTGATCATTCAGATTGAGAATCTTTATAACTTGAAGGTTAGGCGGATACGTAGCGACAATGGTACTGAATTCAAAAATCATGCCATGGCGGAGTTTTGCACTTCAAAAGGTATTCTTCACGAATTTAGTGCAGCCTACACTCCTCAACAGAATGGCGTCGCTGAACGTAAGAACCGCACATTGATCGAGACTGCTAGGACTATGTTGGTAGAATCGCAGCTGCCCATTCCATTCTGGACTGAAGCTGTGTCCTCTGCATGCTATACGTTGAACCGAGTCCTTACAGTCAAAAGGCACAAAAAGACCTGTTTTGAGCTTATTAACAAACGGAAACCAGATTTGTCATATCTAGAACCGTTTGGAGCTCCATGCACAATAATCGATCCTAATGGAAAGTTTGGGGCAAGAGCAATTGAGGGATACTTTCTTGGGTATTCCACCCCAAACTTGAGAGTCTGGAATCTAGAGACTAAAAGGGTCGAGGAATGGTCTGAAGTCAGAGTACAAAGGCACACTTTACCGGTTAGAAATCCTGGTCAGCCTTGGATGTTTGAGTACGATGACTTTTTCAATTCGATCAATGTTGAAGCCGTTGAAGAAAGCGCTGCGGCTATGATGTTTTTCGAGAGCGACAATGCAACAGATTCACCGTTGGTTCGTCCCATTATAGTCAATCAAGAACCATCTTCAGTGAACAATAATGCTCTCGACAATGAGGATTTTCTAGATGCTACCGAACTGAACGAATCTTCAGAGGATGATGAATTTCTAGATGCAGATCAAGAAGCTCCAACAGCAGTTCATGGTACTTCAGAGGGTACACCTCCAGTGGATGTTCCCAGAACAACTGAAACTTCTGCATCATCCTCTTCGTCAATTCCGGGCCTTGAATTGATTGTTGATCTCAATCTCAACAATCTGGGTACAAATATTCCAGTTCAAGATAATCCAGAAACAAGGATTCATAATACCCATCCTCAACAAAACATCATCGGGAATGTACAAAGTGGCGTTCAAACAAGAAACATGTTGCGAAACAACAACAATGCAGGGTTGTATGCAACTATCCGAGAATCTGGTCAACAGAATGATTGGTCTTTCGCGTGTTATGTCTCACAGGAAGAGCCAAGAACTTGGAAAGATGCATTGAAAGATAGCTCATGGGTTGAAGCGATGCAGGAAGAACTGCAACAATTCCAGAAGCTTGGTGTCTGGAAACTCGTAGAGAAACCTGCTGGATACAAGAAGATTGGTACCCGTTGGGTGTTTAAATGCAAAAAGGATGACCGTGGGATCGTTATCCGGAACAAAGCAAGGCTAGTCGTTCAAGGTTTTCGTCAGATTGAAGGGATCGACTACAACGAAGTGTATGCACCTGTTGCACGTCTAGAAGCAATTCGGATCTTTCTGGCTTATGCCTCATTCAAAGGTTTCAAGGTATACCAGATGGACGTGAAGAGTGATTTCTTACATGGTGTGGTGGAAGAAGAGGTGTACATCGAACAGCCTCCTGGTTTTGAAGATCCTATCCATCCCGATCGGGTTTGGTTGCTCAACAAAGCTCTCTATGGTCTTCATCAAGCACCGCGAGCTTGGTACGCAACCTTATCTAATTATCTGCTGGAGAATGGATTTCGAAGAGGTCTTATCGATTGTACTCTCTTCATCAAAGAACAAGATGGAGATCTTCTACTGGTACAGGTATACGTTGATGATATTATATTTGGTTCTACTAACGATGTTTTGTGTAGGGATTTCGAGCGTGTTATGCAGGATAAATTCGAGATGAGTGCTATGGGGGAAATGACTTTCTTTTTGGGCCTACAAGTACAACAAACAGAGTCTGGGATATTCATCCATCAGACTAAATATGTTGGTGACATCTTGATCCGTTTCCAGATGTCTGATGCAACGCCCATCGGTACCCCATTGCCACAAAATCACGGAATTACTCCAGACTTAAAGGGTCAAGATGTTAGCCCCTCTTACTACCGCGCGATGATCGGATCTCTTATGTACCTCACAGCATCAAGACCAGATATAATGTACCCAACGTGCCTGCTTGCCAGATATCAAGTGAACCCGAAGGCCTCACATCTTGCAGCTGTAAAAAGGATTTTTCGTTATTTGAAGGGTTACCCTGACACCGGTCTGTGGTACCCTAGGGATAATAACTTTGACTTGATCGCATTCAGTGATTCTGATTTTGGCGGATGCAAAATCGACGGCAAATCCACAACGGCTGGATGTCAGTTTTTGGGAAATCTCCTAGTCACATGGCAGTGCAAGAAGCAGACTTGCGTCGCTACATCAACATGCGAAGCTGAATACATTGCTGCCTCAAGTTGTTGCTCCCAAGTCCTATGGATCCAACAACAAATGCGCGACTACGGTTTTGAATTCCTAACTACTCCTATTTACGTTGATAATTCTGCTGCCTTACAGATCACTAAAAATCCTGTGCAGCATTCAAAGACTAAGCACATCGACATTAAGTATCACTTCATACGTGATTGCTTTGAGAAAAGGCTAATCGATGTTGCTTACGTCCACACCGATGACCAACGTGCCGACCTTTTTACCAAAGCTTTTGACAAATCAAGATTTGACTACTTATTATTGGTAAACGGCATTAAGGCCAAGCAAGAGTAACCAACATCGGAAAATCATTTTTGTAAATACCTTTGTGTTTTAAATTTGTCTTAGTTTATTGATTTTAGGGGGAGTAAATCCAAAATTTGAAAATCCAAAAACATCGAAAAATTTAAAAAACACAAAAACAATAGAAAATCAAAAATGAGTTTCCTGGCGAGCAAAAGAGAAAATGATAGTACATCAGTGGTCTGTCTAAACCTCTTTAAACCTTAAATGAAAAACGATAAGCAGCTCTATATAAGATGTATCGGTAGGCTCACAATCATTTTAAAGTGTGCAGGGTGATATAAACTTAAATCCGACTGAAGACTGGGTGGGAACCATTCATTGGCATATGGTCTTAGTACCGAAATTTCGTTTGAGAGATTGCCGAGGTTCTGAGATATTCGGTCTTTATGCTGCTTATCATCTGAGTATCATGGTTGTATCTTTTACCGAAAAATAACGGGGACGCAAGTCTAGATCTTCCATGATACTATACATACGTGTATATACTGCATACGACCTCAATAAGTGATCAACAATCACATGTCCAAACAAATAAGTGATAATATATCACAAATTCCTTCCGGGAGTCAAGTTCGTCTCTCTCCTGTACGAAAGTACTGACCTGTTCACGGACTTGCTCCTGTGCCCTCATGCATATGAAAATCAAGTTCCTCATCAATAAGTGATTATATCACATAGGGCTTGTTTTCAATCAAAATAAGTGAGAATCTCACATCATATACGGTCAAACAGATGATAATCGGTATACTCACCGGTAAGATGAACCCTCGTGCATACCTTGATACGGGAATGTGTCGTGATATGGATGAACACCGGTCGGTAAGTATAAATCATACCTTAACGTATCCCCTCGCCATGATTACATCTGATAAGTTGAGCTTACGTGGACAACAATACCGATAATTGTTATAGGATGCTTATCTTAATGTTAACTAATTGAACAACAAGAGCGTTTTGGCATGACCATAAACTGATATGATTCTCTTACCCTCGAAACTCACAAAAAGAATGTCTGTAAATATTTATTTACTGCTTTCAGTCTTTACATTTGAAATATTCAAAAATACCAAAAAGATTTTATGTGTGTTTTAATATAAACCTTATAAAAGCCAAAAATATTTTATTTCTATTCTATTTTCGATCGTACGATGTTGGAGCTCGAGTCTTCGTTACCTGAAACCTGAACGAAAACCGAAAATGACTAAATCTTCATAAACGGTCGAAATTTGCAAGCGTTGAAAGTTAAAATTGAAATTGATAAAATTTGTTAAACTTTCAAACTGTCGGACGGTGTTTGATTAAACAATGGTCACATGTGTGTCGTTTGCTTATGATATTCCAGGCGGTTGTTCTCATTACGCGTTTAGATTTCTTGCATGTGCAGATTCTAAAGGCTAGGAGAACATGGTCGATGACAAGCTTCGGAATGAAGACACGACGTGAAGGCACTCAAATGATGAAGATGATCGAGTTGCCGCTGACCATCATCAACACCACAAGGATCTCACTTCATAAAGATAAAGACTTTCACGAGCATAACTCAAGGGGGAGCTTATGTTAAGGGGGAGTTTGTCAACACACTTCCTACGTGATACGGGGAGTTTGTTGATACACTTTCTGCTTTCAAGACGTGAAGACTTTAAAGATCCTCCGACATTGAAGACTTGAATAGAAGTCAAAGACTTGAAGACACGAGAACTTACAAGATCGAAGATCGAGACAAAGCAACAGCTGATTATTGATAAGCCAGACAAAGCTACAGCCAAGGGGGAGTTTGTTGGTGCACTTATGTCTGCACTTTGTCTATATTCGGTCACAATGTAAAACGATGTCTTGTTAGTCTTGTAAGTTTGACCAAGTCAACCATCCTCCTGGTTTGACTTGGCCAAACAGTCAACATTATGTTTGTAAGATGGCTGGGTCGAAGGATGCACCATCGAAGGATTGCATGGATCCTTCGATGATGAGCTCGAAAGATGGACCTTCGATAGATGGACCACGAAAGATCCCATCTTTCGTGATTCATATGGATCGTTCGAGTTGTTCCTGGTCGAAAGATGATCTTTCGACCGGTCTGCATGATCCTTCGACCAGACCTGCAGTGTTCGGGTATAAATACCCGAGTGTTGTGTTCATTTCAAGTAGTTGGACACTCAGACAGAACAGTGAACACACACACACTTAGAGAGTTTACAGAACAGATTTGTAAACATTGAGCTTGTAACTGGACCTTTCATACGTTTAATACAAGTGGTGTTAATCGTTGAATCTTGTGTGTTTATCATTGTCGTGTTCTATCTCGGTTTGCTATCTCGGTTGGATTCCGCACAACCGATTTGGTTTGTACACAAGGATTAGGCGACTAGATCCTCCCCTAGCCGGACCTACATATCTCAGCGTATTTTAGTGTACTTTAACGTAATTTGACGTATTTTTAGCGTATTGCAACGTATTTTAACATATTTTCACGTATTTTAGCGAATTTTAAGGTATATTTGCGTATTTTAGCGTATTTTAGTGTATTTTAACGTATTTTAGCGTATTTTGACGTATTTTAGCGTATTTTAGTGTATTTTAACGTATTTTAGCGTATTTTGACATATTTAAGCATACTTTAGAGCATTATAGCGTATTTTAAGGTATTTTAACATATTTTCATGTATCTTGGGGTATTTTAAGGTATTTTTGCTTATTTTATCGTATTTTAACATATTTCGGCGTATTTTAATGTATCTCGGCGTATTTTAGCGTACTTTAACGTATCTTTAGTGTATTGCAACGTATTTTAACATATTTTCAAGTATTTTAGCGAATTTTAAGGTATATTTGCGTATTTTAGCGTATTTTAGAGTATTTTAGAGTATTTTAGAGTATTTTAACGTATTTTAGCGTATTTTGACGTATTTTAGCGTATTTTGACATATTTTAGCGTACTATGGAACATTATAGCGTATTTTAAGGTATTTTAACATATTTTCATGTATCTTAGGGTATTTTAAGGTATTTTTGCTTATTTTAGCGTATTTTAGCGTACTTTAACGTATTTTGGCGTATTTTAACGTATCTTGGCGTATTTTAGCGTATGTTAACGTAATTTGATGTATTTTAGCGTATTGCAACGTATTTTAACATATTTTCATGTATTTTAGCGAATTTAAGGTATTTTTGTGTATTTTAGCGTATATTAGTGTATTTTAGCGTATTTTATGGTATTTTAACGTATTTTAGCGTATTTTCGCATACTTTATAGTATTTAAGCGTATTTTGACATATTTTAGCATACTTTAGAGTATTTAAGCGTATGTTGACATACTTTAGCGTACTTTAGCATATTTTAGCGTATTTTCGCATATTTTAGCGTATTTTCGTATTACAAATTAATCAATAAAATGCATTGTTTTGGCAATAAACAAATGGAATACATTATACAAATAAATTATTCTTTAAAATTACAAATTAATCAATAACAAGCAATGTAGGGTCAATGTTAGGCTTCATTAGCATATCATGCCATGCTATTCGTTCCGTGTAGTTTTCCGTCCAAAGTAAAGCTTCTGAGCCCGCGTGTCTACTCCACATAAGGTTCGGTGGCGGCATTGGAAAGTCCACTTCAAGTCTGACGTGGATGAAATGACCAAGATTAACAAATAACAGTGAAGCGAACTGATGGGGGGCACGTGCGTGCTTTGGATCATATAAGGGAAATACTGTAGAACAACCTCGGATGTCTAATATGTCAACAATCACACCAAACCTATGGGCAAGAAGGAGTCCTGCTTGAGGCATCTCCATCCAATGTTCCATGGGTGCCATTCCAACCCCGGTAAAATTTATTCTCTGTACTTGTTGGTCGTAGTCCCCTGGTAATTCACTATCGAAGACGTACCTCCACATTTCTTGGTTATCACCCGTCAGCTCTTCAAGTACTTGGTTTCGAATATACCCAAAGTAGTCTTGTTCAAACCCTAAACCCACAGCCGCCGCCCGAAACCCACAATGTCCATCCGGCTTGACATCTTTTAATCTTGAAATGTAGGGGTGGAACACTTTTGGAATTTGTTTTTTTATTTGTGCATATATTCAAGCGTTCCTTCATCAGTGATTAACGGAAAGCCATGGTCCTTGCCAGCTCTTCTTTATGTGAAGCCGTTGAACGACTGTGTCGATTTAAAGACCTTTGACACTTTAGAGACATTGCAGACATAAACGGTACATAAGAGCTGTGTCGAGGAGGGTCACACCTACTTTGTTGTCTAGGAGGCCCAACTGAGCTATCTCTTGCAGGTTGTTATTTTCTTTGTTGTTGGACCTTGGACGTTGGTCGCCCGCGAGTGTTTTCTTGTACGACAGACGGTTTTTTGTCGTTCATATATGGGTTTACCACATCCATGATCTTCGATAAGACGCTTTTCCTCACTTGCGGGGGTTGGGTAGACAATTTTTATTTCACATATTCTTATTGTTTGTCTACATCAACATCTTTCTCATCAAAATTTGATGGGTTCAGGTCGAGTTTTCTCCAGAAAATGTCTATATATTCGAGTTGTATAACGCAGTATGCAAAACAAAAAAGAGCAATAGACAATAATATTAAATTAAGACAACAAAACATTTTTTATAAGTCTATAAGTACCTGTATTTTGCAATCTCTCCGGGCGACAGGCACATAACAACCCGCAACCCGAGTACAGCTGGCAGCCACATGTTGATCCAAATGACCGCAATGTGATTATCTCCCTGTTAGCTCGTTTTCTAATAGGTTAAGAGCATGGATAGAAACTTTACGAGGTAGGTTGCAAAACAAAGGAATCTCAAGGTGGCTGTTCATTCGCTTGGTACGGCTTTCTTTCGCGCATTTCTTTATTTGCACATATTGCTTTAGTACCAAGGTGTCCACCTTTTTCACCAGTGTTTCCAGACTGCATTTCGGTGTAGTCAGCTATTTCTTTAATGCAGCATGTGCGCCTTTAGCTCAGTTTGTTGTAGTTTGGAAAAATGTCAGGGTTTGATTGGTCCATGCAGATACGAACAAATAGCGGGAGGTGCTTAACCAGTTATTCCATAGGTAATCAAAAACATCTGAAAAAATAAACATATTCAAATTATATATCTATTTAAATTAATGTATTTATTTAGAGAGAACATACGTTTACGTTGTTGATTAATAAGGTGTCTCTGAAGGTTGAGGAAGTTATATTCGAATAACCCCTCGGTAGCGGAATTACACACTGTTCTCCACTGACAAAGAAAGCCATCCCAATCTTTCTGAGTAAACGAATTCTTGCAGTGCTTCACAATATTTTGTAAGATGTGGAACCTGCAAAGATATCTCTGTGCGCCAGGGAATATTTTTCTACAGACGTTTATCAGTGCCTGGTCGCTGTCCGTTAGAATTACACATGGCTCCATGCACTCGTGCAACATAGACTTGACCCTCTACATGACCCAGACGTACGTTGCCTCCTGCTCGTTTGAAAGAAATGCATGCGCAATACAGAAGGTTTGGTTTGTCGACGTCATACCCACAACTTGCAAAAATGGAAGATTGTACATGTTAGTCTTGTAGGTAGCGTCGACATAAGCACATGCAGGAATGCCCTCCACATTTCAAAAAACGTCTCATGACAGAAAAATACATGCTGAACGACATTGGTGGAATGTTCCGTCTGTATGTAATAGGTCATCTTTTTTTCCTGGAGGATTTGTTCCAACCGCTGCATGGGAGACAGTTTTTTCTCGAACTTTGCGGCCCTAATCTTTTGGCGAGCGTTGTGGAAGTCTTTCGGAACACATTTGTTCTCAGGGTTCTGTTCGGTTACGGCCTTCCAGATTGTATGGGGCTGTATGTCTTGATCTGTCAGCTCCTGCACCAGCCTAAACTCATTAGGAGTAAGCCTCCTGGCATACGCGTAACCCTCCAGATGTTAAGCAGGACCGTGGTTGTGCGTCTCTTTAAAATTTTTGTTCAGATAATCTATCTGCCAAGCTAGACGACTTTGGTCGAGACGACCTATCACCATAAAAGGGCACACGTATTTTTTTCTTCTGGTTTTCCTAACCGTGGCGTTACTCTCATGCTCTCCGCTACGATAACATTGGAGCCACACCCGGTGATCCTTGGACCGTCTGGTAACAATAACGTATCCGTTGGCTAAACCCCTTTGTTTTACCCAACCTTCCAAATCATCGCGGGATAAAAAATCCTAAAAATATAACAAGTAATTTTAAAAATATAACAATTTTGAATGTACTTTAAAAATTCTTAAAAAATATAACAATTTTAATTAATTCTATAAAAATATAACATTTTTTAATTAATTTTTTTATCCTATTTACAAAATATAACAATTTTGAATGTATTTTTTCTTTACAATTTAACGTGCAAATTATTATTGTTTTTTATTGCGAGGAACGTGCGAATTGTGCATCGGTTTTGAAATGAACGAGGTAACAAGTATTAAAACACATAGAAATTGAGATAACGTAAAAGTGAGGCTTGATAAAACATCGGATTGTTTCGGGTTTAGAAACTTCGATTATTCCAAAGTGAATCGAAAGTCCTTTCAAATTAGGGAAACGTGCTTTGGCCTATAGGTAAAATACTCTCGTCGAGAAGCGATTAACGGTACTTAACCCTTCCAGTTACTACACGTCCCTAATCAATTGAAAATCAAAACTTTGGCGGGATTGAAAATCGAGTAACGGGACTAGTCGACAAGATGCGGGTTTCACCCCTAACTTGACGATTTCGTACCATAAGTGTGGTTGGTATTCGTCGGGTCAAGAAAGTTAATTCCGACACTCTAACGAAGGTCCACTAGAGTTTGAATTAGAAACTTACCGTTAAGATGTGGATCTCACTCCTAACTTGATGGCGTAATTTCGTGCAAAATTGAATAAGCGGATTGAGAGTCATTCACCAAATTATGGGTTTTGCGCCTATTTTGGTGAAATCATCTCGTTTATATAATACGAGTGTCTTCAACTCTTCAACGAATATTTAAAAAAAATATAACAATTTTTAATGTATTTTTTTATAATATTTAAAAAAAATATAACAAGTTTAATTAATTTTATAAAAATATTTCATATAACATTTATTAATTAATTTTTATCCTATTTGAAAAATATAACAATTTTATAATAATTTTTTAACCGAAAAAAATATGACCTTTAACAAAAAATATATATCGTTCGTACCTTATCAGTTTTGTACGAAACTTCAGGGTAAGCGGATGGCTCGTCACCCAATGACTCTTGCACGGGTGGCTCGTCACCCAATGACTCTTGCACGTAAGAAGGCTGACCAACATCTTCTTGTACTCCCGAGGCACCACTAACGAAAACGTTATTGCCATATTCTTCCTGTCCATACGAGGGAACGTAACCAGCTTCATAATACGGAGACCCATAACCATGATCATAGCTACACACGTTTAGATCCGGTAACAACGGTTGGCTGGGCATAGCAGACTAATAAAAACCAACTGGTAAAAGGTAATGTTAAGTTTAACGCCGAATACAAAAATGTAAATATATATACTTACCTCGTTGAGGTCTGGTAACAACGATTCATTATGATGGGGACGATAGCCGGACAAGACCTCATCCGCGTGATCATCATTTCCACTCCAATCGTAAGAATCAGGGACATTAGACCCCGCCAAATACAAACGGTGTGCAAAGTATTTCATAAACAAAAAAAACATAATAAGTTAAAAAAATGATATACCACACTGCTATCCGGAATAAACGTGCTCGTGTTTGCGTCAGATGGCTCGCCAAAAATGTGGTTATTCCAAGACATGTTTGTTAGTGAATGTGAATATATAACAAAGACGATATATATCATCGTCTTCTTTGTCGTTTAAATAGGGGAGGCAAAATTCAAATACAGAATTCAATACGGGTCGTGTAGCCCTATACGATGCGTATAGGGCTTACGTCAATCACTTTACGTCACTCAGTAGTGACAGAAAGCTGCTCGTACTTTCTTAAAAAAGTAATACGCATCATGCAGGTCTATATGATGCATATTACTTTTACCCCGGGAGACAGTGTCAGCCTTTGACTGGCCTAAAAGTTTAAACCAACTCAATACGCATCGTATAGGCCTATACGATGCGTATTGAGGGTGTCGATTTAATAAGCCAGGGTGTGCCAATAATACGACCCTAAAAAAAGGAAATTCAACAAGACTTTAATCCCTTCTTGGGTTGAATCTCATACTTTTATTTGTCGGATAATTGATTACTTTTTGTCATTCACTTTTGTATTCTTTATATCACCTTTATCGGAGTATGTCACACGACGTGGAAATAATGAAGCTAGTTCCATTCACGTTAGACAATATGATTGAATATATTCTATTTATATATATTTTTAGTAAAAATAGAGTTTTTGTAAAAAAAAAAAAAAACCCTTTTTAAAAAAAAATACTTCTACAAGTATTTATAAGGAGAAGCGCCGATTTTTTTTAAAAAAATTGATGGTTGTGTAAAAGAGTGAAGCCGAAATTTCTGTGGTGATGAATACAACATGGCCACACCTCATTTTATCCGCCTCATCCTAGACCTGCAAATAAGAAAAAGAGAGAAAAACGGGTATGTAGAGACGGCCGGTAGGGGAAGAATCCCCTATTTCCAGCTACAAAAGTGTTTGCCCCATATATCATGCCCTAATAAGGAGGTGGAGTCCTCCTTATATAGGAGATATGGGAAACCCTAACCTCAATGTGCCAGGCCCAGTTAGGGGTTGTCTCTACATGCCCACAACCTAGTGTAGTATAAACTACAACGCGCTGGGCTTCGCGGGTTAGTACGCAATAATAATAATATTAATATACAAGGCGATAAATAATACATAACCGTTTAAGTTGGGTCAAGTACCTTACCTCTACAAGTCCCCCAAGTCTAGTTTTGCTCAAGCGTGCAAGCGCTGGGAGTAGCACTGGACTTATTAGGAGCTCAGGAGTGAAGATTACTAATTCTAGGCTTACATGTCGTCCGGGTGCGAGAAAGTTGATGGCCACGTTTGTGGTGATCATGGACGCATATGTGGATGTTATGCCACCTTAGGTGAGTGTGAAACCACTGGTCGTTGCATATGTTGTGTCAAGTGGTATAGTCGTAGGCCAAATGATGTGAGAAGTATAAATATCGTCCGGCGTATCGAAGCATTCGCATTATATAAGAACCGATGCAGGATAATGTGCCGTGGATATCTGTAACAACCCGCTTTTCGAAAGTCAAAGTCAACGTCAAGATTTAAGTCAAAGGAAGAAAAGATTGCTAATTGCGATCTGTCACTCCTTGCCTAACTACTGTTTTGACTTCTTTGACTTGTAACCGAATCCTATTAATTATTTGTTTTAGTTGTATTATGTGGAGTATCTATTAATAATCGAGGTTTAATCGCATATTTAATCGCTAATCGACTTATTGCTAATCGCTATCGCATTCGCAACTCGAATTATGTGTTCTGGATATTGTTTTATGTGTGTGTGCTATTTATGTGTTACTTATGCATGTTATGTTTATGTTGAGGTGTTAATCGCAATCTCAATCTATCGCATCGCAATCAAATCACAGACGCTAAACGCAAGTTAATTATAGTTATTGTATGTTAGATATACTCGTTAGGTTATTTGTGTAACAATTGGGTAATACTATCGCATTGCTCACTCGAATCGTATCGCAACGCTCAACACGCGAATCGAAACGACAAAACTCATCGCGCCGGACACCTGGATCGAGTGGCCATCCGATCGAGTGGCCATCCGATCGGATTGTAATCCGATCGAGTTGCCACCCGATTGGACTGCCATCCGATCCGTGACCTGCTCAACACTTCATCATTTTCCATTTTGGGAAACCCTATAAATACCCTCCTGTCACATCATTTGTGATGTGACAGCTCCTCACTCGAACCAGCTGCACTCAAGCACTCATTTCTCTCGATTTCTCGCAATTCTCGTAAGTTTTCAACCTAAATCTTGTACTTCTATGATCTATACACACTTCTTCATCATTTTCACTTTTGAATCTTAACTTTTAATCGTGAAATCACCGGATTTGAGGTGTTCTAGGGTGATGTCATGATGGAGTTCTTATGAACTTCAAAGTTTGGCTTCATTCCACCAAGAACAACTTAGATCTAAAGGATTTCCACATGAATAATCAATGTTTTCACGTAGATCTACACATGTTCTTGGTTAAAAGGATTGAAAGAAGGTTTCCCAACGTTCTTTCAACTCTTTTACACTCAATGCACTCAAAACCGATAGAATCGGAGCTCGTTCTAATCTTCTACTCCTTCTTAGTGATGGGTTAGTTCAAGATCTGAATCCTATCCGAGAGACAACTGGTTTCGGGTTTAAACATGAACAACCATCTTGAACCGTTAACTGGTCGGACTAGGGTGGTTCCTGTTTGATCGGAGCACTTGGGTCGGGATGGGGTTTCTGTTGTTTAAACACACTATTATAACGTCTCGGTCAAAACTGCAAAACCTTCAAAATAATCAAGTGTCAAGATGATCAGGATGGATTGCCGTCCGATCGGACTGCCGTCCGATCGTACTGCACTGGGTTTCACACTTAAACATTTTTTTCTCCAAAATTTCAAAGAACTGAATGTCGAACGGATTGCCGTCCGATCAGATCGCCATCTGATCGAACGACCATCCGATCGTGTGACGTTTGGGACTTTGGTACTTGATCAATTTCAAAGAACAGCAGTTCCAAACGGATTGCTATCCAATCGAATTGCCATCCGATCGATTGACAACCCTGCTATGAACTTGTTCTCACTAAGTCTCCTGCCAATCGGATCGCTATCCGATCAGACTGCCGTCCGATCGATCGACCTGAAGGGTAGAGATACTTCTCTATTTTTAAAATGCTACAAAGAAAACTTCAAAGCCATCATACACAAACACATCTTTACCAAAACGAATGTCAATACAATCGAATGGCCATCCGATCAGATGACCATCCGAACGGATTGACATCCGATCGACTGGCCATTCGATCCGATTTTCCGATTGGATTACCATCCGATACTTGGTACTTTTGCACCATTTATCGCGCCGCAGATGGTTTATACTATCGTTAACTATTCAGGCTAATCTCCCAGCGCTCCCTTCAATCCAAGAGAGTGTTTACTTGTTAAACACAATCTGTGAGTATACTCGATCCCTTTTTGCTTTATGCACTTTTGGGTGTTACATACGTTACTTATTCTAAATCACATCGATCACACAACGCAAACACTATTTATACGCTGACCTCTAATGCATGTTATACGTGACTCTATGAATGCCTGTTTGTTATGTTTACACATTGATTACTGTCTACCTGCCTTAGCAACGTTAGTACTACAGTTTGGACTCAGCACCTGTTCACTCAAGGGTTGTTAAGGACAATACTTCACGTGTTCGCAGTGGTGAACATGTGATGCGCACTCGCTACTCGCAGTCAAATCACAGTCATTGGTATTGATAGGATCTTTGTCGATAACTTACATGCTTCACATTATACGTTGTACATGCTGGTTATGCGTAAACGATTTCAAACTCTATTATGCTATATCAAACTTGTATGCTCACCTTTACACTATGTGTATTGACCTCTATTTTAACGTATGTGACAGGTGCTTAAGATGCTAGGGATTGCTGTGCTTTGACGAATCAAGCTAGGGGTCTAGTTATGTCACGCTTAAATTTGAGTCGTCAGATTAGTATTTGTTTATGAGACAATTATTTGTATTAAATGTTTTGTTTGGATATGTTGTGGTATGGGACATGACGTTTAATTATCTGGTAATGAATAGTTGTTATGGATACTCAAGGACAATCTGTTTCACTCAGTGTCATGCCCCGATGTTTCCACCATCGGTTGGGGTGTGACAGATTGGTATCAGATCCATAACTATAAGGAATTAGGCAAGACTCGACCTAGTCCGGGTCGATATCTTAGAAAGGACCTAGTCTATAGTCTAAGTAGCATCAGACCGACTTGTGCATGCACAGTAGGGGTTTTGTACGAGCATTACTTGGTAATTCTCGCTCGAACTTGCTGTACATTACACACTTGCGCGAACATTGCATACTATAGTTCGCGCAAGATCAACCTTTCCTAAGGCTGATTACACACACAAACGGATGATCTGGTTAAGATTATGTAACACCCCAAAACCCGAATGTTTATATTCGTTAAATATTATGATATGGTGCATCAAGGAATAAATGACTAGGTTATTTAACCTAGTTAAGAATATGAAAGAAACAATTTAGGGATGAGAGTTGTGCCAATTATTATAAATGGCAAACTTGAGGGACTAAAGGGGAGTAAATGAAAGTGAATTTATAAAAGAAAAACAAATACACACATACACACACACATCGTGTGTTCGAGAAGGAGCAGGAGGCTCCCATGGAGCTAAGAACCCTAACATCATCTTTTTCATCAAATTGAAAGGCCAAACGAAGCTTAAATTCATAACCGAGCATAGAATAACGATCACCTTCACTAGGGAATCGTAAGGTATGTCTTAAATTCTAGATTGGTGATCTTCAACGAAGTTGGTTATGTTCCAATCCGTGAATTGGTATGAAATTGAGTATGAACATGTGTTGGAATCATCATCTAGAACATGGCTTATGCATGGCTTAGGTTAATTTGATGTGTAAGGGTGAAACCCGTTTGTTATGGTGAAGATAATGACATGGGTAAATCATCTATGTCTAAATTCTTGCTTAATATTGATGTATTTTGATTTGTATGATGGATTCTTATGAGAGGAATTGAAAGAAATGTGATACTAGTATGTTTGATGTTTATGCATGTATGATTCATGTTGATTAGAAGGAAGAAATTGATGAATTAGGTATGAGATTAGAAGGATATGCATGAACTAGTTGTACACTATGCTTACAAGGTAGTACACATATCAAAAGTATGATGAAATTATGAAGAACTTAAGATTAGATCACTTGTAAGTGATTAACAAGTAATTATGAAGTGGGTTTTAGATGATGTAATGTAAATTGATGATTTACTTATGTTAACAATGTTTGGAATCATACATGTGTGTGAGTGTTTAAAGAAATTGGATAAGAAATGATGAATTGTTGTTAGATGAAGTGAACAAAATGTGATGATAATATGTATGATGTTTAATTTTAAATACCACATGTTGATTAGTAGAAGGATTTGATGAACTATGTATGAATTTAGAAGATTGTGCATGAATTAGTTGTACGTTATGCTTAAAAGGTGGTACGCACCCCAATCGTATGATAAAATGTATGTATTGTCGTCCGTATAGTCGATTATGATGTTACGGGTATATAATGATAAGTCGAAAGTTAAGGTAATTGGACCGTTGACTTCTAACAAGTCAACTGTGTATAAGAAGAATGGTTAGACATGTTGTCATAATTGTAAGATTAAAGTAAGTTATACGGTGCGTGTTAGACGTATGTGTGTTTAATGTGATAACATGACGGATTTCACGAGTTGGAAATGGTATGAATTTGGTTATATGTATTATGCTTGTTAGAAGTGACCATAGCGTCAAATGTGAATTATGCGATCGATATGATCGTTAACATGTACAACTGTGTATGCTAATGAGAATGTGATTTCGATGACATGGAAGTATAGGAATCATGTCGAGACGGAATCAAGCACGGAAGGCTAACGGGTCAAGAAGTAACGAGGAACGAATGTGAACACGGATGCATGAAGTAAGTGATTTTTGTAATCACTTCTTAGTTGTTTATGTAAAGTTATGTGCAATTTAATTAAGTATGATGATCGAGGTCAAGTAGGAAAGAATTGTATGTGACCGATGAAGTATTAAACGGATCTTAGTTTTGATCCGAGCAAGGTATGCGTGATTAAGAATTTTAGCTAAGTAGTAGGATTGGTTACTTATGCGAGGGAGTCCTTTGTTGTTAAGGATAGAGCAAAGTTGACAAAAACGCCCTTGATGGGTAAAACGAGCGAATGGTCTTAAAAGTTGATTACAAACAAGTTATTTGATTAAATGAATGTTTTGAAAAATCAAGAAAGCGAGAAGTATGGTTTTCGTGAGCTAAGGACATTAAAATGCGCAAATACCCTTAACAGGTCAAAATAAGCTCTTGGGCGAAAGTGGGTCAAGAGGATGCAAGACATCCGAGAACTTAATCTTTTATGATAGACAATGTTGACATTATTAGGTTCATAAGAAGTTATGGTCAAACAAACAAGTTATGTGGATGAATGCATGAACGGGTCGAATAAATCATAAATGAATAATAAGACGATAGCGTGTAAGTTAAGAATTTCCTTAATCCGGATGTGGGATTTTAAGTTCATATGATAGAATGTGAATTTACAAGCATGTAGGAAGAAACGGGAGGTTAAACGGGTAAGCGGTTCAAAAGTTACGCGCGTTTTAGTGCGTACGGACGACGAAACGGAACTGCAGAAAAGTGCCATTTCTAGAGGTAGTCGCCGACGGGCAAGGGGGTCGTCGCCGACGGGCTCTAGAAAGTTAGTTTTTTTTCTGACGGGTTATCTTCCTGTCTATGGGGTTTTGGCTACGGGAAAAACTACGGGTCGTCGCCGACGGGCCCTAGGGCCGTCGCCGACGACCTCCCCAAGTCCAAAAGTCTAAAAATTTGTTATTTAAGTTGATTTATGTATCGTAGGCTTCGGTTTGTTATCCGTGGACTACGACGGACTTTCTAAACATGGTTTTGATCGATCCTTATTTGTTTATGGACTATAAATCAAAGTGTAAGTCCCATGTAATTAACGTATGAGTATGTAAGAAGTATGCAAGATCTTGTACGTGTATGTAGATGTGTATGTATGTATGTATGTATGTATAAAGATATGTATGAGTGTATACATGTATGTAAAGATGTAGGAAAGGTATGTACGTATGTAGATGTATATGTATATGTATGTATGTATAAAGACATGTATGAGTGTATGCATGTATGTAAAGATGTAGGAAAGGCATGTACGTATGTAGATGTGTATGTATGTATGTATGTATAAAGATATGTATGAGTGTATACATGTATGTAAAGATGTAGGAAAGGTATGTACGTATGTAGTTGTGTATGCATGTATGTATAAATACATGTATGAGTGTATGCACGTATGTAAAGTTGTAGGAAAGGTATGTACATATGTAGATGTGTATATATGTATGTATGTAAGTACGTAAGTATGTATGATTTAGACACGTTGAGTGTTGTAGCATCGTTTTTAGACCCAAATGAGTCGTTCAGAAGAGTTTATCTTAGTTTCAAAGAAACTAAGTTCAATTCAGCTAGATTCACGCTTTAAACTGTTGTATGATTGATTTAGAAGACGTTTACAACCTGAAAACACTTCGGCAGCACTTCGTTGCTTTGGCCGGAAAGTTACAAATGAATTAGACATGAGGGTATTTATAGGGAAAGACCCTTCCGTTTGAAAATGACATGAAACTTTCAAACGGAACCCTTTCAAAGGGAAGGGTCACCTTCAAAGGGAAGGGTCACCTTCAAAGGGAAGGGTCACCTTCAAAGGGAAGGGTCACCTTCAAAGGGAAGGGGCTCAAACACATCTAAAACCTACCCTATTTCTCGTAAAACACACCCTGATCTAACAATTCTAATACAAGACTCGATACAAGACGAAGTCGACAGACGCATGCACCAACAGACTCCCCCTCGAATGTTGACGAGTCTTCAGTGTCGAGTCTTCAACGTCTTCAGTCTTTATCAGTCTTTGGGCTTCCAGAATCTCTATCTGGCTCTTTTCTCCCTCGAATAGACTCCACTCTGATGTCTTCAGACTCCCCCTCTCGATTTGCTGGGATCGCAGTCTGAGTTTTACAAAATCCTCAGGTATCGGAACCTGGCACTCTATCTTCAGGTTCAAGATCAAAACCTGGCTATACCTACACATTCTTAACCCAGAAGTGAATTTTCTAAATTTAACAATTTGAATGCATCAATAACAACTCTCATATGCATCAACAATCACTCTTCCTCAGATCACATACACATGATGAACCATTTGTTGATTTAAAAACATATTTTCACAATTAAGACACACTCCCTCTCACAACCATGTCATCATGTTTAGCACTCGGAACTTTGAAAATCAGCTTTCGAATATCAGTTATCGAAAATCTTTTTGAGTTTTTCAAAAATTTATGCTAAAACACACCGAAAATCTTTTTGAATTTGAATGTAAAGAAATGCAGTAAAGAAATATTTACAGACAATATTTTTGTCAGTTTATGAGACATGTCACTAACACCGCTAAGCTGCATTTCATTTTCAGTTCTAAAAAATTCACCTAGATTGTCAGTATATTTGTCCACTTAAATTTTCACACAAAGTTCAATTGATCCGAGATATGAGATTAATGTTTTAAGCTCTTGAACTTATCCGTGTGTCTCACTACTTGAATATACTCCCGTATCCAGATCCCAATATTCAGTCTTACAGGTGAGTATACCACAGATGATATCTGTAAGGGAATAAATTATAGTGCGAGGGCCGTGAGAGCTCAGGTCGATCTTTCGATACGCTGAGAGATGACGGCTTCGACTTTTGGTGTGTCCCCTTTAGAGGATCTTTTGCATTACAACAGCAGCGACTATCAATTTTATTGTTTCATCAGCTTGCTGAGGGTGATGCTATGTTTCAAGCATTTGCAGAAAGCATTATCCGGGGACTAGGTCAGAAATTTCTTTCAGCAGAAGTCCCGGGATAATACCCCAGATATCACTGAGCATAAAGACCTAGTATCTCAGAATAAGGGACCTTTCAAACAAGATTTCAGGGGTTATCTATATATCCAAGTTTGTGTTAACCCACAGAACAAACAAGTTTGAAATTTATGTTTGTATCTCGTCACAATTTACTAAATGTGTAAAAACCTACTGACACATCCACAGTGAGATTGTTTATCACATATTATCTAAACAATTCTTTAGCATGCTGTGACAGTCCACTGATGTACTATCATTTCCTCTTTTATGACACTAAAACTCATTTTTGATTTTATCATGTTTTTGCCCTTTTTCAAATTTTCTAATGTTTTTGGATTTTCAGAAATTTCTACTCCCCCTAAAATACAAACATATTAAAGGAAATTTGAAAAAAACTGTACAATATACTTGACAACTGATAACGAATCGCTTCAAATCGCCATCCACTTGGCATAAACAATCAGAACTCCCCCTTTCACAAAACTATTTTCTCATTATGATTTCAAAACACTTAAGTTTGTTTTAACCAAAATGATTTTTCCGGAAAATAAGTTTTGTTGGTTTTACCACTTGTAAAATTAGGAGTTTGGTTCATCAAATTATCCTTCAAACATACGAATCAGGATTACATCAAGTTCAAACTAATGACCTTGACGAATCACATTGTAATTCCAAAGCATATAACCACATGTAGGAATAAAATCTCTACACAAACCATTTTACTAATCAAGATGCCGATTCCTGCTTCGCACTTACCAACCTGGAAGCTCCGGCAATTCCTGCAGTATGACTTGCCAAAATTTAACTATTACAAGATTCATTCACAAAAACAATTTTCAAGAAAGATGCCGATTCCTGATCCGCGATATAAACTTGGGATCACAGGCATAGTCCTAAGACTTTACGGGAAACAAACTTCCATCCAAGTCTTCTCAGACTTGATGGCTTTCAGTTCTTGCGCAGTAGGGTTGTAAGTTGCCTTTTTAGTTGCATAAAAATCTTTAACCCCCTTAACTTTCCCATTCAACATTTTTCCAAAAATTTTCTTAACACTTCCATTAAATGTTTTCTCAACATCAAATTTCTTCTGATCAGCAAACCATTGATTTGAAATTTCAACCTTACCCACTTTTTGTTTAACCTCTTCAAACTTCAGTGATGGAAACTCATCATCATTCACTGAAATTTTCACCTCAACCTGTGGCTCTTCTGGTTTTGTGGAACCAGATTCATCGCCGACTTTCTCATCAACTTTCTTAACAACCCACACTTGGTTGTCATTCTCTTTCTTTTTATAAAAATTATTTTTAGAACACTCACCAACCTCATAAGTTGAATTTTCAAAAATTTTAAATCTATTGGTTGGTGGTTCAACATCAACAACCTTTTCTTTCAATTTCTGAGAAACTCCCTGTTTTGTTTTGACAATTTTCTGACAGTTCAATGCAATGTGACCAGTTTCATTGCACTTGTAACAGGTACGAGTATCTCTTTGATAAAACACTTCAGTTCCATTCTTCTTCTTTTCAGCAAGAAATTCTTGATTTGACTGTCTCCAGAATGGTTTCTTCTGTTCCTCTTCTGCAAGTCCACCTGATACAAATTCTGTTTTTGTTTTAGAATTTTTCAAATTTTTATGATTTTCTGGTGGAATAAATCCAAGACCTTTCTTTTTGTAGCTACGATTTTGGTTTGGTTTCTTTTGAAAACCAGAACCAGAATTATAACCCTTTTTCTTGTTTAGACGTTGTTGAACTCTTGAAGTGTACTTTTTAGGTTTTTCAGTAAGATTTAAATCTTTTATTTCAAAAATATTAATTTCTGTCATTTTGAAAACCTTTTTGATCATGTCAAAACGAACACTTCTTATTGGAAACTCTTTGTCAGAGTATAATTTGTCCGAATCATTTAAAGTGTATGCAACTTCAAATGCTTCATCATCCAAATTTGCTTTCGATATCAAAAATTCTTTACTATAAGACCGTTTAACCGACGACTTGGAACTGTTGACCGACGAACTCGAACTTTTGACTGACGAACTTGAACACCCAGACTCGGACTTTGACTCAGACTCCTCCTCAGTATCCAACACCTGATCGACCACCCTTTTGATTAACTCAGACTCATGATCAGTATCGGACAAGGTAAACATGCCATCAATGTTATCTGGTAAAATGTCAGTTGTGTCGGTTTTTAGCTTTATATTGACTGCTTTTTCAAGTTGCTCCTCGTTTGGTTTTCTAGGAGAATACCCTTCCCAAATTGGAGGCGGACACTTGTTATAGCTAACAGTCGGTTTCTTACCACTATCTTTCTTTTTCTTCGGCTTCTCGTCTTGAAAAGCTTCCATACCTGCAACAGTTGGGTAAATACGATCAATGAGATAATCAGAACTAGAATAACTTTGTAATAAACGTCTAATTCTCTCATTCTCAATCTTCTCTGTCTCCAACTCTTGCTTCCATTTAGCACTCTCCTCGATGTAAAAGTTGATTGCTTTTTGCTTTGTCATCATCACAGCATTCATCATTGTTAGTGCTTGTTCTCGTTCTGAGTTAGTCTTTTGAAGACCAGTTACTGTTTTGTTCAATACATCATAAGATTCTTTTACATAGTTAAGATTGAACAGCAACTGCTCCTTCTTCTTCTCATACTCAGCAATTATCTCATCTTTTGCTGTACAATCCTTGCATGCTTCCAAACACTTCTCACAAGGCTTTACAACTTCAACAATCTTTTCAACTTCTATGATCTTTTCAACTTCGATCACTTTCTCTTCTTCAATCACCTTCTCTTCTTCCTTCACTCGCTCAGTTTCAATATTCTTCTCAGCAACACTTTCAACATTCTCTTTCTGAACACCATCTTCAGATTTCTTTAGTTGTTGTTCTTTAGCAGCTTGTTTCCCCTTTAGTTTCTCCATGCGATCTGCAAAATAGAAATGAAAACTTTCAGGAGAAAGATGAGTTTTAGCAACATTAAAATGTTTCTCTTCCTCATCATCACTGCTACTATCAACAGGTGTTTGATCAAACTCTACAGATTTTTCAGAATCAGCATCTGATACGCCAGAATCAGACGGTGTTTGATCAAATCCAATTTCTTTTTCTGAAATAACAACATTTTGAACACTCTCATCAGAACTTTGTAGACTTTCATCAACACTTTCTGAACTTTCAACAGAAACAACAGACTCTTCATCCACACTTTTCACTGTTTCACCAATAGACTTCATCCAAGTAGCAAACATGTCTGGTTCTCGAACAATCTTAGCAATAAAAGCTTTATATTCTCCTTTTTCATCAACGAACATATCCCAGCTGAAGCCTTCAGGTAGTCTCTCATCATCTTGATCGACTATGCATGCTTTGCTATCAGGAGATATGTAATTGTTCCAGTTGAAGTCTACCAAACATCCTCTTTTTGAATCCTCAATCTTCCTACCATGAGCCGTCTGTGAATCTTGTGATTGACCAACCTGCTCATAAATGGCTTTCCGGTAGTAGTCGTCTTTTCCGAATGGATTTTGAGCACCACTAGCTTCCCTGTTCTTGCACTCCCGCTTGAAATGACCTTTTTCCCTGCATCTGAAACAAGTAACTTTAGATTTATCAAAACCTAAAGTAGATACACAAGCATCAAGAAAGTCATTTCTCCCGGTAATTGTCTTAAACTTTTCAGCACGTCTAAGAACACTAGCAAGACACCATTTGATATCCATCAGTTCCATCTCTTCGGCGTCTATCTGATCGTAATCCTCCTTTGTGAGCATAGGATTTCCGATTCGACCAGCCACTAGACCTTCATACGAGATAAGCACGGAACCAAGTAATGCCATATGATCTTTCGCAACCTCCTCAGAAAAACTTTGTCCATCTGGAAGATTCAAGGCAATATTGCATTGTATCACACAACCATTTCCTGTCTTGGTGCTTTGAGACTGAAAGTTTTCTGATGAACTCTTTGGATTAACACTCGGATATAATGAGAAACCACTGCTGTTTTTGTTTGAACTTTGATCAATCTTTTCTGTAGAATCCCCAGCACTATACGCAGTCTGGATTTTCGGACTTCTCTCAGCTTCTTGAACCGGAACACTTCCTTTGTAATACATTTTTACATCCTGTTGACCATTTGGACTGTTCATCCTCGCGATCTTCTGTTGTTCCAGCCTGACCCTCAATCTTTTCGATAAACTCACCAATTGATAACCCATCATAAACTCCTGTGTTTTTCAGAATCATCAAATAAGTTCCCCACTCTTTTTGCGGTAACGCATCAGCTAATTTGTCTACCCACTCTTCAGACTCTTTTTCTATACTAAGCATTGACATAGATCGCACAAGGTGACAATATCTTTCAATCAGCTTCTTTGTGTATTCACCTGGTAGACTGCTGAACAGATCAAACTCTTTCTTTAAAAGTGCCTTCTTGCTTTTAATCATTTTCTCGCTACCCTCAAATTTGACTCACTACTAGAAAACTGCTATTATTCCTACCAAAATTTCCTACGCATTTCCTACGAACGAAAATGGCGACACATTTCCTACGAAATTCCGACGTATTAAAATGGATCTTAGTTTTGTGACAAAAAAAGCGACAAAAGAACGACAAATTGGTTTGCGTAGAAAATGTGTAGGAAAATTCCGACCGATCTCCGACGAAATCCGTTTTCATTTTAACCATTAGTCGGAAATTCGTAGGAATTGTTATGCGTAGGAAAAGTGTAGGAAAATTCCGACCGATCTCCTACGGAATCCGTTTTCATTTTAATTATCGGTAGGAAATGCGTAGGAATCCAATTTATCATTAAAAAAAATTCATAATAAAATGAAATTACTGATATTAAAACATAAAGTTTTATTATTTATAACAATATATGTTATTTTTAAAATAAAATTATTTATATCCGTAGGAAAAGTGTAGGAAAATTCCGACCGATCTCCTACGGAATCCTTTTTCATTTTAATTATCGGTAGGAAATGCGTAGGAATCCAATTTATCATTAAAAAAAATTCATAATAAAATGAAATTACTGATATTAAAACATAAAGTTTTATTATTTATAACAATATATGTTATTTTTAAAATAAATTTATTTATATCCGTAGAAAATGTGTAGGAAAATTCCGACCGATCTCCGACGAAATCCGTTTTCATTTTAACCATTAGTCGGTAGGAAATGCGTAGGAATCCAATTTATCATTAAAAAAAATTCATAATAAAATGAAATTACTGTTATTAAAACATAAAGTTTTATTATTTATAACAATATATGTTATTTTTAAAATAAAATTATTTATATCCGTAGGAAAAGTGTAGGAAAATTCCGACCGATCTCCTACGGAATCCTTTTTCATTTTAATTATCGGTAGGAAATGCGTAGGAATCCAATTTATCATTAAAAAAAATTCATAATAAAATGAAATTACTGATATTAAAACATAAAGTTTTATTATTTATAACAATATATGTTATTTTTAAAATAAATTTATTTATATCCGTAGAAAATGTGTAGGAAAATTCCGACCGATCTCCGACGAAATCCGTTTTCATTTTAACCATTAGTCGGAAATTCGTAGGAATTGTTATGCGTAGGAAAAGTGTAGGAAAATTCCGACCGATCTCCTACGGAATCCGTTTTCATCTAAAGTCTATATATAAGAATTAAAATCTAGAATATATCAGCTCCTGCCTGGAGGAAAAACTGGCTAAGACACTTCGGTTATAACGTATAGGTCCCGAGTTCGATTCCAAGCATGCACGTTCCAGGGGGTTGATTTAAAACCCCTTTTTTATTTTTTTATAAAAGATAAAAAATATTAACTTTAATTTTATAACAATATATGTTATTTTTAAAATAAATTTATTTATATCCGTAGAAAATGTGTAGGAAAATTCAGACCGATCTCCGACGAAATCCGTTTTCATTTTAACCATTAGTCGGAAATTCGTAGGAATTGTTATGCGTAGGAAAAGTGTAGGAAAATTCCGACCGATCTCCTACGGAATCCATTTTCATTTTAATTATCGGTAGGAAATGCGTAGGAATCCAATTTATCATTAAAAAAAATTCATAATAAAATGAAAACAAGTGTGTGTACAAATCATTTTGCATGGCACTATGTTATGCTGAATTTGTAATGTAAACATTATGTAAACAAGTGTGTGTACAAATAAGCAAATAATGGATAAGTCAAAAGTGTCTAAAGTGATACCCGGACGGGGTATTAAAGGCACATCAGGAAATGGTGAGTGTTGTCTGCTCGGACAACAAGCTATTCAATCGGATGACATTCTGTTCGAACGGATAACGTGCTGTCCGATCGGATGAGTGCTGTCCGATCGGATGGCAATCCGACCGGATGACACTGATTAACAAAAGTCAATACTTTACAGTAAAGCCCCGTTTCCTGATTTGTTGATCTATCTACACACATACAATACGCAATTGTTTATAAAGACACATATACACAAAACATGACTAGATGGTAACGGAAACTATAGACGTATACACTAACACACATAACCACATATTTTTTTTGTATACCACCTTACTTAACAAGGCTTACTATGATTTTCATACGTCGAACCTCGTAATTAAGTGTGCACCCAAAATTACGCGCTTCGTCAGATGGTCCACATAGCACTTCTAGTTAAGCGAGGAAAACAAATAAGATTGAAGCATCGTTTAAATCAAATAAGCATCAATATAACACAACATTAATTGAATTAAAACATAGATAGCATTGTTTGTTCGACGATCTATCATGCAAATTACATTTGAAACATGTCATGTAATGGATCAATTCCAGACTCAAAACTATCAGGTAGTGGAGGTAGTGGATCCAGTTGCATACGAGCAGTTAGCATGCTTTCCAACCATTGATTTCTTTCTGTCAACCATTGTACTTGTCGTAGCAATTATTGGTTCTGATTGTTCAACCTAGCCATTTCAACTACCATTTGGTCTGGATGTAGACCCATTTGAGGCACCGTACTTGGGCCTGCTATATCAGTTGGTGACAGAAAGGACTGTGGCAGTAACGGTGATTGCAAAAATGGTTCCGATCCTAATTGGTCTTGCATCATCATGCTTTCATCAAACAATTCATCTTGCGTCGTTGGATCCTCCTCGAGGACTATCGGTGAGAGGCCTTGTGAGACGTTTGGTGTTAATGGTTGGGGTGGGTTAATTGGAATATGCTCTTGTATGTATGGCAGCCGTGGTTGCATATCATATCGATAAAATGATGATGGAGGAAATTGCAGCAATGATTGTTGTAGATTTTGTGTGGGGGTGCTGTCTAAGACAAATGGAGTTCCCTCCGACTGAGATGGTTGGGTTGGTGTTAGTAATATGTGATAGTAATATTGTGTGATAGTAATATTGACAGTGATCGAACCATATGATGGCTCTAGGATGTCGAAGAAACGGCGCCAAGGTGTATTGTGTGATAGTAATATTAACAGTGATCGAACCACTAGGGTCAACCTTTCCTATTCGTTGCCAATCAATACCGCTGATGGTAAAAACTTCAAGGTCCTTGAGTTTCTGATACTTCCCATGAGTGGGTAACTCAGCAAACCGAAGGAACGGATGAATTCCCGCTGCGGTTGAGGATTCAGCATGTGCTACTGGGAAATTTGCCATTAGAATTTTGGGTTTTGTTGAACTGAGTAAGTATGGGTTATGCGTAGGAAAAGTGTAGGAAAATTCCGACCGATCTCCTACGGAATCCGTTTTCATTTTAACCATTAGTCGGAAATTCGTAGGAATTGTTATGCGTAGGAAAAACTGGCTAAGACACTTCGGTTATAACGTATAGGTCCCGAGTTCGATCCCAAGTATGCACGTTCCAGGGGGTTGATTTAAAACCCCTTTTTTATTTTTTTATAAAAGATAAAAAATATTAACTTTAATTTTACTCTCACCACTTACCAAAAAAAAAGTCTAATTTCCCACTCGTTTTCTCCCACTTTTTACCCCAAAAAAATTCTAATTTCCCTCCTTTATTTTCTTTGACCTACATCAATTCTTCTCTCAAAATTCATCCCTAGATCTGGTAAAAGAACTTACCTGCTCCTCTTCTTCATTCCTTCTTAGAAAAACCCTAAACACCCACTAAATCATACATCTGCACCCTCCATCCATCTTGATTTCACCTACAAACACCCACACCCGACAAACAGTCAAACCCCCCTCACCCTCTCTTCTCTCTCAGCCGACACCCCCTTCTCCTCTCCGGTTCCTTCACCGGAGCAACCCTGGCCGACG
Source organism: Helianthus tuberosus (assembly GCA_030545235.1). NCBI lineage: Eukaryota > Viridiplantae > Streptophyta > Magnoliopsida > Asterales > Asteraceae > Helianthus > Helianthus tuberosus. The sequence continues at coordinate 5,156,278 of CM060372.1, forward strand.
CCGGTTCCTTCACCGGCAAGCACAACATCCTCTTGACACCTCCCTTGTACTATCTATCACCTACTCAACCCCCCCCCCCATCTGCTCGATTGATCGACAGCGAAAGACGAAGAGCGACGACGCCGTCGTCGTCTGCGGTGGTTCTGGTTCCGGCGAGGACCCCTGGTGCTCGGTGGTGTACGGCGACGAGAGAGAGAGAGAGGCGAAGAGACGATGGCTCGACGGTCTTTGGCTTTCCCGGTAATCCTTCTCAAACCCTCGTTCTTCTTTTTTGATTCTGTTTCTAAATCGATGTTGATGTTAGTTGATGATGTTGACGAGGTGATGGTGGTGGCCGGCGGCGGCGCTGTACGCCGGAGCCACAACAGCGGCCATGGTCCAGAGTCGGTCCAAATTTGACTTGAGTTTGTTAGCGCGGGTCAGGTCCGAATCGCATGTTCGGGTCAGCCACAGTTGAATTCGGGTTAAGTTTCAGCAGGGTCGATTGGGTCAGCAACTTCAGTTCGGGAGTCTCGAGCCTACTCGGTTCAGTCCAACGCTGATTCGGGTGTTTGGTTCGATCTTGTTTTAATCAAAAAGGTATTTTCTGAGTCTAAATTGTTGTTTTAATCAAAAAGGTAGGAGATGCTTAAGGTGCATTTCGACATATTAAAATGAGATTTTTTACAAGCTTTGTTTTAAACAGGTGAAAATATTGAATGATTACATGTAAACCCGAAGTCTAAAAGCTCGATTGAATTTCGTTGAAATCCATTCGTTTACAAGTGTTTACTTCCTTTTCTGTTGGATCTTCCTCAAATTATCATTGCAGAATATGTCTACTTATTAAATATTTCCTAAGGATATGATTCTAGTATCTCTAGAAATGTAACATATAGGTTAATGTTATTTTTATTCTCTTAAATTTTGTTCTTCGCATCTTCCTTCCGAGTACATGATGATATGTATCATGATTTGTCAAAACTAAAAATGAACCTGTTGTGATTAATTATTATTATATATAGAAAATAAATTTTACATACCTTAGCTAGTTTGGGATGAAGGGCTTGTTTTTGCAAAATAGATATGGTGGCTTCTTATATCAAGGAACATGAACTGTTTTTTTTGGAGTTTTGTTGTGGCAACTGTTTACAGCCAATGTTTGAGCAGAAAATTACTCTTAAGCTTATAATTTGCAGGTTTACAAGAGCGGACCACTGTTTCTGTCATCAAAAGGTGAATTCTCTTCATCATGTAATGTTTAACTGTTTTCATTGATCTTAATCTTAATTTGCATGCATAGCAATGCAGATTTTTTAGTGCTACTTTTAGCCGTTTATCATGGCCATATCTTTGATAGGAACATTTGGCCTTACAACCTTGAAGAGTAATTCTGCAAGGTTGTGATTACACCGGGTAATGTTTCAACAAATGAGTTAATTTGGGTCACTTAATTATACAATATGCTGAAATGAGTCACTCCTATAAAACTTGCTAACTTTAGAACAGATCCAAATGGGCCAGCGCCACCCACCCTCACCTGCCACTGTCTACCACAGTCGCAATAAAATGTTAGATTTTTGTAGTGTTATTATATGTTGCAAGAAAGTATACCAGCTGTTAGCATTTGAAAGTAAAAAAATTAGACGCAAACTTATAAATATGAACATTCTCATACAAAACTAAGATCTGGTAATGAAACACAAAATCCATATTATGGTGTGAAACTATTATAGAATAAACTTTAAACTTATGGGATCATGTTTATTAGCCTGTAAATGTCTCAGTGGCCACCAGAATGTATGGTAAAATCTCCCTTCGCATTCTTATGGATAAAAGTTTATTAAATATTAGCATGACAATTGCGATTAAAAGTGGTATTCATGTTTGTTATGTGTATTCTACTTGATGCATTTTGTTAGATGGTTTTCAAGGTAGACTCTAGGATAGGTTCACTTGTTGTAGATTTTAATATGAGAATGTTCATATAGACAAATCTTAAGTTTTCCCATAGTTTTACTTTTGCAATTTATATGTACTCCAATATACAAGTTTTGTGACTGATTAAATGAAAATAATCTTCCAGGAATTAAAGTAGAGGGAATACTACGGCAGGCTGCAGATGTAGAACTTGTTGAGCGTCGAATTCGAGAATATGAACAAGGTACGCAACTTTGGATCCTTATGTGCACACAAATTAACTTGAGACGAGAGGTCCCTTAGGTTAAAAAAAATAATAAAGGGCCTAGATTCAAGCAATCAAATTAAAAATCCAAATATAGTTAGAACTATGAACTCATCTAGAAATGTTGACAAGCAAACTCATGCCTCATGGCCTTAGAATGGTTTTTACATAGGTATTTTTAACAGGTAGCTACAGTCTTGGATTAAGTTGAGGAAACGCTCTCTCACGACAATAGTTCAGATCATGGGCCGAAGACCCCAGCTCTAAAAACCAGTACTCTCCATTGCCAGCTGGCAGTCATGCAGCCACCCCTGCTGCTGCTTCATCAATCCTTACAGGTAATGCGCTTTAAAGATAGAAAACAATTTGATACTGATATGTTATCTTGGATGCTAATTTTAAGTTGTTAAAACTCTACATGCTATATTAAAGAATTGCACCGAAGCTGTATAGGATTCGCGCGTGCTGGATTTTGGAGGAGCATCGATTAGCATTCATTAGTGAATAGTGACGATTTTGTAATTTAAACGTGCTTCGAATTTATGTTATTTGTTTTTGTTAAATTTATGTACCGAATCATATTTATCATTATGCATTTTTTCAGTAAGAAAAAGCTAAAAAAAATTTGTTTTTTTTTATTTTGTTTTTAAATGTATCCGTAGGAAACATGTAGGAAAAAGAATAAACAAGTTTCGTCACATTCCGTTAGAATTGTAGGAAACAAAGATAAATTCGTAGGAAATGTGTAGGAATCAAGAACACATTCCGTTGGAACTGTGTGGGAAAAAAAATATTTCCGTAGGAACTATGTAGGAAAAAAAAAAATTCCGTAGGAACTATGTAGGAAAAACGAATACATTCCGTTGGAATTGTGTAGGAAGAAAAAAAATTTCCGTAGGAATTGGGTAAGAAAATTAAAATATATATAATAAATATAAATATAATTGATTTAAACACAAATTTTAAAAAAATAAACATTCCGTGGGAAATGCGTCGGAAAGTTAATAAAATTAATTCCGTGAGAAATAAGTGGGAGAATTCTAACGAAACATTTGTGTGGGAAATGAGTAGGAGAATCCGTAGGAAATGCGTCAGAAAAAAATCACCCACGAGCATAATTCCCACAGCCCATTTTCGTGGGAAATCCGTGGGTAAACGCCGTTACCCACGGATTTCCCACGGAAATTGACGTGGGAATAGCAGCAGTTTTCTAGTAGTGACTTTAAGTGCATCCCAGATTGACTTTGAAGTTTTGTCATGCTGAAGTAGTATGAAAATGTCTTCTTTGATAGCTTGCTGAAGTAGACTAATCATCATCTTCTCAGATCTATACATATCACGTTCTTCATTACTAAATTCATGTATTTTTTATTAACTTTCAAATCAGTCTGTGGCAAAACATATTTCTTAAGAATACACTCCCATGATCTCAGATGGTTTTCCTGAACCCAGTTCTCGAATCTATCTTTCCACCCGTAGTATTCGTCGATACTCATCAATTTCGGGGGCTTTTGGGTGGTTCCCGTCTCGTTTTCCAAATTCATGTTCTGAGCAATAGAAGATGAACTCGACGGTGTTGCAAACGCGTTGTAGAACTCGTTATCCATGATTCGGAATCAAAGAACTTATCAAGCAAGTTTTCACACGAACTGATTCTTCTCGTAAAAATAATACCTGACAAATACAAACAAACAAACAAACAAAACACAATAAGTTTAACAACTTATCAATTAAACGGATAAAACTGGTAATCGAACTGATAACTATTCTGAGCGGACTGAGAGTTGACAGACTGTGCGAACTGCTATGACCCGGATTAAATTCAGACGACCTTTTCAAATGACCTGGTGAACTTTTGATAACTTTGAACCTTTCAAACAAGCTACCACTTGTTGACAAAAATGATCTGATCACCTTTAATAAAATTCTTGTACGGACAACATCACAACACATACAATTTAATTGCACCTCAATATCTATTTATCCTTTTTGAAAATAACCAACACCTTTTAACTATGATTGGGCCGAATTAGTGGACGATTTAACCTTTTGATTGTGATTGGGCCGCAAAACTTTAACTCTTGAATTGATATCACATGTAATCTGTCATTCCCCAAAAACACATGTAATCACTCAATGTAAAATACCGACACCATTAAGACCACTAAATTCCCATTGGACCACCAAACTTCATTTAGCCGACAACAGATATGACCATATTGTTTGTAACTTGGGCCACACATGTAATTCTGACTTTATCTCATTTATCTTCTGACTTTATCATATGCAACATCATTGGGTTACTAAATCACATGTATATATTCAATGTAAATGTCAGACAATTGATCAGATTAATACACGTATCACGTGAACAACATAACCACTTTCAAACGGCCACCTTGTTCAAACTGTCATGTCCAGTTTCAAACGGTCATGTGAATATTTCAAACAGACAAGTGCTGGACACGTTCAAACGACAACTTCAAACGGAGTGACTGCTTTCAAATGGACATTTTCAAACGGTACACTTTCAAACAGTAGTGATCAATTTCAAACGATATGTTCAAACAGAACACCAGTTTCAAACGTAACAGTCCTGTTTTCAAACGATAGGATCAAATTTCAAACAGAAGGGTATGCATTTTCAAACGGGATGGCAATTTTCAAACGGAACACCTATGCTTCGTTCAAACGGAACCTATATTTCAGTCTTTTTTTTTACCGGTTAAACTTCGAATTTTGAATTGATATTCTCAAGGGTTTGTCAAAACACAATTACGCACATATTGTGAAAGTTTCAGCCGATTTTAACCGTGAAAACTTGTAATTTTCGAAAAGAAAGGTGTAGAAACAGAAATTTGTGGCTGAATTGGTATGAACTCTTCCTCCTGAGCTCTGATACCACTTGTAGGATCGTTTTTAGACCCAAATGAGTCGTTCAGAAGAGTTTATCTTAGTTTCAGAGGCGGAAACAAAGAAACTAAGTTCAATTCAGCTAGATTCACGCTTTAAACTGTTGTATGATTGATTTAGAAGACGTTTACAACCTGACAACACTTCGGCAACACTTCGTTGCTTTGGCTGGAAAGTTACAAATGAATTAGACATGAGGGTATTTATAGGGAAAGACCCTTCCGTTTGAAAATGACATGAAACTTTCAAACGGAACCCTTTCAAAGGGAAGGGTCACCTTCAAAGGGAAGGGTCACCTTCAAAGGGAAGGGTCACCTTCAAAGGGAAGGGGCTCAAACACATCTAAAACCTACCCTATTTCTCGTAAAACACACCCTGATCTAACAATTCTAATACAAGACTCGATACAAGACGAAGTCGACAGACGCATGCACCAACAAGTGTTAACGTTATTAATGGTGTACCTTGAGAATGAAAAGTAATGCAGGTACGTTATTGAAGCCTCACCAGGAAATGGGTACGCAGATGAAATGCTCAAAGTTTGAAATGTGACGAAATGTGAAGTGTACGTGAATGAATCTTGTTTATATAATGTGTGCTAATGTTATGAATGTATGTGGTGAGTGCAGGTGGTATTGATCACGGGCGATTATCACAAGGAATAGAGATCGAAGACCGAGTCATAAGATAGATTGTACGGGAATAATCGAGTATGTACTTTAGTAAACGGGAGTTATGCTTTTGTTTTGTAAAAGAGATACTTTTTAAAACAAACCTTCAAGTAAGTCAAGATGTTTTTAATGAAAGAAATTTTATGGTATGAATTTCCGCTGCGACTTTTGTCAAATACATGTTAGGGTCTTACAAGTTGGTATCAGAGCCCTGGTTTGAGAGAATCAAGTACAAGAAAGTAAGTACTTGAACTCAAACTTGTGTGGTCTTATGATAAGGAACCCGTACAATCTAAGACTCGATCAAGATCCAAAGGTAGAAGCGAATGTAAGTATGTACTTATGTATAAGTATAAAGAAACTGACAGTATGTTATGTGAAAGGTAAGTATAAGTGTTTGAAGAAGATGACCCTTGAATGCAGTCTAGGATGAATGCTAAGGCAGGCAAGGATGCGAATGGACAGACGGACCCCAGGTACACAATGTTAATATGTATGGTACCGGTGTTAAAAGAAAAAGGAAGAAATCTCCTTGGGAGGGTAAGTACTAAATGGAAGACAACGATATTGTCTTGATAAGATTGTAAAAATGTAGCCCGAACTGAGACCCACTACTGCAGACATAAGGCGATGATTACCTGAAGGCACGAAATTAGTATGTAAATTGCGCACCTGGCCAGTACGCAAGAAGCATATGACATTCGTGAGACCGTGGTAATTATCGCAGGTATGTCCGTTAGAATTGGGTAGCATGTGGGCGTGCGGGTGAAGTGGGTAGTAAGACTCTCGGGAAATTGAGAGTACTATGTAGGAATGAAAAACATGAATGATAAGAATGAAGAATGTTGAATCCGTAAGAAAGTACGGATCAACAATGTATGAATGCAATGCTTGAATCCGCGAGACGGATTCAAGGGATGAAAAGCGTAAATGCAATGTTTGAATCCGCGAGACGGATTCAAAGAATGAAAGATATGAATGCAATGCTTGAATCCGCGAGACGGATTCAAGGGATGAAAGGCGTAAATGCAATGTTTGAATCCGAGAGACGGATTCAAAGAATGAAAGATGTGAATGCAATGTTTGAATCCGCGAGACGGATTCAAAACATAGAAGGTACGAAAGGTATGAATAATGTGTTCGAATTCGCGAAACATATTTAAGATATAAAAGACGAAACTAGTCTACATAAGAAGAAGTCAATAGCTTGACCATGTACGCGTCAAACAAGTCATAAAGGTAAATGTAAAGCAAATGAACAAAAGAATGATAGGAATGAAAATATCCGAATGTGTAAGTAACGTAAGTATATGTATGGTACAAAAGACTATAGAAATGTAGAACGATGTTAGCTACGGAGTTAAGCACGTAGGTATGACGATGACATAGCAGTTTTGTTGTGATAACAAAACAAGAGTTAAATGTTATACAATGTGTCTATAGAATGGAATCTTAAAGGATGAGATGAAAGTACTAAATCTGTTATAAACGGATCATATGAGTGTAAGCATTATTATAAGTTTGAATAAGTATGTATATTAACCTGTTATTAACGGGTCAAAGGAAATAAGAATGTTATATGAAAGTATGCCATGGGAAGTATAGACTTGTTAAGAAGAAGAAGCCAATTGTATGAATAATTATGAAATGAGATAGGATGATTACTTATGATTATGATGTGAGTGTTAAGTCAAACATAAATGTGTGTGTGTGTAAGAGGAAATGAGAAAGGTTTCGGGGACGAAACCTTATTTAAGGGGGGTAGACTTGTAACACCCCAAAACCCGAATGTTTATATTCGTTAAATATTATGATATGGTGCATCAAGGAATAAATGACTAGGTTATTTAACCTAGTTAAGAATATGAAAGAAACAATTTAGGGATGAGAGTTGTGCCAATTATTATAAATGGCAAACTTGAGGGACTAAAGGGGAGTAAATGAAAGTGAATTTATAAAAGAAAAACAAATACACACATACACACACACATCGTGTGTTCGAGAAGGAGCAGGAGGCTCCCATGGAGCTAAGAACCCTAACATCATCTTTTTCATCAAATTGAAAGGCCAAACGAAGCTAAAATTCATAACCGAGCATAGAATAACGATCACCTTCACTAGGGGATCGTAAGGTATGTCTTAAATTCTAGATTGGTTATCTTCAACGAAGTGGGTTATGTTCCAATCCGTGAATTGGTATGAAATTGAGTATGAACATGTGTTAGAATCATCATCTAGAACATGGCTTATGCATGGCTTAGGTTAATTTGATGTGTAAGGGTGAAACCCGTTTGTTATGGTGAAGATGATGACATGGGTAAATCATCTATGTCTAAATTCTTGCTTAATATTGATGTATTTTGATTTGTATGATGGATTCTTATGAGAGGAATTGAAAGAAATGTGATACTAGTATGTTTGATGTTTATGCATGTATGATTCATGTTGATTAGAAGGAAGAAATTGATGAATTAGGTATGAGATTAGAAGGATATGCATGAACTAGTTGTACACTATGCTTACAAGGTAGTACACATATCAAAAGTATGATGAAATTATGAAGAACTTAAGATTAGATCACTTGTAAGTGATTAACAAGTAATTATGAAGTGGGTTTTAGATGATGTAATGTAAATTGATGATTTACTTATGTTAACAATGTTTGGAATCATACATGTGTGTGAGTGTTTAAAGAAATTGGATAAGAAATGATGAATTGTTGTTAGATGAAGTGAACAAAATGTGATGATAATATGTATGATGTTTAATTTTAAATACCACATGTTGATTAGTAGAAGGATTTGATGAACTATGTATGAATTTAGAAGATTGTGCATGAATTAGTTGTACGTTATGCTTAAAAGGTGGTACGCACCCCAATCGTATGATAAAATGTATGTATTGTCGTCCGTATAGTCGATTATGATGTTACGGGTATATAATGATAAGTCGAAAGTTAAGGTAATTGGACCGTTGACTTCTAACAAGTCAACTGTGTATAAGAAGAATGGTTAGACATGTTGTCATAATTGTAAGATTAAAGTAAGTTATACGGTGCGTGTTAGACGTATGTGTGTTTAATGTGATAACATGACGGATTTCACGAGTTGGAAATGGTATGAATTTGGTTATATGTATTATGCTTGTTAGAAGTGACGATAGCGTCAAATGTGAATTATGCGATCAATATGATCGTTAACATGTACAACTGTGTATGCTAATGAGAATGTGATTTCGATGACATCGAAGTATAGGAATCATGTCGAGACGGAATCAAGCACGGAAGGCTAACGGGTCAAGAAGTAACGAGGAACGAATGTGAACACGGATGCATGAGGTAAGTGATTTTTGTAATCACTTCTTAGTTGTTTATGTAAAGTTATGTGCAATTTAATTAAGTATGATGATCGAGGTCAAGTAGGAAAGAATTGTATGTGACCGATGAAGTATTAAACGGATCTTAGTTTTGATCCGAGCAAGGTATGCGTGATTAAGAATTTTAGCTAAGTAGTAGGATTGGTTACTTATGCGAGGGAGTCCTTTGTTGTTAAGGATAGAGCAAAGTTGACAAAAACGCCCTTGATGGGTAAAACGAGCAAATTGTCTTAAAAGTTGATTACAAACAAGTTATTTGATTAAATGAATGTTTTGAAAAAGCAAGAAAGCGAGAAGTATGGTTTTCGTGAGCTAAGGACATTAAAATGCGCAAATACCCTTAACGGGTCAAAATAAGCTCTTGGGCGAAAGTGGGTCAAGAGGATGCAAGACATCCGAGAACTTAATCTTTTATGATAGACAATGTTGACATTATTAGGTTCATAAGAAGTTATGGTCAAACAAACAAGTTATGTGGATGAATGCATGAACGGGTCGAATAAATCATAAATGAATAACAAGACGATAGCGTGTAAGTTAAGAATTTCCTTAATCCGGATGTGGGATTTTAAGTTCATATGATAGAATGTGAATTTACAAGCATGTAGGAAGAAACGGGAGGTTAAACGGGTAAGCGGTTCAAAAGTTACGCGCGTTTTAGTGCGTACGGACGACGAAACGGAACTGCAGAAAAGTGCCATTTCTAGAGGTAGTCGCCGACGGGCAAGAGGGTCGTCGCCGACGGGCTCTAGAAAGTTAGTTTTTTTGCTGACGGGTTATCTTCCTGTCTACGGGGTTTTGGCTACGGGAAAAACTACGGGTCGTCGCTGACGACCTCCCCAAGTCCAAAAGTCTAAAAATTTGTTATTTAAGTTGATTTATGTATCGTAGGCTTCGGTTTGTTATCCGTGGACTACGGCGGACTTTCTAAACATGGTTTTGATCGATCCTTAGATGTTTATGGACTATAAATCAAAGTGTAAGTCCCATGTAATTAACGTATGAGTATGTAAGAAGTATGCAAGATCTTGTACGTGTATGTAGATATGTATGTATGTATGTATGTATAAAGATATGTATGAGTGTATACATGTATGTAAAGATGTAGGAAAGGTATGTACGTATGTAGATGTATATGTATATGTATGTATGTATGTATAAAGACATGTATGAGTGTATGCATGTATGTAAAGATGTAGGAAAGGCATGTACGTATGTAGATGTGTATGTATGTATGTATGTATAAAGATATGTATGAGTGTATACATGTATGTAAAGATGTAGGAAAGGTATGTACGTATGTAGTTGTGTATGCATGTATGTATAAATACATGTATGAGTGTATGCACGTATGTAAAGTTGTAGGAAAGGTATGTACATATGTAGATGTGTATGTATGTATGTAAGTACGTAAGTATGTATTATTTAGACACGTTGAGTGTTAACGTTATTAATGGTGTACCTTGAGAATGAAAAGTAATGCAGGTACGTTATTGAAGCCTCACCAGGAAATGGATACGCAGATGAAATGCTCAAAGTTTGAAATGTGACGAAATGTGAAGTGTACGTGAATGAATCTTGTTTATATAATGTGTGCTAATGTTATGAATGTATGTGGTGAGTGCAGGTGGTATTGATCACGGGCGATTATCACAAGGAATAGAGATCGAAGACCGAGTCATAAGATAGATTGTACGGGAATAATCGAGTATGTACTTTAGTAAACGGGAGTTATGCTTTTGTTTTGTAAAAGAGATACTTGTTAAAACAAACCTTCAAGTAAGTCAAGACGTTTTTAATGAAAGAAATTTTATGGTACGAATTTCCGCTGCGACTTTTGTCAAATACATGTTAGGGTCTTACAGATTAGGTGTGAAAACCGCAAACTCTCGACCAGATTACTCGTTCGAATTGCTATTTTTACTATAAACAGGGGAAATTGCGTTGAATTAGGAGTGAAATCCATACTTCGACGCGTATCTCCTTATCTATCTCGTGATTTCATCACACAAGCAGGAACGTAGTCGCTAAGTTAGGGGTGAAACCAGAACCTTGATGACTCATTCTACTCTCTAATGTGGTTTTACAAAACTCTCACCAAAGTCTCGACGGACTCCAACGACTTGGGTCACACTGTAACTGGGAGGATGCGTGCCGATCACTCAAATCAAAGCGAGAGCACAGTCCCGGAGGCTAAAGTGTGCACTTATGTGTCCTTGTGAATAGTCGAAACACTTTGGGTAGTCAACGTCTATCTAGCCAAGAAAACCTATCCTCGATTTTATGTGTTTCAATTCTGAAATCCGCATCAGCTAACCCTGTGATTTATCGATTTTATGTGAACTTTATGTGTTTATGTGATTACGATTTTTGGTGAATTATTCGCTTTCACTGTTCATTTCGATCAACACGCACCACTCGCACTGCACATCTATCTCAATACACTAACAAATCGTTACTGTCTATGGGAAATCGCGTGCTATACTACTCGCTATGCTACTCGCTGTATACTCGCTAATCGCAATCGCTGTACTTAATCATTATACGTGTTGTGAAGGATAGGTGAATGCGTGCAACATATAGAATGGTTTCTGTGTTCTGACTGCCTTATGTGCTTCTGTGCTTTACGTGCCTTATGTGCTTCTGTGTTCATGTGCTCTTATGATTGATGTGTTCTTGAGCTTTATGGTGAATCGCTAGAGTATACTAGGAATAATCGAATAGCGTTTTGAATCCCATGGCGTTGTCTGTTGCAGACAATGTCGTCATTTGGATCATTTCACTCGCGCTCAGCTCGTCGCAATCATGATGACAAACGCATCGCTGCCCTCGTCGCTAAGCAAATGGCGAAGGTTATTCCCCAGATTGTTAGTGTGCTGAATGAAAACGCTAGCAAATCTTCTGAAGAATCCAGGACTGATGCTCCTAAAACTGCTTTCAGCTTCAAGCAGTTCAAAGCCTGCGGCCCGAAAGAGTTTACCGTCGAAGATGGGCCTACGGCCATGTTCCAATGGTTTGATTCTATCGAAGTCACCCTGCGCCAGAGTGGCTGTCCTGACAATCTCCGCACTCTGAACGCAACTGGCGTCTTCCAGTCCCGAGCGCTGGATTGGTGGACGGCCGAGAGAAACAAACGCGGAAATGATGCAGCTTACGGGCTAACATGGGATTAGTTGAAGGACGTAATGATGCAAGATTTCTGCCCTCCCCATGAGCGCCAAAAGCTGGAGGATGAATTCTGGCACATTAAGCAGAAAGATGGTGACAACGCTGGTTTGACTGCGCGCTTCAAGCAGTTGAGTATTATCTGTCCTAGCCAAGTGACTACGCCTGAAATCACCATCAAGAAGTATATATCCGTGCTCTTCCGGATTGCTTGGCTGATTTCGTTCAAGCTGCAAAGACTACAATAATTGAGGAGACCTTTTTACTCGCTGCTGAGATCAATGAAAAGCGAGTCAAGTCTGGTTACTGGGATAAAGCTCCCAAGAGTCTGCATCAAGCTACCACTGCTTCAACCGCTGAAACCACCACCGCTCCTCAGTCATTCAAGCTCGTGAGACGCAAGAGAAAGAACAACATCAGTTCCAGCAACAAGAACTGTGCGATCACTGCAGCCCCTGTCCAATCAGTACCAGCACCACAGCAACCTCAACACCGCAAAGTAGCGGCACCGGTTACCAACGCACCGCCGGCAAAGCGTGCGTATACTGGTCCTCACACGGCTTACCCTACTTGTTCCTATCACCACCCCGTGGGAATCACTTGCAGATACAGTGTGCATTGCAACATGTACGGTCACTTCACCGCCAACTGCCGTACAGGTCCGCGTCAAACCCCAGCTCTAACCCAATGTCAAGCTCCTGCTCAACAAGCTCTACTTACTGCTCCTCAAGGCCATCAGGTGGCTCATGCACCTGCGGTCAATGCTAGAGCTTGCTATGTGTGTGGTGATCCCAACCACTTCGCTAACATATGCCTGAATCGAGTGGTCAAGTAAGAGCCACAACAACAGTAGCCTCAGCAACAGTAACAACAACCAGCAGCCCGCGGACGTGCATTCAACATTAACGCCCTTCATGCTTAAGCAGACAACAATGTGGTCAATGGTACGTTCCTTGTGAATGGTATATATGCTACGTGTTTATTTGATACTGGAGCAGATAACTGTTTTCTATCGTTTGAATTCGAAAAGCTCCTAAATCGTAAGCGCGCTCATCTCCTCTCGACGTTCGATGTTGAAGTTGCCACCGGAAGAACCGGGTCGCAGTCAATTCTATTCTGCGTGATTGTACGCTTGAACTCAACAATCATGTCTTCCCTGTCGATCTTATTCCAATGCAGCTTGGTAGTTTTGACATCATAGTAGGCATGGATTTTCTTCGCGAAAATCGTGTTGAAGTTGTTTGCTTCGATATGATGATTCGCTTCTCGCTCGCTAATAGTAATGTACTTTGTGTGTATGGCGAAACTCCTTCGAAAGGTCTTAAACTCATGTCGTGTGTCCAGGCTAGCAAGTATCTCCGCAAGGAATACCAAGCTTTCTTGGCACACATAGTAGTAGCGGAGAAGGAAAAGAAAGGAAACTCAGAGGTGAAAGATGTTCCCGTTGTTTGTGAATTCCCCAATGTTTTCCCGATGATTTACCCGGATTACCGCCCGCTCGTGATATCGATTTCCGAATCCTGGAGAAAATCCTGTTGCTAAAGCGCCTTATCGTCTCGCTCCTTCCGAAATGCGCGAATTCTCGAGTCAGCTCCAGGAACTACTTGATAAAGGCTTTATTTGCCCTAGCACCTCTCCATGGGGCGCGCCTGTCCTTTTCGTCAAAAAGAAGGATGGTTCGTTTCGGATGTGCATCGACTATAGGGAGTTGAAAAAAGCTGACAATCAAGAATCGCTATCCCTTGCCTCGAATCGTTGATTTGTTTGATCAGTTACAAGGTGCTACGTGTTTTTCAAAAATCGATCTACGCTCAGGCTATCACCAATTATGCATTCAAGAGGAAGATATACCCAAACCCGCTTTTCGAACCCGCTATGGTCACTATGAGTTCGTTGTCATGCCTTTTGGTTAAGCAACGCTCCCGCAGTTTTCATGGATCTGATGAATCGAGTGTGCAAACCCTTTCTTGATCGCTTCGTAATTGTATTCATCGATGATATCCTGATCTATTCCAAATCAAAAACCGAACACTCGCAGCATCTACGTTTGGTTCTTGAGTTACTCCAGGGAAACCGTCTCTATGCCAAGTTCTCCAAGTGCGAATTCTGGCTGGAGAAGGTCCAATTCTTGGGTCACATTGTCAATAGTCAAGGTATCCACATTAACCCTGCAAAGATCGAAGCTGTAAGAGTTGGGTTACACCCAAGAATCCGTCTGAAGTCCGTTCTTTTCTCGGACTGGCAGGCTATTATCGTCGTTTTATCGAGGGTTTTTCTAAGATCGCTGTGCCGCTTACTTCTCTTACGCATAAGGACAAACCTTTTGTTTGGGGAACTAAACAAGAGGAAGCCTTTCAAACTCTCAAAGCTATGCTTTGCGATGCTCCCGTGTTCTCACTGCCCGACAGAAACGACAACTTCGTAGTCTACTGCGATGCCTCGAACCTTGGTTTTGGTTGTGTTCTCATGCAACGAGATAAAGTTATCGCGTACGCTTCTCGACAGCTCAAGATCCACGAGAAGAACTAGACCACACATGATCATTGGAGCCTACAACATATCTTTGACCAGAAAGAACTGAATACGCGTCAGCGCCGGTGGGTAGAACTGCTCAACGATTACGACTGTGAGATCCGTTACCATCTAGGCAAAGCAAACGTCGTTGCCGATGCTCTCAGCCAACGAAGCTACTTGCTTAGCATTCGTAATTCCCAAGCCCAGTTTAATCTCGAAGCTCTCATCCGTGACGCTCAGCATGCTTGTTTTACCGAACGAACTTTAAATAAGGAAAGGATTCTAAACGATGGCGCCCAACTCAAGAATAAATCAAATGGTATCTTTCATTATTTGGACCGAATTTGGATTCCCAAGCGTACGAATTTACGACAACTTCTGATGGACGAAGCCCACAAATCTCGATATTTTATTCATCCCGGTGCTTACAAGATGTACCAGGACATGCGCTACAAGTACTGGTGGCCGGGCATGAAGAAGGATATCGCTATCTATGTTTTGAAATGCCTGACCTGTTCCAAGGTCAAGGCTGAGCATCAAAGACCCTCTGGCTTACTCGTTCAACCCGAGATTCCGATGTGGAATTGGGAGAGTATAGCTATGGACTTCATAACGAAACTTCCGAGTACTCAATCAGGTCATGATAGCATTTGGGTTGTGGTTGACCGTTTGACCAAGTCAGCTCACTTCCTGCCGATACGAGAAGACTTTAAGGTGGAAAAATAAGCCCGAATCTACACCGACGAGATCATTTGTCTACACGGGGCGCCCCGTGACATCATCTCTGACCGCGATGGTCGGTTTACCTCGTGTCTTTGGGTAACGTTTCAATCTGCTCTCGGTACTACTCTTAATCTAAGTACCGCTTTCCATCCCCAAACCGATGGTCAGACTGACAGAACGATTCCCACCCTTGAAGACATGCTTCGCTCGTGTGTCAAAGATTTCGGTGGTAATTGGGACGTACACTTACCTTTGGTCAAATTCTCGTATAATAACAGTTATCATTCTAGCATACAAATGGCACCATTTGAGGCTCTATACGGAAGAAAATGTCGATCACCTATTGTGTGGCACGAGATAGGAGACGCGCAAATTACCAGTCCCGAGCTGTTACAAGAAACGACTGACAAAATCCTCCAAATTCGAGACAATCTATTGAAAGCTCAGAGCCGACAGAAAAGTTACGCTGATAGACGCCGCAAGCCCCTTGAATTTGACGTTAGCGATCACGTACTCCTAAAGGTTGCACCTTGGAAGGGGGTGGTCAGATTCGGCAAGAAAGGAAAGCTTGCGCCTCGATATGGTGGACCCTTTAAAATTATGGAAAGAATTGGAAAAGTAGCCTACAGACTCGAACTACCAGAGGAACTGAGTAACGTCCACCCGACTTTCCATGTTTCGAACCTCAGAAAGTGCTTGGCCGACCAGGAATTACATGTCCCTCTTGAAGATTTACAAGTGGACGAAACATTACACTTCGTGGAAAAGCCTGTTGAGATCGTGGGACGAGAAACCAAGGTGCTCAGACACTCACGCATTCCCATTGTGAAGATTCACTGGGAAGGCAAACGCGGTGCCGAGTTTACCTGGAAACTCGAAAGCCACATGAAGGCGAAGTACCCGCAACTGTTTGTTACGAATACTTCTTAAATTTCGGGATGAAATTTCCTAAATTAGGGGAGGCTGTAACAACCCGCTTTTCGAAAGTCAAAGTCAACGTCAAGATTGAAGTCAAAGGAAGAAAAGATTGCTAATTGCGATCTGTCACTCCTTGCTCAACTACTCTTTTGACTTCTTTGACTTGTAATTGAATCCTATTAATTATTTGTTTTAGTTGTATTATGTGGAGTATATATTAATAATCGAGGTTTAATCGCATATTTAATCGCTAATCCACTTATCGCTAATCGCTATCGCATTCGCAACTCGAATTATGTGCTCTGGATATTGTTTTACGTTTGTGTTTTAGTTATGTGTGACTTGTGCATGTTATGTTTATGTTGAGGTGTTAATCACAATCGCAATCGCAATCTATCGCATCGCAATCAAATCCGCAGATGCTAAACGCAAGTTAATTATAGTGATTGTATGTTAGATATAGTCGTTAGGTTATTTGTGTAACTATTGGGTAATACTATCGCATCGCTCACTCGAATCACATCGCAACGCTCAACACGCGAATCAAAACGACAAAACTCGTCGCGCCGGACACCTGGATCGAGTGGCCAACCGATCGAGTGGCCATCCGATCGGATTGCCATCCGATCGGATTGTTATCCGATCGAGTTGGCACCCGATCGGACTGCCACCCGATCGTACTGCCATCCGATCGGTGACGTGCTCGACACTTCATCACTTTCCATTTCTAGAAACCCTATAAATACCCTCCTATCACATCATTTGTGATGTGACAGTTCCTCACTCGAACCAGCCACACTTAAGCACTCATTTCTCTCGATTTCTCGCAATTCTTGTAAGTTTTCAACCTAAATCTTGTACTTCTATGATCTACACACACTTCTTCATCATTTTCACCTTTGAATCTTAACTTTTAACCGTGAAATCACCGGATTTGAGGTGTTCTAGGGTGATGTCATCATGGAGTTCTTATGAACTTCAAACTTTGGCTTCATTCCACCAAGAACAACTTAGATCTGAAGGATTTCCACATGAATAATCAATGTTTTCACATAGATCTACACATGTTCATGGTTAAAAGGATTGAAAGAAGGTTTTCCAACTTTCTTTCAACTCTTTTACACTCAATGCACTCAAAACCGATAGAATCAGAGCTCGTTCTAATCTTCTACTCCTTCTTAGTGATGGGTTAGTTCAAGATCTGAATCCTATCCGAGAGACAACTGGTTTCGGGTTTAAACATGAACAACCGTCTCGAACCGTTAACTGGTCGGACTAGGGTGGTTCCTGTTCGATCGGATCACTTGGGTCGGGATGGGGTTTCTGTTGTTTAAACACACTATCATAACTTCTTGGTCAAAACTGCAAAACCTTCAAAATAATTAAGTGTCATGACGATCAGGACGTTGGGACGGATTGTCGTCCGATCGGACAGCCATCCGATCGGCTTGCACTTGGTTTCACACTTTAACATTTTTTTTTCCAAAATTTCAAAGAACTGAACATCGAACGGATTGCTGTCCGATCAGATCGCCATCCGATCGAATGACCATCCGATCGTGTGACGTTTGGGACTTTGGTACTTGATCAATTTCAAAGAACAGTGGTTCCAAATGGATTGCTATCCGATCGGATTGCCATCCGATCGAGTGACAACCCTGCTGTGAACTTGTTCTCACTAAGTGTCCTGCCAATCGGATCGCTATCCGATCGGACGATCGATCGACCTAAAGGGTAGAGATACTTCTCTATTTTTAAAATGCTACAACGAAAACTTCAAAGCCATCATACACAAACACATCTTTACCAAAACGAATATCAATCCAATCGAATGGCCATCCGATCGGATGACCATCCGAACGGATTGACATCCGATCGACTGGCATACTTGGTACTTTTGCACCGTTTATCGTGCAGCTCATTGTTTATACTATCGTTAACTCTTCAGGCTAATCTCTCAGCGCTCCCTTCAATCCAAGAGAGTGTTTACTTGTTAAACACAATCTGTGAGTATACTCGATCCCTTTTTGCTTTATGCACTTTTGGGTGTTACATACATTACTTATTCTAAATCACATCTTTCACACAACACAAACACTATTTATACGCTGACCTATAATGCATGTTATACGTGACTCGATGAATGATTGTTTGTTATGTTTACACATTGATTGTTGTCTACATGCCTTAGCAACGATAGTACTATAGTTTGGACTCAGCACCTGTTCACTCAGGGGTTGTTAAGGACAATACTTCACGTGTTTGAAGTGGTGAACATGTGATGCGCACTCGCTACTCGCAGTCAAATCGCAGTCATTGGTATTGATAGGATCTTTGTCGATAACTTACATGCTTCATATTATACGTTGTACATGCTGGTTATGCGTAAACGATTTCAAACTCTGTTATGCTATATCAAACTTGTATGCTCACCTTTACACTATGTGTATTGACCTCTATTTTAACGTATGTGACTGGTGCTTAAGATTCTAGGGATTGTTGTGCTTTGACGAATCAAGCTAGGGGCTAGTTATGTCACTCTTAAATCTTAGTCGTGGGAGCAGTATTTTTTTATGAAACAATTATTTGTAATAACTATTTTGTTTGGATATGTTGTGGTATGGGACATGACGTTTAATTATCTGGTAATGAATAGTTGTTATGGATACTCATGGACAATCTGTTTCGCTCAGTGCCATGCCCCGATGTTTCCGCCATCGGTTGGGGTGTGACAGTATCATCTTAATGGGCAGCCTGAGAGAAGATGATCATTTCTAAGGTGTAATGGCACTATACCCTGCTAGTCCCCCAGTTCAGTGCTGCTAAAGTATGTTAATAGCGTTGAACTTGATTGGTACTAAAAAGAAATCGACAAGTAAATATGAAGTATAACATGCTAAGAAGACTCTGACATGCTTATTAATCGATTTAAACATATTGTAGATAAGTGTGCCTAAAATAGGGGTGAAACCATTATCGACACTTTTTGTTTAGTGGGCCATTCTAATAGGCACTCTTTTAATATATGAAAGAAATATCAGGTCATTTTGAAAAGCAAATATATAACTTATGCAGTATCTCATCAATTTATCGAGTTATGTGAGAGCACCTAACTATAATAAACCACCCAATGAATAAAGTGATACACGTATGTATATATTGGATAGCTCCGTAATCAAAGATTATATTCATACTATATATAAGGATGAGATTAAGAACCTGTCACTCGTGAGTCTTGTGCGTAGATGTCTAGCTAGGTCCGCGTGCTTGAATAAACATTATTCGATGTATGGTTTAGCACGTGTAAATATTATGACCATATCTGCTAATAGTTTTGTTGTCCCGAGCATATTACCTAGTTCAATGATGCTAAGCACATTAGAACTTAAGTATCAAAAGTAATGATATAGGCGCATACGTATGTCTGAATTCTTATGGCCAATCAAGCGTGGCCCAATGCATGTGTGGGCAATGAAATCTTCCGTTCATGCGTTTAGAATTTTTTATTTTTGAGGTAGTATCATCATGTCAGGCTATATACGGACCTTTATAAAGATATATATAGTCAGGTGGACCAAGGGCGTGCAATGGGATGCCAAGCACGTTTGAACCAATAAAAGTGTGTCGTGCAACCAACTAAAACAATAAAGGAGAATTCTACCTGGAATTGCGTTCCTAAATATGTAGCTCAACATGATGAATTCTAGATTAGGTCTATCCTTACCAAAGTATAGCTTGGTGAAGGCGTAAACGGTGACAAGAACCACCCTTTGGTTTTGGTGACTATGTCCTGTAGTGTTTGTCGTGTTACACTGTTCCTGACCTGCTTACGAGAATCATGTGCTCGATGTGTTATGTTGGAGACGGCGAGAACATTATCAGGAAGACTGTCCAGCTTGAGGATGTCAATTCCTACCGATGTGTCGTTCAGTTTTACTAAGTGTCAGCTTTCAGGACTTAATTGTAGCTGGGGCGTGAGTGGTTAGCCCACCGTGCTAGTCTCCTAGTCTATTGCTGCTTAAATAAACATTAGTAGCATTGAAATAACACGGTAGCAAATTGCATTATTTGTATAGAATCGACAAGTATTCATAAGTTTTACCAAAACGCGTCCTAATTAGACAAGGACTTTTTTGTGTACAAGTCGAGATGATCGAGCTTAGTTGTTTTTTTAAACATATCTTGCCCACGGCGGTATTATACTTCAACAATAGTATGTAGTTTTAAGAGCATTTTGAAGAAAATGATTTACGCATGCCCTTTTTTTTTTGGTGGAGATGATCTATGCCACCAAATTTCGAGTACCGACTTCGCGAATGTAAAAGATCTCCTGTTAGTTAATATAAATGCATGTCCACGATGTGGAAGATGATGTGGATGTTGGGGGATTACATGACATGCCATAGTCTTAGTTAACTGAACATATGCTCATATATGTTTAAAGGTAGTGCAACAATGGTTGTACGATCTCGTGCTATGAAGCATCGGCAGGTGTAAAATATGGTGTAGTATAAAGAGGAAAACATTGGACCATTATAAATGATCTGGTTTCATTAAAAGCTCTAGAGACACAAATTAAAGTGACACGCCGGTGTATGTGCGACATGCACATGTAAAGGAGTGGCGAGGTAGGCGCTACAACGGTGGCGTGACTAAATGGGCCACAACCCATTTATAATAATAGGCAAGAAGGTTGGAAGGTATATCTTTATGTATGACAACTGAGAATTTCCATTAGGTACCCTCGTGTTTTGCTGTATAAGTTTATAAGCGTGGCCAAAGGAGTGACTTAGTACGCTGCTCGCTGGAGACGGCGTGAGCAAGGAATATATCCGCTGGAAATGGTGGGAGTGAACGAAAAAGGTCCGCCAAAGTGGAG
This sequence comes from Helianthus tuberosus, assembly GCA_030545235.1. Lineage (NCBI taxonomy): Eukaryota > Viridiplantae > Streptophyta > Magnoliopsida > Asterales > Asteraceae > Helianthus > Helianthus tuberosus. The sequence goes on from CM060372.1 coordinate 5,177,600, forward strand.
GGTAGAATGAAGCTTCCCTCCAGAGGCGTGGGTGGATGAAAAGTGACCGCCTGAATTGCAGGGTGGATAAAAGCATTCGCTAAGGTGGCACGTGTGAACCGAGAGTATCCGCCGGAGGTGGCGGAGTGGATAAAAATGTTCGCCGGGAGTAACATGGTGAATCAAAGCATCCGCTATAGGTGGCGGAGTGATTAAGTAATTGGCCGGAAGCGGCGCAGGTGGATAAAACGTTTGTTAGAAACGTTCCTGGGTGAATAAAAGCTTCCGCCGGTGGTGGCGGTTGAATAAAAGCTTCAGCCGGTAGTGGCTGGTTGAATAAAGGCTTCCGTCGGTAGTGGCATGGGAGAGAACGACCACGCAACCCAACCGGTAAGGCGTCTAAGAGTGTACTGGTTAAACAACGAATCACGCTGGAGAGTGCCATATAGTAAGGCGGTTATAGTTTCAACCAATGCTTGAGAGGGGATTATGAGGACAAAAATGGCAAAAGAAGTGCGCGCCGCGAATGGTGAGGCAAAGGAAGTCATTGCCGGAGTTTGCGTAATCATGAAAACTACCCGCTGCTGATTGTGGTGGCGTGGATAAAAGATTCCGTCTGAGTGTGGCACATTGAAAAAAACGTCTGCTAGAGGTGGGGCGACAAAGAAAGTTGTCCACCAGGGGTGGCGAAACGAAGGAAGTTGTCCGCCAGGGGTGGCGAGACGAATAAAGTTAGTTTTGTGTATCCATACTCTGCAATATATGAACAATTTTGACCCTCCAAATGGTCTTGCACCATGCTAGTCATTCAAAATATTGATAAGCAACAAATGTATACTATATAAACACACCACAAGTATTGTGTATATGGCATGGTTTTCAAAAAGAGACTTAAAAACCCGTTTGCAAGTGGTTTATATTTAACATAATTGTTAAATTTCTTTTGAGGACAGAACTTGTGTCCCTCAAGAATGTCAAGTAATGACATCATGATGAGCACGTCGTAAAGTAAAATACCATAAACTGGGTAATGGCATGCATCTTGACTCATCCATTTATTATTATATTAAATGATTGATATAATGACTATATCTGGAAAACTAAAAGTTTTAGAAAACAGAGGCTCGAATTCATATAAATATATTTACAGGAGGAATTATGCACATATATTACTTAAACGAATACGTGCTCATGTGTATTCAGATGTCATGTAAAACCATTGTACAATATTACAAGCATGGCAAAGAAAAACAAAGTGTTTAGCCCATAACATCTATAGGGGTCATTAATGTAAATGTTGTAAAATGTTGTGCAAGTTTGAAAAGTATCCATATGAACTACAAGGTATAAGATCAGACATGTACTCTTAGTTCCCCACAAATGTTAAAGATTAGAAAGCCTTTTGGCTTATTTCAAAAGCAAACGTAACATGAACGCTTATGGGTTTCATGTGAGCATTTATATGAAGAGAGTTAGGACTTATAAATGTAACCTGCATGTGTACGACTTTCATCAAAGGACAGTGGTGCGGGCCGCACGACGTGGGTGTTGGTGATGTCAATCAGGTGGCGCACAGTTAAGCAGAAGTGTTTCATGATGGTTATCTGCTACAGATGGCGGAATGAGATGGCTCACGGGCATGTCTGCACGCATGGTGAAATGTGATATCCCAGCAGGGTGCAGTGGACGGGGTGTTAGGCTGCGCATGATGGCTGGTTTCGTGTCTGCATACGCGTGAATGGTGACCTGTCTCTCAGTTGTGCATGGTGTTAGGGGTTCGTATCCATGCGGGTGTGTTGATGGAGGCATGTCCTCATTGTACGCGGTACCAGAGGCATGTTACCATTGCGCAAGGAGTGGCTTGGTCAGCTATGGTGTCCTCCGGAGGTTGTGTGACCAAGACGGTCACCGGCCGGGGACGAGCGAAAATTTGGGATTTTAGTCTCCTTCATGTGTGTATGCCATGTAGCCCGCGAGAAACGCTGACAAGTCCGCCACCCGCACGGTGGAGCTAGCTCGGTGAAGGCGGACCGGATCCAGTCGCGGACGCTACCCGCCATATTTGTCAGAGCTTCATTGTGCACTGGTCGTAGTTCCTCTATGCTCTAAAAATGGTCATACCGTCATGTACGTCATTATTAGTTAACATTCAAACGAAAATGAGCTGATGTCCAAAATTGAAAACAAGATCTCATTAGTGCACCCTTGGTTTTGTCAAACCTTGTATTAATGTAAAAAGGGTAAATGACTTACTTGACTCCATAGCAAATAACCAAATGAAAGATAGATCTCAATATTTTGGCTTGTGAAAACCTTATAAAACTGTAGGTGTGCACCTTATTTAACCTGCAACTGAGTATCCCCTTTGAACAAAGGTGGGCCTAAAGGTTTTTTAGATCTTTTAATATCACGGAGAGCTTTAACAGCATAGATCTGCAGGGTTTTGAAATAGAAATCGCCCGTGGATCTATAAATCTGTGTAGGAAGGAATAGCGAGGTGTGGTTCGTGTCTGGTCCCACAGATGGCGCCAATGTAAGAGAGTGAACCCGAGCAGTTCAGTACTTCTACGGTGATGAATACGAACATGGCCACACCTCGTCTTCTCCGCCTCAGCCTAGACCTGCAAATAAGAAGAAGAGAGAAAAACGGGTATGTAGAGACGGCCGGTAGGGGAAGAATCCCTTATTTCCAGCTACAAAAGTATTTGCCCCATATATCATGCCCTAATAAGGAGGTGGAGACCTCCTTATATAGGAGATATGGAACCCTAACCCCAATGGGCCAGGCCCAGTTAGGGGTTGTCTCTACAAGCCCACAACCTAGTGTAGTATAAACTACAACGCACTGGGCTTCGTGGTTTAGTACGCAATAATAATAATATTAATATACAAGGCGATAAATAATACATAACCGTTTAAGTCGGGTCAAGTACCTTATTTCTACAAGTCCCCCAAGTCTAGTTTTGCTCACGCGTGCAAGCGCTGGGAGTAGCACTAGACTTATTAGGAGCTCGGGAGTGAAGATTACTAATTCTAGGCTTACATGTCATCCGGGTGCGAGCAAGTTGATGGCCACGTTTGTTGTGGTTGTCGTTTGCTGTGAGTGGAGATAATGGAGCAATGAATAGTACACGATTGTTCATCGTGGAAATTGGTTGGGTAAACCTGGCGCACACTGTCACACTGATTGGTTATAGACACATATCGTTTGCATTACCACGAGCTTGTTAAGGTTGCGCGTACGCGGTTAGGTCCCACGGATGGCACCAATGTAAAAGAGTGAACCCGAGCGGGTCAGTACTTCTACGGTGATGAATACGGACATGGCCACACCTCGTCTTCTTCGCCTCATCCTAGACCTGCAAATAAGAAAAAGAGAGAAAAATGGGTATGTAGAGACGGCCGGTGGGGAAGAATCCCCTATTTCCAGCTACAAAAGTGTTTGCCCCATATATCATGCCCGAATAAGGAGGTGGAGACCTCCTTATATAGGAGTTATGGGAAACCCTAATCTCAATGGGCTAGGTCCAGTTAGGGGTTGTCTCTACAACCCCACAGCCTAGTGTAGTATAAACTACAACGCGCTGGGCTTCGCGGGTTAGTACGCAATAATAATTATATTAATATACAAGGCGATAAATAATACATAACCGTTTAAGTCGGGTCAAGTACCTTACCTCTACAGGTTGTTTAATTTTTAAGAGTGTTCCTCAGTTTTCCATTTTTTTAGTATTCTCCAATGAACCTGACACTATATATATATAGGGTAGGGTTCTAGAGTGAACACTAGGTTGAGAGTGAACTGTGTGAACTAATCTAGGCCATTGGATTACATCATCTAGAGATTTTTAAACAATGGCAAGATTGTACTTATAATGTTGTAACTCCCCTTTAAAATAAATGACAAAAGGGTATTTGTGTCTTTTGTAAATTGCATTCAATAAACAACATAATCAAAATCCCTAAAATCTCGCTAGTTTCCGTATATACAAGATACATAGTTGTTAGTGTATACACATGTGTACAGTCTCGCTAGTATCAGTTTATACAATATATACAGATGAAAGTTTATACACATGTGTACAGTCTCGCTAACTATCAGTTTATACAAGATACACAATTATTAGTTTATACACATGTGTATAGTCTTTTATACATCTGTGTATTATATTCAGAAATGGTTACATATGTGTATATTAACAACATATAGTATATTAGGCATGCACACGAGTAGATTCATATAAAGATTATGAAATTAATGAAAATGAAACATATCACATGTATGCAAAAATAAATAACTTCATCACATATTAAAAAAAAACAAATTAATGCTAAAAAAATTACAATTTAAATATCAGAGAAATTTTTTAATGTTTATTAAAAATTATAAAAAGTTTAAAACAATGTATTATGAGATCTATATATACGGATAATAAAAGAAAAACAATATTCAAGTTAAAATTAAAATTAAAACAAAATCTATGGATAAAAAATAATGGAGAAATAATTAAAAATGAGAGAGAGAGAAGGAGTTAAGAGATGAGAAAATTAAGGGATTTTAATTAAACATACTTGCGTAATGTCAATCTTACCTTTTAATCTTTCACTCAGTTCACTCTCAAGAAGTTGTTCACTCTTGATCCTAATCCTATATATATATATATATATATATATATATATATATATATATATAAGGGAGGATTTTCTTGAGAACGCTAAATATTGCGAGAACCGTGAGAACGAAAGAGAAAACCAATCAAAACCATTTTTTTAATACAACACTCATTGTAATTAACATACAACATCAAAAAAAGAATTTACAACATCAAATAATCACTCTTTTTAGATTTTTTACACATGTGTAAATATAACAGATTTACACATGTGTAAATGTGTAACTTACACATGTGTAAATTTTCTTTATTTACGAATTCACGTAAATTTAAACGTGTAAATTAAATTTCTAATATTGTATTCGAATAATAATGATAAGTGTAGAAAAAATTTGAGTTTGAATAGTTTTGTACCAAGTTCTCGCGGTTTTTTCATTTGTTCCCACGGTTCTCACAATATTTAGTGTTCTATATATATATATATATATATGGTAAGGATGGTGTACATTAATTCAGAAGTGTATTATAACACTATATATAACACCATGTAACACCATATAACACCATATAACACTATGTAACCCTATATAACACTATACATCTATCATAGACATGCTATCAGACAAAACATAGTGTTATATTTGTTAAATAGTGTTATATAGTATTACATAGTGTTATATGGTGTTACATAGTGTTATACGGTGTTTATATGGTGTTATATAGTGTTATATATAGTGTTATAATACACTTCTCACACTTCTGGATTAATGTACATGATCCTCTACCTATATATATATATATATATATATATATATATATATATATATATATAGGGTCAGGATTTAGAGAAAACGGTGAAAAGTGTGAGAACGGTGAGAACGCTTATGGATTGTCCGATCAAAACAGTTCATGGACTAGATTGCGCGGTGACGTTTTCGTAAATAACATCAATATTATTATGTGGGACGCGCTTCATTAAGGGTAAAAGGGTTTTTTACCGCTCATATTCAAGACGCCATCAAATGATAAAACGCCATACAAAAAAATAAAACGCCTTTAAAAACAAAACGCCAAAAATTAAAAATAAAACGCGTTGAATATTACAGGAAGATGAAACAACACAAATAACAGAATTTCAGTTATTAACATTTATTAGAAGAAATTCCATCCTAAATTACGCGCCAAAAACATCATTATATAAACAAACGTAAAACATAGCTTCCATTATCACTTCAATCTACCCATTTTCTGCAAAAAAAAAAAAAAAATTGTTAACCAAAAACGCCAACTTAAACAAAACGCCAAAAATGGCAACAATCGTTTCGTGGAGATACACTCTGGGAATCAGGTGATACGTCCTCCATTTTGACAACAGAATGAGGGTGTATGTTAAGACGGTAAGGGCAATTCTTAAAATGGAAGAAGAGATACAAAGGCAAATCTTATCCATTGGCATCGCTCTAGACAACGAATGCCATGAAACACATATGCTTATGAAAGCATTAACTAGCAAATTTGGACCAATCAAAGGAGATGTGAAGCCAGACCCTGTCATGACATCATGGCGTTTTGATGATGAAACAGACATGGTGACGGTTACATACGACAGCGGAGAGCAGGAAGTCTACTGGCTAGAGAACATCATGACAAAGCAGCGACTGGGTTTCATGGAAGGATTGCATAACGCCACCTGTACCAACACAGAAATAGACTCAAAATTGGAGTTAATGCAAGACGTGTTCAGGTGGAGGCTTCAGAATCTTCAGGAACAAGAAGCTGATGAAGGTGAATGTGATGACATGGATGAAGATCAAGATGAAGACTCCGAGGAGGAAGAAGATGACACAAGTGATGGATACTATTCAGATAAAGAACCTTCTGACGAAGGATTTCATTTTTTTTCCTTCTTTTTTTTTCTTCTATGTAATCTTCCTTTTTTTTTAAGATAATTAAATGATATATTTCTATCTTTATTAGCAAAACGCCAAAATAATACTAAAAATGGTTAACCCTAACAAAACGCCAAAAATAAAAAAAAATATTTTTCCTGCTTAATATTTTATTTACTCCGTTATTGTATTTTATCATGTTGGTCTGCATAAGGCCATTTAAAAAAATGCCAAACTTAGAAGATGGGATGTCTATAACCTATAAAACTGATAAAAGCTTATCAACACAGTAAATACAAAAACAGTAACTGAAAAGACAGTTACTTTATTACTATCATTTATTACAATAAAAAGTTCCGCCTAAACTACGCGCCAAAAAACTCCTATAAGAGAGGCGTCTATACACAATGAAATTAATCACACCAAGAAAAACACAAAAACACCATATCCTCTAGAAACCACTCCCATTAAAACGCCACAGATGCCAAAGCTTTCACTGAAATGGATCGTTTTTCTGAGGGGGTTAACTCAATAATATTTTGCTGAATGAGATGGACAAATATTCAAGAAAAATAGACTGATGACAGTGATATGCCATCATGTGAGCTTTGTTCTTGATGATTATATGGATGGAATAAAGGGATCAACATAAGTGTAAAATGCTATTTTGGACTCCATTATTACAAATAGCATCAAGCAAGAGTTGATCTTTAATGACATGCCACCAAACAAGAATATCACACCAAAAAACAGGTTGCCACTAAGCAGCTTCTTCTAAAAAAACGGGGTTTATGAAGGAAAGTTGTCATCTAGCTAAAATATTCAAAAAAGGTTCAAAACGCCAAAAACAAATTCAAGAAGGAAGAGGCTGATGACATTGAAGATTCGGAAGAAAAATTAGATTACCATTTTGTATTATTTTTGTTTTCATTTTATATTGTTTTGATATCAAGTTATATGTTGTTTTGTTATCTAATTCTCTATAAATAAAATAGATTATTATATAAAACGCCAAAAACTACAAACACCAAAACACTAGTAGTATGAAAACTGGGAGAACAGTTGCTGGCAAAGCACCTTTTAAAAAGGGTATTAAACGCCAAAAAATTCAATAAACGCCAAAAAAATGGTCTTATTGTAATCTTATGCAAATTTTAATGACTGGTAGTGAATTATTATATAAAACGCCAAAAACGCCAAAATAAATTAACCAGAAAACGCTATAACGCCAAAAAAATTATATATGTGACACAAAAACAATTAATTCAACGCCAAAAAGTTTAATAAATACAATTAACGCCAAAAAAAACAAAGACGCCAGAAAATATTATACCGCGTTGTGAAAATAAAAGGAGAATGAAAAGACAAAAAAGCCCCTCCGCCCTTCTCTATGCCGCGGGACACGTGTTGAGCCAGGATGCGTTCTCACCGTTCTCATACTTTTGAACGTTTTCTCCCGAACCCGTTTCTATATATATATGCTAATTATACATTATCATGAAAATATAATAATTAGTAAAAAAAACCACAATATATAAAAGAGAGAAAAATACCACAATTCATTAAATTTTATGGATGCTAGTTTACGCATTAATTTACAAAGAAAAAAAGAAGAGTGATTCTACAAAATAAATTACTATAAGTTATAAAATATATCAACTAAAACTATCACACATATATACTTTAACTTTAATGGTGGGAAACAGGAATGCAATCACAAGAATAAAAATCAGCATGCCAAATGAACAGAAACTTATTGATTGGTCAGGCGTATAATCCACGTTTTCATAAGTATATATAGTTGCATAAGATTGTGAACATACCACACTTGATTCAACGAATCACTACCAAAAATGAGCGCTAAATGGCCCCTTTTCATCCGGCCAGTTCTCTTGGCCGTTGTGGTGCAGTTTGCAACCTTTTCTACACTAACCAACACGGCCGCTGCACGGAACGGCACCACCGCCGACCTTCTAGCATTGCTTGCCATCAAATCCATGATTAAAGATGACCCACAAGGTCTCTTGACCTCATGGAACCATTCCAGCACTAATTTCTGCCAATGGCAAGGTGTTACATGCAGCCTTCACCACCAAAGAGTCACCCAATTGGACCTCTCAGATGGAGGCTTAATTGGTACGTTGTCTCCCTCCATCGGAAACCTAAGCTTTATCAGGGTCATTCAGCTTTTTAACAACTCATTTTCAAGTGAAATTCCACCTGAAATTGGTCGTCTCTTTAGATTATGAGAACTACGTCTTCATAACAAGGCTTTCACGGGAAACGTTCCGGCCACCTTGATGAATTGCTCAAACCTCCAAGTCCTTAACTTGGGTGTCAATAATCTGGTCGGCAAGATCCCAAATGAAATCGGGCGTCTCTTTAGATTACGACAACTACGTCTCGCTTACAACTCTTACACGGGAAACATTCCAACCACCATAATGAACTGCTCCAACCTCCAATTCCTTAAGTTGGGTATCAATAATCTGGTCGGCAAGATCCCAAATGAAATCGGGCGTCTCTTTAGATTACAACAACTGTATCTTTATAATAACTCTTTCACGGGAAACATTCCATCCACCATAACGAATTGCTCCAACCTCCAAGTCCTTGCCTTGGGTCTCAATAATCTGGTCGGCAAGATCCCAGATGGGATTGGTTCATTGTCCAACCTCCAAGTCCTTGACTTGGGTCTCAATAATCTGGTCGGCAAGATCCCAGATGGGATTGGTACATTGTCCAACCTCCAAGACCTTGATTTGGGTTTTAATAATCTGGTTGGAAATATATTGTCCATCCCTCCTACAGTTCATTGGCTCGACTTAAGTAATAATAATTTTGGGGGGAAATTACCTTCTCTCACAAACAATTCGTCTTTAATATATCTGGACCTATCAAATAACTATTTTGTGGGATCATTACATAATTTGGTTTGTTCCAATGGTGTGAAGAAGACTGAATTTTTTGATTTGGGAAGTAATCAGTTATCGGGTGTTATTCCGGAGTGTTGGGAGAAGTGGTCGAGCTTGGTACTCTTATGGTTAAGTGATAATTATTTGTTAGGTGAGATTCCAAGAACATTGGGGTCTATACCTTTGTTGCAATTTTTAGATATAAGTCGGAACAAGATTTCAGGAGGATTACCTTCTTCCCTATTGAATTTGTCATACTTAAAGGTCCTTGACCTTGGAAGAAATAATCTTGCGGGAATCATTCCACCATGGATTGGAATAAAACTCACTATGTTGAAAATTCTCAATCTTCGATCCAACAATTTTTACGGAAATACTCCTAACCAGCTATGTTATCTTTCACAAGTTCAAGTCTTGGATCTCGCTGATAATAACCTCTCAGGAAATGTTCCTAGATGCTTCAACAACTTTAGTGTGCTTTCCGGCATAGAAACTAATTTACAGGTTCAATTATCATTCTATCTTTACGGTAGCTTTTTTATTGTTAGTGACTCATTGGTGATGAAGGGACAAGAAGCCGATTATGGATCTATCCTAGGACTAGTCACGCGTTTGGACCTTTCGAGCAACAATTTGTCTGGGCAGATCCCTAGTGAGCTCACGACCCTCCACAAGTTAAAATCATTGAATTTATCAAGAAATCAATTGACAGGAAAGATCCCAAATAAGATAGGAGACATGAATTCACTTGAGTCTTTTGATTTATCAGTAAACAATCTTTCTGGGGAACTTCCTATGAGTTTGTCAGGGTTAAATTTCTTGAGTAGCTTTAACGTGTCCTACAACAATTTGACAGGAAGAATTCCAATAGGTACACAAATTCAAAGCTTCAATGAGTCCAGTTTCATTGGAAACAAACTTTGTGGAGCTCCACTAACTAATGATTGTGTTCATGCTGACAAACCTGATACAACAAACGACCAAAAAGAAGACGGTGGATCACACAAAGTAGATTGGGGGTTGATTATTAGCATAGCGCTTGGATTTATTATTGGGTTTTGGGGCATTGTGGTTTCATTAATGCTCAATAGATCATGGAGAATCACATATTTCCGTCTCTTGAGGAAATTGATCAAGGTATAAGGTTTATGATGTTACGCATAAGTATTATTGTGATACGTTTTTTAAGTGACCATAAAAAAGCAGCTCCTCCTGGGTCACTTGGTGTAGTTCCCCTGCAGTCTGCTTTTCACAAAGCTTATGTTTATTGTTGTGTTTTTGTTCGGTTCTCGTAGGGTTGTTTTGTTATGTCTTTCTTTGTGATTGTTAAACCAGCTTCCCGCTGCTCCTTTATCTAATAATCATATATCAATTGTCACAGAATCAGAAGCCCTGAGTGAAGATAATTCCGTTTTGAAATAACATAAACCGTACAAAAGCTCCGAATGCTTCACAGATTCTTGACGACAAATCCTGTTTCTTAGTAGAACACCAAGAAACAACTATAAGATTAACAAGCAAACATATGAATAAAAAAAAGGTACCCCTTGAGAACATTTACTTAAGAATGGGTCAATTTACGTGTTTTTATCTCAAAACGGGTCAGATATAAAAAGTTTAGCTAAAAGGTAACAAAACAAGCTGCTCCTCTGTATAGGTTCACATCACAACCCCGAAATGATGATAAACAACATCCCCAGTTTTGAAATCACACACCCCTGGCCCAATGGCTGCCACCACACCTACTACCACCGTCCCTGCAAATCACACTTTAACATATATCAACTTCATATATCTTTTGGAGAATGCTCATTTTTAAAGAGTAAAGTGATAATCGTAGCACGTGTTCATAAACATCCCAAACCACGAAACTGCCGAAACCGAAGAAAGTCAACCTGTTTGAAGTACGTACGGTCTGGTTCACGGTATAGTTCTAACGAATTGCTAGTTAACGGTTCGGTTTATCGTTTGAAAGTTGAAACCGGTTGTCTAAGCTGAACATACAATTTTGCCTTTATTATTTATCTTTTTTATTTTAGAAATATAAAGTTATCTACCTATATCATACTCATCAACAATCTTGTCATTTGTTTAAAGAATTTAATACAAAATTCTGCTCTTTTAAAAATCAACTTTTTTTTTTCAGAAATCCGAACAGCAAAACCGTGAAAACCGCCCATTTCACCTAAACCGTATTTATTCAGAGACACCAGTTTTAAGACATGGTTATATTTCATCTAAATTTCTAGTCAGAAACAAGAAATTTGTTAAAATTTAGGCAATCAAGCGACAGATCTATCAATTGTGTGGAGTAATTCCTACTCGATTGCAGAATCATTATCAGTACTGTGACTGTACAAAATGAAAATCACAAACAAATACAGATCTACTACATACACTCAAATTGGAAGTAGCAAACGTACCTTTTAGGCAACACAAGAGTTCGTCTCCTTTGAACCGGTGGTTTGGGGATGAATTTTGGCTGTAAAATTGAATAATATTATAAGATAGATTTTGATATAGATCTGATACTAAAACACCGAATGATGAAAGAATGTGAGAAATTAGTCGACGGAGATCTGTAAACGACGTCGGAGAAGAGCTAGGGTTTGAGTTGAAGATGAAAAAGAAAAGAAAAGTAAAAAAAGTTCCGAAGAAGAGGGATTCGAACGTGAGCATCTTTGAGAAGAAAAACATTGTGGTTATTTTTTCTTTGAGTTAATTGCCATTTTAATTCGTAAGGTTTGTCCAAATTTTCCATTTTAGTCCAAATAGTTTTTTTTTCGCCTCTAGGTCCCTAATTTTTCCCTTTTGTTGCCATTTTGATCACATACCCAAACTCCATCCAAAAACCCAATTTTTAACCAGGGGTATTTTGGGGATTTTCATATTAAATCTTTTCAATTGCCATTTTAATCCAATTCTAAAAAATAAAAAAATTCTAAAAATAAAAAAAAAAATCTAAAAAATAAAAAAAAAATCATAAAAATAAAAAAATTCTAAAAATCATAAAAATTCTAAAAAAATCAGAAAAATTATAAAAAATATAAAAAACCAAAAAAATTCTAAAAAATCTAAAAAAATCTGAAAAATAAAAAAATCATAAAAATAAAAAAAATTCTAAAATAAAAAAAATTATAAAAATAAAAAAATCTAAAAATCATATAATTCTAAAAAATAAAAAAAATTCTAAAAAATAAAAAAATCTAAAAAATCAAAAAATAAATATTCCAAAAAATAAAAAAATTTTAAAAATTCTAAAAAATCGTCAATGATTCTGCAACCGAAATTGTTTTGAACAAATTCTGCAACGATTTGTGCAACGTATCGATTCAACAGCGAGTTAATCTGTCTCGGATGGCTTTGTTTCACCGAACGGACTATGATACTGCAGTGAATAGCATAGACAAACCAAATACCAATCTGATCTGAATTTTAGTGCAAATCCAACTATGAATGTTGATGAACAAATTTTTTTCAACAAATATAACTGATTATGCGCTAATTAAAGTCTGCAAATGAACCAGTGCTCGATTCTGCGGATAAAACTATCTGAGGACAAATTTCAATTTGTTTAACGTGTCCTACAACAATTTGACATGAAGAATTCCAACAGGTACACAAATTCAAAGCTTCAATGAGTCCAGTTTCATTGGAAACAAACTTTGTGGAGCTCCACTAACTAATGATTGTGTACATGTTGACATACTTGATACAACAAGCGACCAAAAAGAAGACGGTGGATCACACAAAGTAGATTGGGGGTTGATTATTAGCATAGCGCTTGGATTTATTATTGAGTTTTGGGGCATTGTGGTTTCATTAATGCTCAATAGATCATGGAGAATCACATATTTCGGTCACTTGAGGAAATTGATCAAGGTATAAGGTTTATGATGTTATGCATAAGTATTATTGTGATATGTTTTCTAAGTAACCATAAAAAAGCAGCTCCCGGGTCATTTGGTGTAGTTCCCCTGGAGTCTGCTTTTCATAAAGCTTATGTTTATTGTTGTGTTTCTGTTCGGTTCTCGTAGGGTTGTTTTGTTATGTCTTTCTTTGTGATTGTTAAACCAGCTTCCCGCTGGTCCTTTTTCTAATAATAATATACCATCGTTCCAAAAAAAACTATGTACACTTTATAAATTTTCATACTCAAAGTTTAAGACAGGTCCATATAATATATAGATAAATCAAACAAATGTACATAAAGCAATCCTAAAAAAATCAGGTTGCATCCAAAATTCTCACTCAAATGGTTAGGTTGTTGATTTCCAATCCATGATTGCCGAGAGAAGCGTGTAATTAGGCGTTAAGCTTCTACTCGTCAACGGTAAATTAGTCATCGGGGAGTTATCACTCTCTTCAAGCCATTGCTCTATCGCCCTGCGATCGTACGTGTAGTCATCAGCAGCAACACATGGATCAACCATAACATCCTGGATCAAAACATCATTATATTATGAAAAACTAGTGTTGTTCGATAAAAACTAAAAGAAAGAATGTCACAATCTTACCTTGCGTATTGGCCATATGAAGTGGTTAGGAGGGGTGGGTCGCGTCATGGATGTGGATCTTTGAGCTGCATCTGCGACTACTTTTAGTCGTTCCAATACAAGAAGAACCTTGTTTTTCAAATCTGGTCTATCTTTTCTTCGAAAGCGCAGCTCAACCCCAAATGTGCTAACTCTTTCGCTTCATCAATCGGCCATTCGCCTGCATCTTGATCCAACACACTGGCTAACTCATCGTTTTCAAGAGCTGTTTCCACCACATGAGTAACTGCAATTGCTGGTCTTGCGGTCAGCAGCTGCAAAATCACCATACCAAGAGCGTATACATCGGATTTTGGAGATACTAATCCTGTTCGTTGATACTCTGGATCAATATAACAAAGGGTTCCCGCTGGACTCGTGTCTTTGTAAATGGTGGATGTGGAAGAGAAGTCCGATTGAAGCATTGTTGAGAGACCAATGTCCCCTATTTTGCTCGCGAGATTTTTATCAAGCAGTATATTTGCTGGTTTTAGGTCACGATGAACGATGGATTTCGGTTTCGCGTTATGAAGGAAGTTTAGAGCTGATGCTACTTCCCACGCAATACGGAACCAGTCGAACCACGGGATCGGTGGTGTGTCGTTTTTGCGAAATAATCGCTCGTCCAAACTCCCGTTTTCCATGTACTCGTAGACCAAACAACCATGATCCACACACACACCGATTAGTTGGAAATGTTCTTCTGATGTATGAAAATGGTTTACAATAGTTGACCCATGATTAGTTGTAATACCAAATAGATAACACAACTGACAGTATATTTGTGAAACAGAGGAAACCAATTCTCCCTCTACACATATTTTAGACACAACAGTCAAACGGGTTGAAAGCCGTCCAAAATCTATGTTTAACGCATACTGTGAAAGCACCTGATCGATGACGAACATCAAACATTGCACTTGATTCAAGACATGAAGAACAATCATAAACACCAAAGATAGAAAGATGTAGAAGATGAACCCTTTTATTATTGAATCAGTCATCACAGATTACACAAAGCAAAGGAGTATACATCATCTACAAGCTGGTTTAGATCACAAAGATCTAAACCTAGCTTTCTCTCACTAACACATAGTCTCCCTCTCTCTCTAGAATACACACAGTGATTGAGAATGGATGGGATCTTGTGAGAGGTGCACCATGCTCTCTCAAGGGTTGTTGTTGTCGTTGTGTCTATATTGTGTATATTGCCCTAATCCTATACAACACATATATATAGACTAGGGACCAAAACTCAGACAAAAGTCTAGCCTAAAACTTGGACAACTTGTCCAAGGATAAACCTTGGACTAAGTTTCAATACATGTACAATAAAGACCCTACAAATTGGAAGACATGCACTTATCACCTAAAGTGCATTAACAAACTCCCCCTTGATCAATGCATGGTCTTCGTGTGGTCTTGAATTCTTCATTATGTTGACTTTAACTTGGACTTCTGCTTTGCTTGACCAGAACTGATAAGCGACAGTTACCCTGCAGGAACTGCACTTACAGTCTCCCCCTTAACTGTTGCTATCAGTTCTATCTGACATTGATATCTTCAGTCACCGGATACTGCACTTACAGACTCCCCCTTGACTGATGATATCATGCATGCTTTCAACTTTAGCTGAGACTTGATCTTTTAGGTAGAGCACAGCGATCTTCAACCCTTCTAATTAAAGACTTGTTGATGATCACTTAAAGCTGCTTTGAGAAACCCAAAGAATCCAACATCAAACACTGTAGATCCTCCCCCTCAAACTACTCCCGAATCAAGTTAACGCGAACCGACCTACAACCACATGTAGGAATATCGCTCGATACATTAATCTTCAAACCTAACTGGTAGCAGAAAGAAACATTGGATTTCCAATGCCCAACCTTGAACACTTCAAACTTCACAAAGACATGAAGCTCAGTTCGATAAGTTAATAACAAACTGAACTTTGTAAAAGTACATCCACCATCTTGATCAGAGTCTCGAGTGTCTGAAATCATTTCATCTCGAATCTTCAAGATCCAATCTCGTATCTTCACAAAATCCACCAATTACCCGTTGACTTTCGTCTCTGATCTCCCCCTCAATGTAAGAACCCCTATTTCGAGAATCCGATCAGTCACCAACTTGGAAGAGGTACCAAGAAGACTAATCTTCTCTACTCTAACTGGCA
The DNA here is from genome assembly GCA_030545235.1 of Helianthus tuberosus. Lineage (NCBI taxonomy): Eukaryota > Viridiplantae > Streptophyta > Magnoliopsida > Asterales > Asteraceae > Helianthus > Helianthus tuberosus. The sequence goes on from CM060372.1 coordinate 5,193,707, forward strand.
CACGATAAAGGCATGACCTTCAACTAGTTGCCAAACGAACAATTTGCTTCATCACGTTAACACTTGATTAAACCTCGAACAAACTTGACAAAACTCAATCATACACTAGCTCTAACTTGCTTCATGTTATAAACACTTCGCCACTGGTAAGATTAACACTAAGTTAATCTCAAAGATAGTAAACATGAACTTGTTTTGATGTAGCACCACAGGCTTTTGATTTACAAAGAAAACATGAATTTCAAAATTTTTACTCCCCCTATTTCTTTGTAAACAATACAAAAATCCAACCAAGTCTTATTCTCTTCACCTCCTCACTTGATCCGGACAACATAAGTACCATAAAACTTTTCGATAATCCGAAACCGACTTCAAGTTTCCAAACCACACATAATTCTAACTCTTAGTTAGTTATCCGGTACCCCAGGTAACCCGGAATAACTAGAAAAACTCGAAACATGCACAACTCGAAACTTCCGAACAACACAAACATCTAAATTTAGCTAAAAATCCGGTACCCCAGGTAACCCGGAATTCCTAGCAAATTTGGAACCCGTAAAACCCATAAGCTCTTGAAACCTCGGATCAAATCATTGAGCAGTACTTAGAATACAAAGGAATTCGAAACAAGCAAGGAAATAAAGGAAACTCTGAAGAAACCCGGGGGCTGCTATCCAAAAGACTAATCTCGGAACAATCAAACAACTGAAAGTTGTTAAAAACTCGGAACTGTTTAACAGTTTGAACTCGGAATCGCGGAGCTTAGAAAATGAAATCTCGAAGCTTAAAACTCGGAACTGAATATGAAAACTCGAAATCGGAACAAATCCAAGAGTTCCAACAGTTTCAACCGTCTTTAAAACACGGAATTTTAAAAACGAAACTTGTTAAAACTCGGAACTGGAAGTAAAACTCAGAATCTTTAAACTTAACAACTTGGAATTTAAACACAAAGCTTCCAAGACTAGAAACTCGGAACCAGTTAAGTGAATCAATATTGAACTCGGAACTGAATCAAACCTCGGTACTGAACCAAAGATGAAACCTCGGAGCTTAGAAACTCGGAGCTAATCACACAGATCTTTGAAAAACCCGGAGCTTTAGTAACTCGGAATTTTAAAACTCGAACCACATATCACTCATAACTCGGAATTTAAAACTTAACAACTTGGAATTTAAACACAAAGCTTCCAAGACTAGAAACTCGGAACCAGTTAAGATTCATAACATTCATGATTAAAACTCGGAACTCACTTAAAACTCGGAAATGAATTAAGACTCGGATGAGGTTTAAAAACTCGGAAATCTCTTTTAAACAAGAAACTCGGAATAAACTAATTAAAAACCTTAACTCAAAACCTCTGACCAGAACACCTGGGTTAAAACTCTGACCCAAACACAAAGTCGGACAAAATTTTAAAGTAAAACTCGGAAAGATGTTGAAAAACTCGGACTATTGTTAACAAGTAAATTCGGAGCTGACAATGTAAACTCAGACAACTTAAAAACTCAGATCGAAGGGCATAAACTCAAAAACTCGGACCTCTCTGGATTTAAAACTCAGACTCAAATATAGTAGTTAAAACTCGCACATGGTGAAACCCGGACCTATGTTGAAACTCGGATATGTTATAACAAAAACCAATGTTGAAGGCTCAAAACTCGGAAAAGTTTTTGAACAAAAACTCGGAACTTGCCGAACGTTTGAACAAAACTCGGAACTGCTGAACTGTTTATAAAGCTCGGAACAAATCCGTTATCATTAAAAACTCGGAACAATTTTATATCTCAGAGGACAAGCTTAGAACCAACTTCCGGATTATCTCCCCAGTGTGACTTCACACTGGTTCACCAAAACCCCGGAAACACAAACACAGAATGGAAACTCGGACTTGGTAAAACACTTACAAAAATCCGGACAGAGCCTTTTTCAGATCAAAACCCTAGATCTCCAAAAAACCCAGTAGTTCTCTCCAACACAGCTCGAATTTCTTCATATCTGGACCAAAATCTTCACGTCTTCAAGATGTTTGGCGGAAACAAACATCAAATCAAGAGCAATGGTGATTCGGAAGGCGGTTAGACCATTCCGAATCAGTAACCATGCTCTGATACCACTGTGAAAGCACCTGATCGATGACGAACATCAAACATTGCACCTGATTCAAGACATGAAGAACAATCATAAACACCAAAGATAGAAAGATGTAGAAGATGAACCCTTTATTATTGAATCAGTCATCACAGATTACACAAACCAAAGGAGTATACATCATCTACAAGCTGGTTTAGATCACAAAGATCTAAACCTAGCTTTCTCTCACTAACACATAGTCTCCCTCTCTCTCTAGAATACACACAGTGATTGAGAATGGATGGGATCTTGTGAGTGGTGCACCAAGCTCTCTCAAGGGTTGTTGTTGTCGTTGTGTCTATATTGTGTATATTGCCCTAATCCTATACAACACATATATATAGACTAGGGACCAAAACTCAGACAAAAGTCTAGCCTAAAACTTGGACAACTTGTCCAAGGATAAACCTTGGACTAAGTTTCAATACATGTACAATAAAGACCCTACAAATTGGAAGACATGCACTTATCACCTAAAGTGCATTAACAAACTCCCCCTTGATCAATGCATGGTCTTCGTGTGGTCTTGAATTCTTCATTATGTTGACTTTAACTTGGACTTCTGCTTTGGTTGACCAGAACTGATAAGCGACAGTTACCCTGCAGGAACTGCACTTACAGTCTCCCCCTTAACTGTTGCTATCAGTTCTATCTGACATTGATATCTTCAGTCACCGGATACTGCACTTACACATACAACCTCCATAAATCACTGTTATTTAAAGCTTTAGGTTATCACATAAATCGTTGCTAGATCATACTTAACAAATGTATAATTTATAAATCTTTATTAAAAAAGAACAAAAAACTTTCTGACAGTAAAGGCAGCTTGACACATACTAAAATGACATAAACCGAACCCGTGTTGGCCAGATGCCAGACCCGCTCAACCTGCCAATTTTCCAAATACACTAAACACCATCCTCACGGATCAATGGCCAGGATGTCATTATGGTGGGAGGGGCGGAACCCGCATCAACCCCTTCAACACCAAATCAACTGTCGACACCTCTTCTCCCCCAAGGTGTACCCGCCAAAACTCACTCTCCCCACAATCTGCTCTGAACCATGACACAACCTGACCCGACCCGATTGTTTTTCCACTGTAATGAATCTATTAATTAATCTCTTATCTGATTAAAAAAATAAGACATAGTAAGTTCTTGGTTCATAAAAATATGGCGTATAAAAATAGTTGATTAATATATATAAGAAGGTTTAATAATTAAATATAGTTTGCACTCACGAAATTGTTATGTTGTATTTATCTTGATTGGAAAGTTTAGAATACATTAGTTCTTCTAGTAATTAATTTAGCTTGGTTTAATAACTATAAATCCCGATTGCACATCTGTTTTACCTTTTCTGCATTGCTAACTGTTAGATTAGTTTTCTAATTCCTGAAATTGAGAGGGTAATGAAAATCAAATTATACATTGTTTGGTAATTTTATTTTTATTTTTCTATATTATATAAGGGATTAATAAAGCCTAAACCGTGAAATCAAGCCGGAATCAAACGGTTAGTAACGTTTCGGCTTGGTTCGGTTTTAAGTTTTAACGGTTCAGTTTCTACTATTGATATTAAAAAATCGTTACTAATGGTTTGACTTAACATTTAACTCAAAAACTGTTAAAACCGGAGCTTAAACACCCCTACTATTTTAACAAAGAGTTGTTAGACATATTTAAACAATGTGCAAGGAAAGTCAAGTCAACAAGAAATATTTACCCTTATTTGGAAAAAGGTGGAGACGACAATTTGAGAGCCACTATTCCCCAAGAAAAGGCAAGTCAACAAGTCTTTGGTTTCACTTTATCGCCATATACTTTGGCCGGTATTCCTTATCACCTTTATCTTTATTTCAGAAGGCGGAGGCATGGAAATTGTTAAGCCAATTCCATCCACGAATTTCTTATTCATATTTAATACCGAAAAATTTAATAAAAATAATACGGAAAATATTTAGTAAAAACATATATACAAGTATATATAGTGGCAAATTAATAGAAAATATATAGTATATAATTCACTACAAAAAAAACGAGTGACAAATGTTTACTTTTCTCTCGGCCATCTTCCTTCGTCATCCTCATGCATTTTTGCAATGTTTTCCGCAGTCATCCACACGTCTACGGCATAGAACGGCACCGCCGGTGATCGTCTAGCGTTGCTTGCCATCAAATCAATGATTAAAGTTGAGCCGTTTTTAAAACGTTAATAGCTCTTTTATATGACGTTTTTATAAAATATCACTATAAAAACAAGGGTTTTTTTTATCTTTAAAACGACTATACTATTGCTAATTGGATCACCCAGATTGTAAAGTGTGATTCAAAAACACAGGTTGTAAAACGCAATTCACAATGGTAAAACCCAGATCATAAAACACAATTCAAAATACAGGTCGTAAAATGCAATTCACAATGGTAAAACCCAAATCGTAAAATGCAATGTTAAAACTCAGGTCGTAAAACGCAATTCACAATGATAAAACCTCATGTCGTAAAAACGCAATTGTTGAACCCATGTCGTAAAACACAATTCAAAGTGGTAAAACCCAGATCATAAAACGCAATTCAAAAACCCAGGGGGTAAACGCAATTTACAAAGGTAAAACCCAGATTGTAAAACGTAATTCGAAAACCCAGAACATGAAACTCAATTCAAAAACCCAGATCGTAAAATGCAATGATTGATGAAATTCTTCAGATTTTTTACACAGATTAAAGCCAATTTCTTAGGATTTCTTCAATGATTGGCGAAATTTGAATGCTAAACACTAACGATCGAATGAATTGATTGATTCGCTTAAAAACACGAGAGAAAATGAGAAAATTGTGTGAAATTGAACTAGGTTTCTTCAAAAAAGTTGAAGAACATGTTGATTTAGCATTTAAATCATTGATTGATGAAGAAAATAGCAATATAATGTAATGATTATAGAGAGAGAAAGTAAAGAAAAGGTTGAAGACGATGGATTTTTGAAGATGGTGGGTTTTGAATATGTAGAGCAAGAGAAAGACAAAAGATGAGCTAAAATTAACTAAAATATCCATTCCTATGTTTTTTTTTGTTATTTGTCACATGTCCTCCTATTATTGTTCCCTACACTTCTTACCCAAACCAATCTTCTTTTTTTGATCTTCTCCCTTTCATCTTGATTGAAAACTTTAGAATAAGTTAGTACTTCTAGTTATTAATATATCTTGGTTTTTTTTTCTTGGAAAAGTAAACTTCATTCACAAAAACCGCCGACCCAAGCCGCGCCGACAAACTAAAACACAATTACATATTTACAAAAGAACAACAATCCTTCCAATCTATCCCTTTGTGTTTCGGCCTATTCGAAAACCATAAAAAAACCCAAAGCCTTAATTTCGCTAATTATACCTTCTATTCTAGCCGGAACATTCGAAAATTTTGCATTATTCCTTGCTCGCCATAGACTCCAACAAGTAATCAAAATGATACCTTGCACCAAGTCCATTTTCCTCTCCGACAAGTTAAGACCTTTGTGAAAAGAAAGAAGATCTTGAAGCGAAAACACGAAAATGTTAGGGATTTTACACCAAATACTAATGTCGTTCCACACCGTAGAAGCAATGAGACACGCGATAAACAGATGGTCGGCTGTCTCGACTTCCGAGTTACATAGGGGGCACGACGGGTCGCTAACACCAACGTTTCACTTCAACAGCACCTCTGCAGTGGGAATTTTATACATTTCCATCCTCCAAGCATGTATGTTGACTTTAGCCGGAATCCAGGAAACCCAATCAAGAACGGAGCGATTATCCGAAACGAGATCACTTTTCAGCAGCCTTTTAACAGCTTTAACAGAGAAACACCCGACCCGGTCGGATCGGAGGACCACTTCCAACTGTCCATTCCAGGAGAGAACTGGAACCCGTTAATCAACCCAATTAAGACATCAAGGCTGGACATCAGCAAATCCGAAGCCATAGCAGATCTCCAGCTCCAATTAAAAGAACCAACGCCATTTTCAAAACTGAATTTTTCTGACACAGAACATTTCATATCGGACTCCAATCTGAATAATTCAGGGAAAGCGACTTTGAGCGGCTCGTCAAGTAGCCACCAATCGAGCCAAAAAGCGACGCCATCTCCGTTTCCGACTATGACCTTCATATAGTTCTTAAGAGGCCGGCCACCCGCCTTCGAATTAACAAAATTTTTTTGCAATGTTACTCCAAACTCCGGCAAACGATTTTTTTAAAGGAATGCATTCCCAACCTATCCTACTGAAGTGTAGAGCGTCTATAACTCTTTTCCACAAGTTGCTAGCTTCCGTCTTATATCTCCAACCTGTAGGTCCGGCTAGGGGAGGATCTAGTCGCCTAATCCTTGTGTACAAACCAACCCGGTTGTGCGGAATCCAACCGAGATAGCAAACCGAGATAGAACACGACAATGATAAACACACAAGATTCAACGATTAACACCGCTTGTATTAAACGTATGAAAGGTCCAGTTACAAGCTCAATGTTTACAAATCTGTTCTGTAAACTCTCTCTAAGTGTGTGTGTGTTCTCTGTTTTCCCTATCTGTCCGTCTTTCTGTCTCCTGTGTCCTCTCCTGTTCTTGGGAAAATGAACACAACACACGGGTATTTATACCCGAACACTGCAGGTCTGGTCGAAGGATCATGCAGACCGGTCGAAAGATCACAGGAACAGCTCGAACGATCCATATGAGTCACGAAAGATGGGATCTTTCGTGGTCCATCTATCGAAGGTCCATCTTTCGAGCTCATCATCGAAGGATCCATGCAATCCTTCGATGGTGCATCCTTCGACCCAGCCATCTTACAAACATAATGTTGACTGTTTGGCCAAGTCAAACCAGGAGGATGGTTGACTTGGTCAAACTTACAAGACTAACAAGACATCGTTTTACATTGTGACCGAATACAGACAAAGTGCAGACATAAGTGCACCAACAAACTCCCCCTTGGCTGTAGCTTTGTCTGGCTTATCAATAATCAGCTGTTGCTTTGTCTCGATCTTCGATCTTGTAAGTTCTCGTGTCTTCAAGTCTTTGACTTCTATTCAAGTCTTCAATGTCGGAGGATCTTTAAAGTCTTCACGTCTTGAAAGCAGAAAGTGTACCAACAAACTCTCCGTTGTATGTAGGAAGTGTGTTGACAAACTCCCCCTTAACATAAGCTCCCCCTTGAGTTATGCTCGTGAAAGTCTTTATCTTTATGAAGTGAGATCCTTGTGGTGTTGATGATGGTCAGCGGCAACTCGATCATCTTCATCATTTGAGTGCCTTCACGTCGTGTCTTCATTCCGAAGCTTGTCATCGACCATGTTCTCCTAGCCTTTAGAATCTGCACATGCAAGAAATCTAAACGCGTAATGAGAACAACCGCCTGGAATATCATAAGCAAACGACACACATGTGACCATTGTTTAATCAAACACCGTCCGACAGTTTGAAAGTTTAACAAATTTTATCAATTTCAATTTTAACTTTCAACACTTTGCAAAATTTCGACCGTTTATGAAGATTCAGTCATTTTCGGTTTTCGTTCAGGTTTCAGGTAACGAAGACTCGAGCTCCAACATCGTACGATCGAAAATAAGATAGAAATAAAATCTTTTTGGCTTTTATAAGATTTATATTAAAACACACATAAAATCTTTTTGGTATTTTTGAATATTTCAAATGTAAAGACTGAAAGCAGTAAATAAATATTTACAGACATTCTTTTTGTGAGTTTCGAGGGTAAGAGAATCATATCAGTTTATGGTCATGCCAAAACGCTCTTGTTGTTCATTTAGTTAACATTAAGATAAGCATCCTATAACAATTATCGGTATTGTTGTCCACTTAAGCTCAACTTATCAGATGTAATCATGGCGAGGGGATACGTTAAGGTATGATTTATACTTACCGACCGGTGTTCATCCACATCACGACACATTCCCGTATCAAGGTATGCACGAGGGTTCATCTTACCGGTGAGTATACCGATTATCATCTGTTTGACCGTATATGATGTGAGATTCTCACTTATTTTGAATTTGAAAACAAGCCCTATGTGATATAATCACTTATTGATGAGGAACTTGATTTTCGATGCATGAGGGCACAGGAGCAAGTCCGTGAACAGGTCAGTACTTTCGTACAGCAGAGAGACGAACTTGACACCCGGAAAGAATTTGTGATATATTATCACTTATTTTGATTTGGACATGTGATTGTTTATCACTTATTGAGGTCGTATGCAGTATGTACACGTATGTATAGTATCATGGAAGATCTAGACTTGCGTCCCCGTTATTTTTCGGTAAAAGATACAACCATGATACCCAGATGATAAGCAGTATAAAGACCGAATATTTCAGAACCTCGGCAATCTCTCAAACGAAATTTCGGTACTAAGACCATATGCCAATGAATGGTTCCCACCCAGTCTTCAGTCGGATTAAGTTTATATCACCCTGCACACTTTAAAATGATTGTGAGCCTACCGATACATCTTATATAGAGCTGCTTATCGTTTTTCATTTTAGTTTTTAAGAGGTTTAGACAGACCACTGATGTACTATCATTTTCTCTTTTGCTCGCCAGGAAACTCATTTTTGTTTTTCTATTGTTTTTGTGTTTATGAAATTTTTCAATGTTTTTGGATTTTCAATTTTTTTTTTTTTTTTTTTTTTTTTTTTTTTTTTTTTGGATTTACTCCCCCTAAAATCAACAAACTGAAATAAATTTAAAACACAAAGGTATTTACAAAAATGATTTTCCGATGTTGGTTTTACTCTTGCTTGACCTTAACGCCGTTTACCAATAATAAATATTCAAATCTTGATTTGTCAAAAGCTTTGGTAAAAAGGTCGGCACGTTGGTCATCGGTGTGGACATAAGCAACATCGATTAGCCTTTTCTCAAAGCAATCACGTATGAAGTGATACTTAATGTCGATGTGCTTAGTCTTTGAATGCTGCACAGGATTTTTAGTGATCTGTAAGGCAGCAGAATTATCAACGTAAATAGGAGTAGTTAGGAATTCAAAACCGTAGTCACGCATTTGCTGTTGTATCCACAGGACTTGGGAGCAACAACTCGAGGCAGCAATGTATTCAGCTTCGCATGTTGATGTAGCGACGCACGTCTGCTTCTTGCACTGCCATGTGACTAGGCGATTTCCCAAAAACTGACATCCAGCCGTTGTGGATTTGCCGTCGATTTTGCATCCGCCAAAATCAGAATCACTGAATGCGATCATGTCAAAGTTATTATCCCTAGGGTACCACAGACCGGTGTCAGGGTAACCCTTCAAATAACGAAAAATCCTTTTTACAGCTGCAAGATGTGAGGCCTTCGGGTTGACTTGATATCTGGCAAGCAGGCACGTTGGGTACATTATATCTGGTCTTGATGCTGTGAGGTACATAAGAGATCCGATCATCGCGCGGTAGTAAGAGGGGCTAACATCTTGACCCTTCAAGTCTGGAGTAATTCCGTGATTTTGTGGCAATGGGGTACCGATGGGCGTTGCATCAGACATCTGGAAACGGCTCAAGATGTCACCAACATATTTAGTCTGATGGATGAATATCCCAGACTCTGTTTGTTGTACTTGTAGGCCCAAAAAGAAAGTCATTTCCCCCATAGCACTCATCTCGAATTTATCCTGCATAACACGCTCGAAATCCCTACACAAAACATCATTAGTAGAACCAAAAATAATATCATCAACGTATACCTGTACCAGTAGAAGATCTCCATCTTGTTCTTTGATGAAAAGAGTACAATCGATAAGACCTCTGCGAAATCCATTCTCCAGCAGATAATTAGATAAGGTTGCATACCAAGCTCGCGGTGCTTGATGTAGACCATAGAGAGCTTTGTTGAGCAACCAAACCCGATCGGGATGGATAGGATCTTCAAAACCTGGAGGCTGTTCGACGTACACCTCTTCTTCCACCACACCATGTAAGAATGCACTTTTCACGTCCATCTGGTATACCTTGAAACCTTTGAATGAGGCATAAGCCAGAAAAATCCGAATTGCTTCTAGACGTGCAACAGGTGCATACACTTCGTTGTAGTCGATCCCTTCAATCTGACGAAAACCTTGAACGACTAGCCTTGCTTTGTTTCGAATAACAATTCCACGGTCATCCTTTTTGCATTTAAACACCCAACGGGTACCAATCTTCTTGTATCCAGCAGGTTTCTCTACGAGTTTCCAGACACCAAGCTTCTGGAATTGTTGCAGTTCTTCCTGCATCGCTTCAACCCATGAGCTATCTTTCAAAGCATCTTTCCAAGTTCTTGGTTCTTCCTGTGAGACATAACACGCGAAAGACCAATCATTCTGTTGACCAGATTCTCGGATAGTTGCATACAAGCCTGCATTGTTGTTGTTCCGCAACATGTTTCTTGTTTGAACGCCACTTTGTACATTCCCGATGATGTTTTGTTGAGGATGGGTATTATGAATTCTTGTTTCTGGATTATCTTGAACTGGAATATTTGTACCCAGATTGTTGAGATTGAGATCAACAATCAATTCAATGCCCGGAATTGACGAAGAGGATGATGCAGAAGTTTCAGCTGTTCTATGGACATCCACTGGAGGTGTACCCTCTGAAATACCATGAACTGCTGTTGGAGCTTCTTGATCTGCATCTAGAAATTCATCATCCTCGGAAGATTCGTTCAATTCGGTAGCATCTTGAAAATCCTCATTGTCGAGAGCATTATTGTTCACTGAAGATGGTTCTTGATTGACTATAATGGGACGAACCAACGGTGAATCTGTTGCATTGTCGCTCTCGAAAAACATCATAGCCGCAGCACTTTCTTCAACGGCTTCAACATTGATCGAATTGAAAAAGTCATCGTACTCAAACATCCAAGGCTGACCAGGATTTTTAACTGGTAAAGTGTGCCTTTGTACTCTGACTTCAGACCATTCCTCGACCCTTTTAGTCTCTAGATTCCAGACTCTTAAGTTAGGGGTGGAATACCCAAGAAAGTATCCCTCAATTGCTCTTGCCCCAAACTTTCCATTAGGATCGATTATTGTGCATGGAGCTCCAAACGGTTCTAGATATGACAAATCTGGTTTCCGTTTGTTAATAAGCTCAAAACAGGTCTTTTTGTGCCTTTTGACTGTAAGAACTCGGTTCAACGTATAGCATGCAGAAGACACAGCTTCAGTCCAGAATGGAATGGGTAGCTGCGACTCTACCAACATAGTCCTAGCAGTCTCGATCAATGTGCGGTTCTTACGTTCAGCGACGCCATTCTGTTGAGGAGTATAAGCTGCACTAAATTCGTGAAGAATACCTTTTGAAGTGCAAAACTCCGCCATGGCATGATTTTTGAATTCAGTACCATTGTCGCTACGTATCCGCCTAACCTTCAAGTTATAAAGATTCTCAATCTGAATGATCAAGTTTTTGATAATACCGAAGGTTTCACTCTTATGTGCCATGAACGCCACCCAAGAAAATCTTGAATAATCATCAGTAATCACGAGGCAATATTGATCTTTCCTAATGCTTTTGTGCTTGACAGGACCGAACAAATCCATGTGCAAACGATCAAGAGGAACAGCCACCGTGTTGACTTTCTTTGTAGGGTGTCGCTTCTTCGTTTGTTTTCCTTTCTGGCACGACACACAGACGTCTTGAAGATGGAAATTTTTAAGAGGAACACCATTCACCAATTCATTTGATACCAAATGATTCATTTTGCGTAAGTGGATGTGACCCATTCGTCTGTGCCAAGAGATTGTGTCTTTTTCTGTGGCTTTGGAAACGAAACAAGTTGCTTGTGCAGACGTTGTGATAGCTTGGCTCATATCAAGGACATACAGATCATTTATCCTTGGAGCCGACAAGAGAATCCATTCTTTTGGAATTTTGAAGCCGGGTTTCAGCACATAACATCCATTTGCATCAAAGTGTACTGAGAACTGCTTATCACAAATTTGAGAAACACTAAGAAGATTGTGATCAAGTTGTTGCACAAAGTTGATCTTGTCAAAGCTAACAACCCCGTTGGAAATCATTCCTTCACCAGTAATGTATCCTCCCTTATCTCCAGCAAAAGCAACATAACCTCCTCTAATAGATTTGACGTCGTAGAGAAGCTTCATGTCTCCTGTCATGTGCCTGGATGCCCCACTATCAACAATCCAATGACTACTGATAGTTCCTCCTGGAACACCCTGCACATGAACTCACATAATTAGTTGGAGATGGGGACCCAAGCCATTGTGGTCTTGGGTCTTCCATTTTCATCAACAACAATAACTTCCACCTTTTAATGATTCGGAAATTGTGATGGTCCCCCCGATTCAGTAACCGTTTTTGGTTTCCAGGTCTGTTGAGTTTTACCAGTTTGATTGTTTGAAGTTTTTGAAAACTTTGAATTATCTGGTTTAACTGAAACAGATGGTTTGTGAACCACATCGGTTTTAATTGCTTTTTCAATTTTCTTGACCTGTTGGCGTTTCTGTTTCTTTTCCCTTTCTCTTATGAGTCGAGGATCTTGTTTTACAGAAACAGATCGCTTACGGTCAGTTGGGCCACGGGGATCATCAACTATGCCTTTTTGTTTATGAAGATACGGGCAATTTCGAACAATATGCCCGATTGTTCCACACTCAAAACATGATCTTCGTTCAACAAACCCCGAAGTATCATGTGGTCGTCTTGCCGATGATGAACTTTGTGAACCCGAGGTACTAGGTTTTGAACAACTTGGTTCATTCCTTTTCATCACAGTTGCTTTTTGGACAAAATCTAAATTAGATTGATTTGCAAACTTTTCAATTTTGTCCGTTCCCTTCGACTTCACAAAGTTCACATTCTTCTTCTTCTTCTGATTCGGCTTCTTTTGAGTTTGAGTCGGTGCCTTACCATTTGTTTTGGTATGATTTTGCTGTTTTGGCACTGTTGGTAATTTCTTGTTCCCAAACTGTTTTCTAACTTCAGCCTTTGGGATAGGAGGACACTGTGTGACTGTAACATGTGGTCCTGTCTTTCCCAAAAACTTACTTGTAGAATTTTCAAAGACTTTACTGATTAAAGATTGATTAACATTTTTAATAGGAAAATCTTTGTATGAATAGATTTTATCATCACCAACAAGAGTGTACAGCAAATCCACACTCTCCGACTCTTTTGCAGATGTGGACTCGGCTGGAACAGTCTTAGCAGGTTTTATGGGAGGATCACATAGGATATGATTCTCAAGAGGTATGTCCTCTTCTTTGATTACTGCATCAGACTTTTCCGAATCAGTATCATCAGACTCATTATCAGAAGAATCAACATCCTCAACCACCACTGGAGGATCCTGATTCTGTTCAGCAGTTACAAATGTATCTGCTGACACATCTGAATCTGACGATACTTCTTTCTTGTATCCGAGCCCTGTTGCAAATTCCTCAACGTCCAGAGGAACAGATGGCTCAAAGTGAGTCCTATACTCCTCATCAGGCAAAGCATCATAATTGTTTCTCACGGGTGGTGGACATTTCTTATAACCTATGCATGTGACATCCTTTTTCTCTTTCTGAACATCAATGATGTGATCCAACACATAGCTAGAACTCAAATAACTGTCTAACTTGAGTCGGATCGCCTCACTTTCTGTTTTAACACAAGCCATTTCTTTTTGCATTACCTCAAGACGAGTTATATACAAATTAATGTCAGTTTGTTTTCTGGAAACCATTTTAGTCAACTCTGTTTTATCTTTCTTTAACGTTTCAATCATTGACTTAAATCCTTTTTCATGGTTTTCATAAAACATGTTGGCCTCAGTGCACTTAGAAAGATCAACTGTCAATTTCTGATTGTGAATATATGTCACATCATATTTCTCTTGCAAAGCCTCATGATTGCTTTGCAATTCACACCACTTATCATTCACTAAAACATGTTTGTCTTGCAATTCAAATAAACTAGCTTGTAAAGCATCGTGTTTGCCTTGCAACTCAGACATGTTTGCTTCCAAATCAGCACATCTAGCATGCAATCTATCACAATTATCACAGCTAACAGAAGTGGGTTCATCGACACATACCTGACTTGATGAACTGTCGACATTCGCCATAAAGGCTGAATGGAGAGAAGACGAAGAATAACCAGCTTGATCCACCAAAATAGATCTTCTTTGAATTCCTGCTGCAGCTTCCTCCAAAAGTTCATCAATGTCTGCATTAACTGATGCAGTTGATGTGTCATCTTCCTGATCATTGCCTGAAGCAGAAGACTCTTCATCTGAACTTCCATTGTACCCGGAACTGTCTTCATCTTCAGAAGATTCAACACCATTGGTGGAAGATTCTCCACCACTGGCGTGTTTAAGATCATTAACCACTTCAGCAAAACAAGCTGTTCCATCAGGTGCATCATTTCCCAACTGGATTGCCCAATCACAACCTTCATCTACCTGAACCACAAGTGCCTGGTTGGCATTAGATGGTCCTGCTTGACTCTGGTTATTGACAGGCACCAGTGTTCGTTCGTTGTTCCTTCCTTGGTTCTGATTTGCCCTGTCGCCTTGACCTTGGAAAGGATTCTGGTTCCCATGCTGAGATGGCCTTGTACATTCACGCTTGAAATGACCACGTTCACCACAGTTGAAACATTTAACAGCCTGTTTATCAAACCCATACTTGGTGTCTTTCTTGCTTTCCAAGCTGGTTCGGCCTGTTCTTTTCATGAAATCCTTTGCTCGCCTAACAGCACTGGCAAAGGCCCACTTAATGTCCATCATCTCCATCTCCTCTTTGTCTATCTGCTGATAGTCTTCTTGTGTCAGATTAATATTACCAATCTGACCCTCCACTAATCCACAGTATGCGCTCACCACAGTGTTTAGTAGCTCCATATGTTCTTTTGCCACTTCAACACTGACTTTAGAAAAGCTTGAGGTGTCGAGCTGTACTGTATTTGGCTTTGATTGTTGACCAGCAGATGATGTACTTCCATAACAAGCTTGCTGTGGCTGTTGAGGAGGAAGTGGATTTCCAAAAATATCAGTTGTTCTGATTTGCTGTTGCTGTTGTGGTGCTGGTTGAGGAGCTGGATTAAGCGAATTTCCAAACATATCTGTTGTTGGAGGAGGAATGCCATATAAGCTCGTGCTAGACACAAATGTTGTTTGAATTGGAGCGTGTGAAGATGGTTTTGTAGAAGTGCTAGAAGTTCCATAATAAATCTCAGGATTTTGTGGCACTGCAACTCTTTTTGCCTTGAGAGTTTCTTCCTGATTCTTGTTTTCCAGGAGTTGAGCAAAATCACTGAAGCTTGTTGTATCCAAAGTGCCATTGTATCTCATAATTTCTAAGAAATTATTCCATTGAGGTGGCAGTGCATCTGCAAACTTCTTCACTATCTCTGCTGAAGTCGTTACCACCCCAGTATTTGCCAGTTCAGTTAGCAAATGAGTAAATCGACTTGTCAAATCTCCTAGAGATTCATTTTGCATACAAATAAAACCATCAAACTCTTTCTTTAGCAGATCTTTTCTTAATTGACGTGTTGCTTCATTTCCTATGCCCCTTATCTTCAATGCGTCCCACAACTGCTTCGTTGTTTTGAAACTGACGAATTGATGATAAATATCTTTGTTTAATGCCTGAGTAAGAATGGCATATGCTTTCTTCTCCAAATCATAGATTTTCTTTTGATCTTCGTTAAGATCTGCAAATGTAGCAGCAGATGATGCAGCAACTTCTATTGTTTGATCAAAATCTGTGATGAACCGCAACCACAACTCTGTATTTTGACCAAGAACGTATGTATGAAATCTACCAAACCATCCCGGATATTCACTTAAGTGCATCAACTTTGGAGGCCTATTCAAACTTCCTGTTTCATTTTCGCTTAGCAAAATGCTTTGAACACTTGGAGCTTGATTTGATACAAATGCCCATTGACTGGTAGATGTAGCATTAGCTTGCGAACCCGAGTCCGGAGCTGGAGTACCAAAATACATCTCTGCATTTACCGGAATACCCCACATTGAATTCATTTTTGATCAGCCGAAGGATACCTGTTCGAAAGACTTGAAAAACACAAACTGTTAAACACAAACAGATTAATGATCGAAGGATCGACACCTGTTCGAAAGATCAACAGGGTTCGAAGGATCACTGTTGAGTTTCGAACAATGTTTTTCGAAAGATTCTCCAACCGAAGGATCCTTATCTTTCGAAAAAGTACTGTAGACCGAAAGATGACTTCGAAAGACTCCCCAATCGAAGGATCCTAGTCTTTCGAGAAAGAGCAGTAGACCGAAAGATGTAAGTTTCGAAATGATTCCTTGGTTCGAAAGATGATGATCTATCGAACCTCCACTGATCGAAAGATGATCTTTCGAGTTCGAAGGATATCTTTCGAACTGCTCACTTTCAGCGGAAAATATGGTCGGACCAGACAGGTTGCACGAAAACAGGTAAAGTTCTAATTATTTAATCAAAATACTCTTTTCAATGCACAAACATGTTTCCACTAAGCACGTATGGAGTGCAATATTTAATATTTTAACACTTCTCAATGCATAAACACTTTTCCTATATGATTTTAAGGATCAAAAAGGTGAAAACATGAAGAACATCTTGAATATGTCAAGAACACTATGAGTTTTCTGGAAAAACCTTTGATATTTCAAGCACAACCTTTAGCTAACATGTAACCAAAACCAATCAAAACAAACATGCAAACATGAACATAACAAGGTTTTGATAAACACACTTAGCAAAAACACGGTTTTTCAGAAAATCTAAACTTTTAAGCTTGAAGAACAACTTGAAAAACACTCGGTTTTAACAAGGAAAGAGCCAAGGCTCTGATACCACTTGTAGGTCCGGCTAGGGGAGGATCTAGTCGCCTAATCCTTGTGTACAAACCAACCCGGTTGTGCGGAATCCAACCGAGATAGCAAACCGAGATAGAACACGACAATGATAAACACACAAGATTCAACGATTAACACCGCTTGTATTAAACGTATGAAAGGTCCAGTTACAAGCTCAATGTTTACAAATCTGTTCTGTAAACTCTCTCTAAGTGTGTGTGTGTTCTCTGTTTTCCCTATCTGTCCGTCTTTCTGTCTCCTGTGTCCTCTCCTGTTCTTGGGAAAATGAACACAACACACGGGTATTTATACCCGAACACTGCAGGTCTGGTCGAAGGATCATGCAGACCGGTCGAAAGATCATCTTTCGACCAGGAACAGCTCGAACGATCCATATGAGTCACGAAAGATGGGATCTTTCGTGGTCCATCTATCGAAGGTCCATCTTTCGAGCTCATCATCGAAGGATCCATGCAATCCTTCGATGGTGCATCCTTCGACCCAGCCATCTTACAAACATAATGTTGACTGTTTGGCCAAGTCAAACCAGGAGGATGGTTGACTTGGTCAAACTTACAAGACTAACAAGACATCGTTTTACATTGTGACCGAATACAGACAAAGTGCAGACATAAGTGCACCAACACAACCCCATTTCGTCAAAAGAGACGTATTCACAATGTCTAATTTATTTAAACCCAATCCTCCATCTTTCTTATGTCACGTAACCGTGTCCCACGCAACCCAATGCATCTTTCTTTCTTCCAAAGAACCACCCCACAAGAATTGTTTTATCATACATTCTAAAGTAGAAATAACCTTTTTAGACGCTTTATAGAGGGAGAAATAGGACGTCGGAAGACTTTCCAAGACATATTTAATAAGAACCACCCTTCCTCCAATGGAAAAAAGATGCGACTTCCATTTAGACAGTCTTGCACGAAAAATCTCTATTACCGGTTACCAATTAGACACCCAGTTCATATTAGCTCCAACTGATGACTCTAGCCGCCTTAGCATTATCTATCATACAAGAGAGTGCCTCCATAACTACCAAGAATAAAAACAGAGAAAGCGGGTCGCCATGCCTCATGCCTTTTTCACATCTAAATGTGAAAGTAGGAGACCCGTTAACCAACACCGAAGAATTGGGCGACTTGAGAATTCCCATTATCCAAGCACACCACTTATCATGAAACCCCATTTGACGAAGAATGTTCACAACAAAGTTCCAGCTCACGTTGTCATAAGCCTTGTCAAAATCGATTTTAAGAATAAATGCCTTAGATTTCTTCTTTTTAATCCAGGAGATAAGTTCGTTGACAATAAGACGCCCGTCCAAGATGAATCTTCCTATAAGAAAAGCCGACTGGGAATCGGATATGACATCATCAAGAACCATCCTTATACGGTTAGCCAGAACTTTCGAGGTCACTTTGTTAATCACGCCAACTAAGTTAATGGGCCTGTGATTATTTAGAGAGAGAAACAGGGTCTTTAATCTTTGGAACCAAAGCAATGAACGATGCCCCACTACCAAGATTAATATCACCGGAATCATAAAACCCCTCAAAAATTTTCAAAAAACCTTCCTTGAAGAGGTCCCAAAAATGTTTGATAAATCTGAAGTTCATCCCATCCGGACCCGAAGCCCTTTCATCCCCGCAGTAAAAAACGGCCTCTTTTATTTCTCGCTCCGAAAAAGGCTCAATTAAGAAATTCCGATCCACCTCCGAAATCTTCTTGATGTTATTGCAAACCATTTCCGGCCTATTATTAACGAGATCATTAAATTTTATCTTGGTTTAATAACTAAGTCCCGATTGCAAAATATTTTACCTTTTTTGCATTGCTAACTCTTGGAGTAGTTTTCTAATTCCTGAAACTGAGAGGGTAAGGAAAATCAAATTATACATTGTTTAGTAGGTTTATTTTTCATTTTATCTATATATCATAAATAATTTTTTTATTCGGTGTTCCCATTTATTTTTCATTTTTCAATGCTAGTAATTTTTCGGCTTGGTTCGGTATTAAGTCTCAACCGCCCAGTTTCTGTTTTTGATAATTAAAAATCGTTACTGACTGTTTGATTCATGATATAACTTAAAAACCGTCAAAACCAGACCTTGAACACCCATACTCATTTTAACAAAAGTTGTTAGATTCACAATGGATTTCTTAAATTTATGTGAGTGAGTTAGTTATGTTATAAGTAATGGTCGTGAGTGGTTTTGAGTGCTTGTGAGTGAAGGAGAGAGAAAATGTTATTATTCATCTGTAAATATATGGGAACACTGTGCATCCCTTATAATTTTTTAATATTTTTTAAAGTGATTGGGGGTGGATGAGAGAGAAAATGTAAAGATAAAGATATAAAAGAAATATTATTTAGTTGAAATAAGAGAGAAAAAATATTGATTTTTATTGTAATTATAAGAATGAATGAAGATAAAGAATTATGTGTGAATGCTATTAGACCGTGGGGTATGAGGGGCTTGGGTTGGGGGCTTGGGTTGGGGCATTTGTTGACATGTGGAATGAGGGCCCCTCCACCACCAAAACCCACGCCCATGGGGTATGGTGGGGCTTGGGTTGGGGGCATGAGTTGACACATAGCCATTAAGAGCCCGCCATGTCACCTTGCTAGGCGCCGCACGCCCGGCTTCAAACCCACGCCAAAGGGGGCCACGCCCAAACCCAAGCCCCAACCCAAGTCCCCGGGGTGGTGACTTGGGCGTTTTCCCCCAACCCACGCCCCAACCCAAGCCCCATACCCCATGGCCTTAGGCATCTTTATAAACTATGTGCAATGAAAGTCAAGTGAATAGGTGTAGACATACTATTCACCAGGAAAAAAGCCAAGTCAACAAGTCTTTGGTTGTTAACTTTATCGCATGAGACATATGGAAATTGTGAAGCCAATTACATCCACTTGTTTCTTATCACCTTAACGTAGACAACGTTACTGACTATTTTCTATTTATTCATTGAATAAACAATAGAAGGGGACATATATGTTAGTTATTTTATTATCAATTTATCATGAAGAAATAGAGCGACTAAAAATCACAAAAGATGTTCGTATATATAGTCGCAAAAATATTAGAATAATTCCACATAATCAACTACCAAATATGAGTGCCAAATGGTTGCTTTTCTTTAGATCATTTCTCTTCGCCATCCTGACACACCTTGCAGCATCTTCCACACCCATTCACAAGGCACCAGCACTGAACGGCACCAGCGTTGATCGTCTAGCATTGCTTGCTATTAAATCCATGATTAAAGGTGACCCACAAGGTCTCTTGACCACATGGAACCATTCCAGCACTGATTTTTGCCAATGGCAAGGCGTTACATGCAGCCCTCGCCACCAAAGAGTCACCCACTTGAACATCTCAGATGGAGGCTTGATTGGTACGTTGTCTTCTTCCATCGGAAATCTTAGCTTTCTCCGGGTCATTCGGCTTTCTTACAACTCATTTTCTGGTGAAATTCCACCTGAAATTGGGCATCTCTTTAGATTACGAGTACTACGTCTTCGTAACAACTTTTTCATGGGACACATTCCGGCCACCATAATGAATTGCTCCAACCTCCAAGTCCTTAACTTGGGAAACAATAATCTGATTGGCAGGATCCCAGATGCGATTGGTTCATTGTCCATGCTAAGCATCCTCGCCCTTCCCAGCAACATTCTACAAGGCGAAATTCCACCTGAAATCGGGCGCCTCTTTAGATTACAAGAACTGTATCTATTTAACAACTCTTTAACGGGAAACATTCCCGCCACCATAACGAATTCCTCCAAACTCCAAGTCCTTAGCTTGGGTAACAACAATCTGGTCGGCAAGATCCCAGATGGGATTGGTTCATTGTCCATGCTAAGCTACCTCGCCCTAAACGATAACGTTCTACAAGGCGGAATTCCACCTGAAATTTGGCGTCTCTTTAGATTACAAACACTATATCTTCATAACAACTCTTTCACTGGAAATTTATTGTCCATCCCTCCTACACTTCATAAGCTCACCTTAAGTAATAATAACTTTGGGGGGAAATTACCTTCTCTCATAAACGGTTCGGTTTTAATATTTATGGAACTATCAAATAACTATTTTGTTGGATCATTAAATAATTTGGTTTGTTCCAACGGGGTGAACACGATCGAGTTGGTTGATTTGGGAAATAATCAGTTGTCGGGTGTTATTCCGGAGTGTTGGGAGAAGTGGTCAAGCTTGAAAGTCTTATTCTTAAGTGATAATAATTTGTCTGGTGAGATTCCAAGAACATTGGGCTCCGTAACTTTGTTGCAATTATTGGGCATGAGTGGGAACTTGATTTCAGGAAGCTTACCTTCTTCCCTAATGAATCTGTCATACTTAAAGATCCTTGAACTTAATGAAAATAATCTTGCAGGAATCATTCCACCATGGATTGGAATAAAACTCACTATGTTGAAAATTCTCAATATTAGATCCAACAATTTTTACGGAAATACTCCTAACCAGCTATGTTATCTTTCACACGTTCAAATGTTGGATCTCTCTGATAATAACCTCTCAGGAAATATTCCTAGATGCTTCAACAACTTTAGTGTGCTTTCCGGCAAAGAAACTAATTTAGAGGTTCAATTTTCATTCAGTTTTGACGATCATATTTTTACTGTTAATGATTTTTTGGTGATGAAGGGACGAGAAGACACTTATGGATCTATCCTAGGACTAGTCACCCTTTTGGACCTTTCGGGCAACATTTTGTCTGGGCAGATCCCTAGTGAGCTCACGACCCTCCACAAGTTACAATCATTGAATTTATCAAGAAATCAATTGACAGGAAAGATCCCAAATAAGATAGGAGACATGAAATCACTTGAGTCTTTTGATTTATCAGTAAACTATCTTTCTGGGGAACTTCCTATGAATTTGTCAGGATTGAGTTTCTTGAGTAGCTTTAACGTGTCCTACAACAATTTGACAGGAAGAATTCCAACAGGTGCACAAATTCAAAGCTTCAATGAGTCCTGTTTCATTGGAAACAAACTTTGTGGAACTCCACTAACTAATGATTGTGTACATGTTGACAAACCTGATACAACAAGCGACCAAAAAGAAGATGGTGGATCACACAAAGTAGATTGGGGGTTGATTATTAGCATAGCTCTTGGATTGATTATTGGGTTTTGGGGCATTGTGGTTTCATTAATGCTCAATAGATCATGGAGAATCACATATTTCCGTCTCTTGAGGAAATTGATCAAGATATAAGGTTTATGATGTTATGCATAAGTATTATTGTGATATATTTTCTAAGTGGCCATAAAAAGCAGCTCCTGGGTCACTTGGTGTAGTTCCCCTGCAGTATGCTTTTCATAAAGCTTATGTTTATTGTTGTGTTTCTGTTCGGTTCTTGTAGGGTTGTTTTGTTATGTCTTTCTTTGTGATTGTTAAACCAGCTTCCCGCTGGTCCTTTTTCCAATAATAATATATCATCGTTCCAAAAAAAACTATGTACACTTTATAAATTTTCATACTCAAAGTTCAAGACAGGAGCATATAAAATATAGATAAATCAAACAAATGTACATAAAACAATCCTAAAAAAATGAGGTTGCATCCAAAATTCTCACTCAAATGGTTAGGTTGTTGATTTCCAATCCATGATTGCCGAAAGAAGCGTGTAATTAGGCGTTAAGCTCCTACTCGTCAACGGTAAATTAGTCATCGGGGAGCTATCACTCTCTTCAAGCCATTGCTCTATCGCCCTGCGATCGTACGTGTAGCCATCAGTAGCAACACATGGATCAACCATAACATCCTGGATCAAAACATCATTATATTATATTATGAAAAACTAGTGTTGTTCGATAAAAACTGAAAGAAAGATTGTCACAATCTTACCTTGCGTATTGGGCATATGAAGTGGTTAGGAGGGGTGGGTCGCGTCATGGATGTGGATCTTTGAGCTGCATCTGTAACTGCTTTTAGTCGTTCCAATACAGGAAGAACCTTGTTTTTCAAATCTGGTCTATCTTTTCTTCGAAGCTCAGCGCAGCTCAACCCCAAATATGCTAACTCTTTCGCTTCATTAATCGGCCATTCGCCTGCATCTTGATCCAACACACTGGCTAACTCGTCGTTTTCAAGAGCTGTTTCCACCACATGAGTAACTGCAATTGCTGGTCTTGCGGTCAGCAGCTGCAAAATCACCATACCAAGAGCGTATACATCGGATTTTGGAGATACTAATCCTGTTCGTTGATACTCTGGATCAATATAACAAAGAGTTCCCGCTGGACTCGTGTCTTTGTAAATGGTGGATGTGGATGAGAAGTCTGATTGAAGCATTGTTGAGAGACCAACGTCCCCTATTTTGCTCACGAGATTTTTATCAAGCAGTATATTTGCTGGTTTTAGGTCACGATGAACGATGGATTTCGGTTTCGCATTATGAAGGAAGTTTAGAGCTGATGCTACTTCCCACACGATACGGAACCGGTCGAACCACGGGATCGGTGGTGTGTCGTTTTTGCGAAATAATCGCTCGTCCAAACTCCCGTTTTCCATGTACTCGTAAACCAAACAGCCATGATCCACACATGCACCAATTAGAATCAGCAAATGAGGATGCCGGATTCTGCTCAATACTTCAAGCTGCAAAATCAAATTTAATTATTCGGATATGATAAAGGAGCTGATCCAAAAGAAAAAACAAATAAATAAAGTCGTCAAACATCATTGTACAAAAATTTTGTTATCATTTAAAAAAAAGTTAAACTTCACTACTCCTTGCACAAAAGAAAAAAACAAAACATGATATCAAAGTGAAAAGCTTTAATAAAATCAGTAGAAGGGTATTTTGGTAATTTTATAGATAAAAGGAAGGGCATGTAAGTCTTTTCAACTAAATAACCTATAACTTGTTTATTTATATGTAGGATTAGGATCAAATACAAAGGATCCTAATTGTAAGAAGTATAAAGAAGGATTTATAGAGTGACAAGTGTCCAATAACCTAAAAAACCCACTACACAAAAAAACCCACTAAAAAAAAAAAAAAAAACTTAAACATCCACCACCACCAAACCCCCCCCCCCCCCCCCCCCCCCACATCACCCACCCAAAAAAAAAAAAAAAAAAAAAATATTTTTTTTTTTTTTTTTTTTTTTGCCGAGGGGGTGGGGGTTTAGGTTTTTGGGTGGTGGTGGGGGTGGGTGTTTAGTTTTTTTTTATATTTTTTTTTTAGGTTTTTGGGGGGGAGGGGGGGGGGGGTTAGGTTTTTTTAGGTTTTTTTTTTTGGGGGGGGGGTTAGGTTTTTTGAGGGTTTTTTTGGTGAGGTATAGTTTTTTTTTGTTTTTTTTTTTTTGCGGGGGGGGGGGGGGGGGGGGGGTAGGTTTTTGGGTGGTGGTGGTGGTGGGGTGGGGGTGGGTGTTTAGGTTTTTGGTGGTGATGTAGTGGGTTTAGTTTTAGGTTATTGGACACTTGTCACTCTATAAATCCTTCTTACACTTCTTACAATTAGAAGCCTTTGTAGAATAACTTGACCCTTTATATGTATATAAGTAATTCTTTTCTGATCCCCCATCTTTCCAACCACTCTTTCTACCGGCCACCACCGTCCACAACCATCTACCACCACCTACAACTACCAACTCCCGACCACGACTACCGCGACTTTTAACTAAACGATTTAATTGAGTTAGAGCTAGGGAGTAAACTACCGAAATACCCCTACTTTTAATTGAACGTTTTAACTGAGTTAGAGCTAGAGAGCAAACTGGCGACAAACTCGAAAGATCAGGGAGGAAAATGACTATTTTCAAACTATTGGAGCAAAACCGTTAAAATGATCAAACCACAGAGAGCAAAATGAAAGTTAACTCTAAAGATAATTAAAAATAATTATTAATGATATACTGATATCGTAAATTGTGTAAATTTATATCTAAATTAATATGTTTATCTATAAATTTCAAAGAAAGAAATTGAGAATTTCGTAATTATGAGTTGTTTAAACTTTAAAGCAATTTTTGTATAGATATTTTCTTTATTCAACATGTGTAATACACGTGTCTATAACCTAGGTTTGAATATATAAAAGTTTTCTTGAGAATTATATCTCTTTGGGTCAAGATATCCCAAAAATCAAATTCTGCAAAATTTTGGATCATAACATCCTGGATCAAAACATCATTATATTATGAAAAACAAGTGTTGTTCGATAAAATCACCATACCAAGAGCGTATACATCGGATTTTGGGGATACTCATCCTGTTCGTTGATCAATATAACAAAGGGTTCCCGCTGGACTCGTGTCTTTGTAAACGGTGGATGTGGAAGAGAAGTCCGATTGAAGCATTGCTGAGAGACCAATGTCCCATATTTTGCTCACGAGATTTTTATCAAGCAGTATATTTGCTGGTTTTAGGTCACGATTCGGTTTCGCAGTATGATGGAAGTTTAGAGCTGATGCTATTTCCCACACGATACGGAACCGGTCGAACCACCGGATCGGTGGTGTGTCGTTTCTGCGAAATAATCGCTCTTCCAAACTCCCGTTTTCCATGCACTCGTACACCAAACAGCCATGATCCACACACACACCGATTAGAATCAGCAGACGAGGATGCCGGATTCTGCTCAATACTTCAAGCTGCAAAATCAAATTCAATTATTCATAAATGGTAAGGATGTGATCCAAGAGTGAGCACGATTTCGTCACTGAAGACTTCCCTTTTTTTATATTTGTTTTTAATTCATTTATCTTGACGGTTTGTAATTCCAAAAAATTGGGCATACATGCCATATTTTGAATTTTTTCCTTAAATATTAAAGGAACCATCATGTAATTACATGATTTAGTCAGGCAGTAATATATCAATTTTTCTCGAGAATTCTATCTCTATTATTTTTGTGTTTCCGTTTTGCATCAAGAAATCCCAAAAATCAAAGACACAAAATGGACTTGAATGTATGACAAATTCTGTAGATAAGAGGAAAAAACATGGTAGTTAATGGTTTGAATTTAATGTTTGACTTCAAAAGTCAAGAGGAAAAAACATGGTAGTTACCTTTCGAGATGCATCAAGGGTCTCGCTTTGCGCAATTGCATACATCCCGCGAAGGTATCAAAATTAACTGGCCGGCCCAAACTGCATTAACCGGTCAAACTGAACCGTTTTTGACGGGTTTGGTAGCCAGTTTAAATGATGCTTTTCTAAACCTTAGTCATCCGTTAGACCCGAAATTTCCGCCCAGAACTGTTTTTGTATGTAGTCTATCCCCTTAGTTCATCTAGTGCATTCCATGCTCTGTACTGTTATATATCATCCTCCATTTACACTTGAAGCTCTTTCTTAACCGACACACACCCATGCACTATACTGTTATACATCTTCTTCCCCACACGATTCTCTTTCAGGGTTATATTCTTCCTTATTTCCTCCAAAACAAACATGTTGATAAACGGATACACATTCGTCGTCCCATTTTCGACAGTCGCTAACTGAATCTGCACAAGAGAGATATGAGAACTATACAGAGGCTGAATCACCTCTTCTTATATAAACCTTTTATACCCCTACATTTAAACATTCATCTTACCCAAATCTTTGGTCTTTACCTACAGTCGATTCGAACTTTTCCGGTAAGCTAAGCATTTTATCGAGCACCTCGTTGACACGCGCAGTAAACGACATTACATCAAACCCTACATAACATCCTTAAGCCCGTAAAATTGCTTGCATATATCCTCGTGAATGTTAAACATGATAAACAATTCATTAACCCGCTAGTTTGTTTTCAGCCAAAATTTACACATCTGGGTCAATGTTGCCAGGTCTACTCCTGACCCATTTGCCCATTGGGTATTTTTTAAAATTCAAAAGTTACCCATTCTGACCCCTTAACTATAAAACATAATTCAAATTAACCAATTACTTTGTTTTTAGCACCCAAATCAGCCCAAATTTACACCTTTGGGTCAATATTGCTAGCCTCAAGGCCTGTCAATGGATGGATATGGATTGGATCATGATCCGATCCATTAATGATCCAACTTAAATGGATCATGATTCGATCCATGATCCAACATAATGGATCGTGATCCGATCCATATCCAAATAATTTTAAATGGATGGATCACTATCAGGATCGATCCATAAAAAAAATATAATAAAAAACCTCTAAAAATAAAAATCACAAAAAAATTCTAAAAATTCTAAAAAAATCCAAAAAAAATCAAAAAAATCTAAAAAATTCTAAAAATTCAAAAAAAATTCAAAAAAAAAATTCAAAAAAATCTAAAAAAATAAACAAAAATCTAAAAACAATCTTGGACCTGGTCCACAACTGTCCAGAACAGCAACAATCCAACCATGATTTACCTACCTAATAACCAATACAATCACCGCCTTTTACCAAAATTCTTTAAACTAGAAAAAGTAGATCATAGATTCTAATCAAATTTCACCATGACCATGAGACATGAGTAAAAACCGGATGCAGAATCTTTTTGTGATCAACAATAAGATTCTTGATGAACAAGCAACTGCCAAAAACTTGTGCAATTCCCTCATGGAACACTATGTTGTCAAAGACGCAAGGCTCAGGCGAGGCGCATCGGCCTCGCCCGGAGCCTAGGCGCAAGGCGCAAAAAAAGCGTGGGCTTTTTTAAGAAAAGCGCACATAGAGAAAAAAAATATAAAAAATATGTTATGCTTTGAAAATAAATAAGATTCCACATATATAATTAAAAAAACTATTATACATGCCATTTAAGATCATGGAGCTAATAGTTAGTAGCAAAAGTTTGACTTATATGTTGTAAGTTTTGGGTGTGTGAATAAAAGTCTCAAAAGGTGGTAAATACTTTGTCCCACATCGGTGTGGGGACAAAGTGAGTGGTTGTTTATAAGGTAAAGTCTTTACTACTCTATTGTAGCTTTATGACATGTTTTACCACAAGTCCTACCCGCGCGCAGGGGGGGGGGGTGCAAAAATGAGTTTCTGAGCTGGAATTTGGTTGAACTCATGTGTGCCCGCACCTGCGGACACGAATGCAGCTCCGAAAAGCCCGGGCCCGCGTGAGGCAGTTTTTTATTCGTCGTGCTCGGTTCAAGTTTTTTTTTTTTTCCCTGCTGCGCCTCAGGCCATTTTGTGCGCCTTTTTGCGCCTCATGCCGCTTTTTTCAAAAAAGCCCATTTTTGCGCCTAGCCTGACAAATCATCTTACGACTGTTGAATAAGTCTAACAGCGATTACGAACAGAAACAAAACGAAACCCTAGAAATTGAAATTGAGAGATTAAGGTGCTGTTTGTTTTTTCAGAGGTAAAAGGTCTGCAGTCTGCGGACCACATCTGCAGGCATCTGCAGGAGAAGAGGTGGACCAAATGTCTGCAGTCTGCAAGGGGAAGAGGGTTTGTTTTTTTTTCTACAAAAACCACTTCATACACACAACAACAACAGTTCTGCCTTGATCTCTCTCTCTCTCTCTAAATACTTATTAATATATTATTTCCATCTGGTCATAATATCCATTTGAATTCCATTTAAATACTTATCGATTCATTTTTTAAATATTGCAAAAAGGAAACGATAAGGAACTTCACTATCGTCTGTACTCAATTCACACACAGAAAAGAGTCAGAACAAGAACCTAGAGAGAGAAATAGAAAAACCGATCGGAAAACCAGACTCCGATTCAATTCCACCGGAACCAAAACCGTCCGGCGAAACACAACCGCAACGCATCGATTCATCCGGCAAGAACATATTTTCAACAAATTGACACACGAATCGAACGCAACTGCAATCAATTTGCGTTCAAACGATCAAAAACAGTTTGAAGATTGTGAAATTTGGCAAAAAAAGAAAACCCTAAATTCATACCTGTGTCGGCTGAGGTTGGAGATCGACGACAAGGTGGAGCCGGTGGGGGAGGTGGTGGCGCCGGAGGTGGAGGTCGCAGATGGTTGGGTGTGGCTGAGGTTGGAGATCGAGCAGGAGGAGGGGGTGCGGTTGAGGTGTATGTCGACGAGGAAGAGGAGCCGGTGGGGGAGGTGGTGGCGCCGGAGGTGAAGGTGGTAGGAATAGGGTTGGAGGTTTGTGTTTTGGAGGAGGAGATGTCTTTTGAGAAAGAGATGGGTATTGAGAAGAGGTTTGAAGACCTCAGGCCAAGTCTGCATGATGCAGAGGTGGGGAAGAGGTTTGAAGACCTAACCTCTTCTGAAAAACAAACAAGCTGCAGACCCTTATGTCTGCGCGTGGTCTGCGCGGCGCAGACACAAGAGGTTCTGAAGTACTTCTAGCAAAAAACAAACACCACCTAAGAGTTCACCTGAAGTACTTTTGCTTGATTTGTGTGTTGATCAGTGAATGAATTGAAGTTTATTTGTTGATGATTTGTAAGCAGATGAACAGGAAGAGTGAGTGTAAACCAGAGGAGAGAGATGGTTGTGCGATCGAAGAAAGAGAGGGAGAATTTGATGAGAGAGAGAGTATGGTCCAAGTGCGATGGATCGAATGGGTAACTAAGACTAAAGGGTATGGTTTGGCCCATCCCAAATGGGATGAGCCTCCACGTAGGCGGCTCGTGGGGGATGGGCCTCCATGAGTTTTGAGGGGGATGGAGGCTCGTGGGGGATGGGGCCCCACCTCATTATTTTATAATTTTCTAAGTTTTAATTTATTAACTTAATAAAAACTTTATAAAAATTAAAAAATACAACATAAAACAACATAAATAATTTCATTTCATAACATAAAAAAAATTACATTTTCTAAAAAAAAAAAATTACCAAAAAATAAAAATAAAAAATTACATAACCTAAAAATAACTACTCGTCTTCGTCTTCCTCCTCGTCACCGTCCGCTACGTTAAAGTTGTTCCAAATATGTTCTACCAAATCCTGTTGAAGGTTTGCATGCGTGAAGTCGTTGGTTAGCGAGAACAAGTTTAAATCCTGTTGTGGCGGATCTACCGGGACAGTATTCCCGTATGCTGCATTCTCATCATACTCACAAATTGCCCGACCTTCGTCTTCAATTATCATGTTATGGAGCAAAATGCAAGCGTACATACAAAGGCGCAACCTCTTCGGTGTGAACGCACGTGCCGGTTGTTCAAGGATGGCCCATTTTTTTCGTAAGACACCAAAAGCACGTTCGATGTCTTTTCTTGCAGCTTCTTGACGCTTGGCAAATTTTTTTCTTTTTTCGTCATCGGGATGCCGAATAGTCTTCACAATTGTAGACCAAGACGGATATATCCCGTCAGCAAGATAATACCCACGTCTATACTCAACCCCAGAAACTGTAAAACGGGTGTCCGGACCGGTTCCATTAACGACATCGGTAAAGATCGCCGATTGGTATAACACATTGAGGTCGTTGAGTGAACCAGGGAGACCAAAGAAAGAATGCCAGATCCACAAATCTTGTGATGCCACGGCTTCAAGTATCACGGTTGGATAGCCGTGATCACCGCGAGTATATTGGCCGCGCCACGCAGTCGGGCATCTATGCCACGCCCAATGCATAAAATCAATACTACCGAGCATTCCCGGAAATCCGTGCCGTGCTTCATGAGCTTGGTACAACTGCTGAACATCATACACGTTTGGTTTACGCAAATATTTTTTGCTATACAGTTTCACCACATTACGGCAAAACCGATACAAACATTCCCGCGTAGTTCTTGCCGACATTTGTAAGTATTCGTCCAAAGCGTCGGCCACTGTCCCGTACGCCAGTTGGCGAATGGCCGCGGTACACTTTTGTAACGTGGTGAACCCTTCATAACCGCGAGCATCGGGTCGTTGCGTGAAAAACGGGTCTAGCCCCGCCAAATCATCAGCAATCCGTGTGAATAACCGACGACTCATTCGGAATCTGCGTCTGAATATCTCGGCATTGTAAAGGGGTGCATCCGAAAAATAATCGTTCACCAATTTCTCGTGCGCTCCTGTCGTAAAAAATATATAAATACGAGGAAATAAGGATAATAAAATTTATTAATGATAAACCTTGGCGGTCTCTGTTAACCCGTATTCGTGTGGTAATAACGCTTTCAGACGAGACGTCTTCCTCTTCGTCTTCCTCTTCCTCCTCGATAAGAATCTCCGCCGCCCGTAGCACAACGTTCGCGATAAACATCTCCTCTTCCTCATCCGAAGACGAGGACCACCAAGAATTAGATGGCATTGTGGATGAAAAGGTAATTTTTTTTTATAAAAGTGAAGAGAAAATGGTATAAAAATGAGAGGGTTGTGGGTTGAAAGTGAGGGAAAATGGTGAAAATGGGAGTGTTTTTATAGAAAAATAGAATTTTTTTTTTATTTTGAAAAATAGCCGTTCAACGTTCAAATTTTCGAAATTGGTGAAAGTGGGTCCGTCTCAATCGGTGCATGTGGGACGTTTCAGCCGGGCCGGGGCTAAGGGGGGCGGTGTGGGGGCTCGGCGCCGGACCTAACCGGGGCTAGCCGACCCCCATACCCATTAGTCTAAGAGGCCTGTCATTCAAACGTGTCAATTCATGGATCAATCCATATAATTAATTGAATAAATGAATCAATCCATTACACTAATTAATGGATTAGTGGATTTTTTATGATCCAATAACTTATTTAAATGGATCGGATATTGAGATCAATATCCAATCCAATTGACAGACGTCAGGTCTACTCCTCATCATTCTTGAAGCATACAATTAAAACACTCAAAATTCGCATGCATCAAAGATCTAAAAGAAGAAAATAGCTAATTAAAACTCTCACAACAAACAAAAACCAGCTCATAATCATGAACATACCTTGTGGGAGAATGTCTCGCGGATTCCATCGATGGATGAATAACGAGGAGTGATCAGTAATGGGGTGTTTGACTTAATAAAACGTGGAGACATCATGAAAATATTTTTTTTTTCAACAGTTAGGTCGGCCAGGGGCGGACCTAGGTGATGGGGTGGGTGGATGGGCGTAACTCTCAACAACCCATCACTCACAACCCTTCAACGCGTGAAGAAGTTGAGTGGCGGTGGTATGCTTTTGTTTTTCACGAGTGATAATATTCCATTACGTGCAAAACTCTATCCACCCCGCCTGCCCTTAGCTACAATAAATTTATTTACTTATTCTTTTAGTTACCAAAACCTTTTCTTTTCTCAAATTAGCCACATAAAATCTAACATTATATATTTTATATTTTATTTTTATAAACCAAAAAGAAAATATAAATAATCATAAATTTTATATTCAAATACCTTTTTCGCATGTTTTTATTAGATATGTTAAATAATTTGAGTTTTATTTATTCTATACTTCTTTTAGTTTTAGAATAGTTAAAGTTTATGTGGTTCTTTTTATTTAATTTATAATTCAATTGTAATAAACTTGGATAGGCCACGGCTTTACTCGAGTTTAATTCATGACGTAACTTTTTCATAATTGGAGAATATATCGTCGCATGTATTTTTATCTACATCTCAATACTTTTGCTCGAGTTTAATTTATGACGTAACTTTTTCGGGATTTGGCAATATACCGTCACATATATTTTACTCGAATTTATGACGTACCGCCGTAACACGTGGGATATTTTACTAGTTATGTATGAATATATAAATTTATGATATATATAATGTAAATACATAATAGATAACTAGAAAAAATAAAATAGAAATGTAAGTAAATAAATATGATAATTTTGGTGTGTACGTGGATGGATATATGTGTATGTGAGTGCTTTCAACAAAAGCAAAAAATAGATAGTGATGAATGTGGTATATGCACGTGGATGGGTTGGGAAGAAAACACCAAATATTGAAATCTAGCCACGCTTCTCTTCGATTTATAGAGATAAGCATAGACAGCTTATTTAATCTAGCTGTTGGATCTGAGTTTGGTTTTGATTGTATTTTCTGTTTGAATTAAAATGGAAATGGATGAGTTGTGTAGCGGAATTAATATGGAAACAAACTTTGCATACAATCAAACGAGAGTATTGCTTTGATCAAGACATTTTCAACAGAGAACCGAATGATTGAATTTAATTTCAACAACGATTACAAAGTAATGCTTGAATACAAACTCCCCCTCAGCCAGAGCTCAGTGTTTGTTTGTGCAAAGAAGACGGTGTTGCAAAGAGCTGATAGAACAGTACAGAGCACTGTTCTATTTATAGGCACTAGCAAACCACTAAGCATCTAATGCTGACGTCACCATGAAAGTGACATCTAACCTCCTAACAAACTCTAACCTCTGATCTATACAAACACTGCTATACTAACTACTGCTATTACATTTCATTACGTAAAAGATACTTAAACAGCTGCTGCATCCTTCCACTGCTGTAAACCCGGTAGTGCTTGTCCGGATCAGCAGTACTTGACTCAAGACAGTAGATTGAGCAGCAGAGCTTTAGTCTTCTATCAGCCTTTACAAGAGCAGCAGATTGACGGTCAGTGCCTTATACGATCAGTAGATAGGAGGTCAGCAGATGTTGAAATCACGTTCAAGGGGAGAGACTTGTATGTAACATCTGCTTATTCTGGATCCACTGCTCTGATCCAGTTTTGGCTTTAATTATCTGTTTCTCTGATAGGGTTCGATCCCAACAATCTCCCCCTGGAACAGATAATGCCAAAACTCTTCATTATTGTTGAATTCTTTATTGCCTCATCAGCAGTTCCCTTATCTGACCTTTAAATTGTAATTCAAAGTCTAGGGCATCTGTGTCATCATCATCCCTGCCAAGTGGAAGATCAAGGAGATCCTGCAAATCTTTAAGACTCAGGCCAAGAGCTTGTTCCCTTGATATTTTCTTCACTTCTCCACCAGACCTGAGCAAAGTCAATACGTAGGTCTGTTTGTCAGTTTCCCACTTTTGTATTTTTTAGCCTGGTGGGTTTTTTGGGAGATGTTTATTTGCAGAGGTATTGGGTGAGGCTGGCCTATTCATGACTGGCTGAGCAGTACTTGCAGATTGTTCCAATTCAATATATTCTTTTATCATTAATTTAATGCCTGCTTTTACAATAGCATTTCCAGCTTTTAGATCTTGAATTGTTTCAGCACTTGGCTGGTTTTGGCTCCTTCTTCTGTAGATGGCAGCACCAGCTGGAGCAGTGGTTCTTTTGACTTGCACTTTGGTGGTCTTTTTGAGACCTCTGCTTTGGAATAGTCAGGCCTTTTAGGAACTGTAGGATCTTTCTTCCTTAGTTCCTCCAATCTTCTATAAGTGGCCCTGATTACATCTTCTTTCCATCTTGCCACTTGATGTTTAGACCCATAGTCAGCAGCAACTAACTCCTCTTTCATTCTCTTCAGCTCAAGAGATTTGTCAGGCACATTCTTTTTGTACTTTGACCAATCTGGAGGAGTGTGTTTGACCTTATTCTTTGTCATTTCTTGAATCCTGGCTGCTTCTTGCTCAAGCTCAGGAATGGTCCACTCCTTGTACAACTGCTTATCTCCCTTGTATTTCTTTGCTGCCATGATGCTTTCAATGTAGTCTTCTCTTAGAGTTTCATCTGCTCTTTCTGAGATTTGTTGACATACATTCTTTGCAAATTGCTCCAAGGATCTGACTTGTGTGAGTAAGAATTGATAGTTCTGCTGGATTTCTCTGTCAGATTTTCCTTGTGCATTTCTTTTAGAAATATCTTCTGCCTGTTTAGCTTTGACCTTTAAGTATTCTTCAATGTTGTTTGGCCTTGGATATCCCTTAACTGATGGCAACTTCCTTTTTGCAGGGTCTTCCTCATAGTAGAATGATTTTATCTCTTCTCTAACTGCTTCAAGTTCTAGAGGAAATTGGACACCTACAGGAGTAATGACAGAGATGGCTTGTTGTACTGGTGCTGATGAAAGAGGAATAGGTTTGGGTATAGTAACAAGTGACATGGATGTTGAAGATGATGGTGGTGGTGATGGTGAATCATCATCTGGTATGTAAATCCTTCTCCTTTTTGTTTTAGAAGAAGCAGATGATGTTTTTGGTGGATCAGTGGTGGTAGATTGTGTAGCAGTGGTTTGTGTTTGACTAACAGCTGTTGAAACAACTGGTGTCTCAACCACTGTTGTCATTACAACAAATGTTGTAACATCTGTTGTCTTCTGCTTTTTGGCAGGATAAGGTGGTGAGTTTGTTTTTGTACAGACCATCATCTATTCCTTTCTTCTTCCACTCCTGAATTTTCTCCCCCTTTTTGGCATTATCTTCTGGGAGTTAATCAATGAAAAGTACTGTTGGAGGAGCAGTGCCAGTGGTTTCCAATAAATGGGCCTTGATTTCCTTAATATCTGCTTGAGTGTTCTTGTACCTAGACTCCATAATGTTTCTCAGCTTTTGGACATGAAGTTCATGTTGCTGATCAGCCATGTCTTTTTGTTGTTGGATAAAAGGTTGGAAAAGTTTCCAGAGCTCATTTGTAGCAAAAGCTTGTGGTGGAGCAGGTGCTTGAGATGGAACAACAGTGGATTGCATCTTTTGTGTTTTCAACACCTGCTGTAGCATATTTTTAAGATCTGCAACAGATGTATCCAACTTTTCAATTCGTTCCGTCAAATCCTGATATTTTAAATCATCACCCAATTTAATGGGATCATCTGATTTCCCACTATTAGTGGTTTTATCAGTGGTTCAGGTAGGGAGTGTACTCCACACACTAACCACTGATGCCCCTTTTTCTTGGTACTGGGGTCTTCTTCCTTCAACACTTGACAACCTTTTGATGTTGCCAGTAGGATAAATAAATCCACTGGTGGTTGGCAGATGTGCTATGTAAGGAATTGCCTCCAAGAAAGTCTTATTAATGTAACCACTGTCCAACTGTAAACCAGTGGGTTCAACAGTTGTAGTGGCTGCTTCACTTGGACTACCACCAAGAGTTACATGTAACTCAAGGGGTGTAACCTCCTCAGGTTGTGTTGGTGGGTTAGCAAAGATTGATACATCAGACCCAGTCTTTTGTTGAGGTATATTCTCATTGATAGGTGATTGAGAAGGACTGGTTAGTGCCTGGTTCGAATCAATTGCATCCAACAGCAGTTTAGTTGGTGAGGGAATTGTGGATGTGAGGTTTGGTGTAGAAACAGGATTTGCTCCGGGCATTGAGCTGTGGATGATGAAACCAAGTGATTTCAGAGCATCATGATGTGGAGGCCCTAAGTGTACAACCTGCTCTTTTTGTGAAGAAACAGGAGGATTGTCGGTTATGGGTTGAGATATTTGTACCAACTGCTGTGAGGAAGTAGCAGCAGTGGTTGTTTGTGACATTTGTGCTGTCACAGGCAGTAGCTCTGGTATCTCATCTTCCAGAGTTGCCTTTTTGATGGGTTTGGGGGGTTTTTGTGTCTTTCTTTTTGTTGGCTTTTTGGTGATTTTAGGTGTGGGTTTCAAAGCAGTTGTTCTGCTGCTTTGATCACCTTGAGCAGTGGGCTCAGCAGCAGATACCTGAGGAGAAGTTGTAACTGCTAAAATCTGCTCAGGCACATCTGCTTGTGTTTTGCAAGGTGTTGACATCCTTGTAAAAGTTTCAGCAGTTAAGCAATTTATTTGAATGGATTCACCTTGGTTTATTGCAGAAAGATCATCCTTACTGAATTTCTTTTCAAAATAATAACTTAAAAATATTGGAAACAGTAAGAATGATTTTGTTTCAACATTATTAACCAAATCATTAAAGATTTCCCGAGAATATTTAAAATTTTCTTCTTGAAGAATAGCATATCCCAGATTTTGAATCTTTAATGGTATTTCATTAAAAGAAGTGGTTTTGTTTGAAACACACATTAGGAGGGTATGAAATAAAAATCTTGTTGCAGAAGGAAATAAACCTTTTTGTAAGGTAGCTTTCTTCATCATTGTGTCTGCATACCCTCTCTCAATGAAGTCAATTTTCAACTCGTTTTTAGGGAAAGAAATTTTACCTTGCTGAACTTCGAGTTGAAAGACCTCTGAAATTGACTGTGGTGTGATTTGGACATTTTTACCCTTTAGAGAAGAGTTGATGGCAATTACAGTTTCTCCTTGTGTTTCAAGGGTTGCATTCTTCCAAAACTCTCTTTGGGTTGCCAAATAAATTGGTGCATTGGCTGTTAATAAAGTTTTGTACTTTGATTTAGCCATTGTGTCGATGATGGAGTCGAAAGCTTCTGTGGTGCCGGGTTTTGTGAGAAGACCCAGAAGATTGTGAGATGGTTTGTGTGGAATTTCAGTGGGAGTGGCCTTTTGAGAGACCGCTTTCGACGATGATTTTGAAGTGGGTTTTGTGGATGCTTCGATTTTGTCATTTTGACGATGATGATCGAAGAAATTTGTGGAGAAATGAGATAAAAAATTGCTTTGAGAAGAGAATTTTTGAGAATTCAATTCGACAGTAAAACCCTGTTTTTGATGTGAAGTGGGGGTTTTATAGATGAAAAAGTGAAGGCTGACGTGGCAGCGGTTACAAAAGTACTGATCACTATGTACTGCCCACATGCCAAACTCTGATGAAGGAAACGACAATACTTTTATGAAAGTTACTGATGAAGGCAGTGGTTACAACGGTAAAATGGAAGCAGTGGATGATTTTCACTATCAGTGGATAGCATATCAGTGGATAAGACACTGCTTTTGAACAACAGAGTTTATCAAGGAAATGAGAGAACAGAAGATGGCTTTCAGCAGTCGACAGACTTTGTAGGAGAGCAGTCTTTTGAACAATCAGTGGTTATGGCAGACTTTTAAGGATTTAATGAAAATTTCATTTAGCTATTTTTAAGGATGGATTTTTGATTTTCTGAAAAACATTTTAATGCTTTTATGCATAGAACGACAAGATGGTGCTTGTTATTCCATGTTTAGCATCCCAATTCAAGAGACCAAGCTTTCAAAAGTGGCTGTATCAAGTGCTTTTGTGAGCACATCTGCCAACTGGTCTTTAGTTGGGACATGATGCAGAGAAATCAAACCTTTTTCATAGCAATCCCTCACAAAGTGATGTCTGATGTCGATGTGTTTGGTGGTTGAATGGGAAACTGGATTTTTGATGATATTTTCTGCTGCCTGACTGTCCAACATGAGTGGTGTCTTTAAGGCAGTGATACCAAAATCCAGCAACTGATTTTGAAGCCACAAGAGTTGGGCTGTACAGCTTGCAGCGGCAATATATTCAGCTTCAGCAGTGGATGTTGAAACAGCTGCTTGCTTTTTGCTTTGCCATGAAACTAAGCAATCACCTAGAAACTGGCACCCTCCTGATGTGGACTTCCTTGTGGTGTTACAACCAGCAAAATCACTGTCTGAAAATCCTGAAAGCTTGATATTCCCATTAGCTGGATACCAGATACCAAGTGTGGGAGCACTTTTTATGTATCTGAATATCCTTTTACAGCAATAAGGTTGGATTTTCTAGGGGCTGATTGACTTCTTGCATAGACACATGTTGCAAACATGATGTCTGGCCTAGATGCAGTTAGGTACAACAAAGACCCAATCATGCTTCTATATAAGGTTTGGTCAATCAGCTCATCCTTTTCATCAGACATGACAAGCTTATTTCTTGCCATGGGTGTGCTGCATGGTTTACAATCATTTATATCAAATTTGTTTAAAAGTTCTTTTGCATATTTGCTTTGATGAATGAAAGTACCATTTTGCATTTGCTGAACTTGGAGACCAAGAAAGCATTGCAGCTCACCCATTGCACTCATTTCAAACTCAGCTGTCATGAGTTCCCTAAACTCTTCACACATTGTGTTGCATGTGATTCCAAAAATAATGTCATCCACATAAATTTGGACAATCATTAAATCTTTTCCTCTCCATTTTAGAAACAGTGTTTTATTAATGGTACCTCTTTTGAAACCATTTGAGAGTAAAAAGTTGGAAAGAGTTTCATACCAGGCCCTTGGTGCTTGTTTCAAGCCATACAGGGCTTTGTTCAGCCTGTAGACATGATCTGGATAAAATGGATCCTCAAAGCCTGGAGGTTGACAAACATACACCTCTTCTTGAATTGTTCCATAGAGGAAAGCACTTTTGATATCCATTTGAAACACCTTCATGTTGTGGTTGACAGCAAAGGCCAGGAACAGTCTAATGGCTTCCAATCTTGCAACAGGGGCGAATGTTTCATCATAATCAATCCCCTCTTCCTGTTTGTAACCTTGAACCACAAGCCTGGCTTTATTCTTGACAACAATGCCCCTTTCATCTGTTTTGTTCTTGAAGTCCCACTTTGTGCCAATGGGACTAACCTCTTCTGGCAGTGGTACAAGCTCCCATACTTGTTGTCTTTTAAACTGTTGGAGCTCTTCTTGCATGGCTTCTACCCAGCTGTTGTCTTTCAGTGCCTCTTGGTACTTGACAGGCTGATGGAGTGATAGAAAACCAGCAAAAAGACAAATGTTTTGGGTTTGGCTTCTTGTGAGCACCCCTTCATTTATGTTGCCAATGATTTGATCAGGTGGATGAGATCTCAAGAAGATTAAATCTCCTTGGTATGGTATGATGGCATTTGTTGGTGAGGGCTGCAAATGTGTATCATCTGAGCTAACCACTGCTGGTGACTTTGATGACCCAGCAGTGGCTTCAAAAGGTGGTGGAATAGGAGGTAATGAAGTGGACACCTGCTGACTTTTATCCACTGTTTGGGGACTTTTATCAGCAGTGTTTGAGGATGTGGAAGCAGTGGTTGATGGGCTACTTTGGTCAACAACTGTTGAGGTAGCAGTGGTTGAGCTTTGACAGCTGTTTTGAACAGCTGATGCTTTTCCCATTATGGCAGACCTTTGAGGGATGATGATTTCATACCCATAGTCTGGTGTTGAATCCTCTGATGGACCTGCACTGTTAGTCTTGACAGCAATATTTTCAAAAGTAAATTTTTCAAAATCAAACAGATCTGCAGGATTTGCTGGGATTTTCATTAATGAAAGTTCATTGAACTTTACATTCAAAGTCTCTTCCACTGCCTTGGTCCATGTATTAAACACTTTGTAGGCCTTGGCAGTGGTTGAGTATCCCAGATGATAACCACAATCAATTTTGGCTGCAAATTTTGAAATGGAATCTTTTAAGTTCAGAATAAAACATGGGCAGCCAAACACTTTGAAGTATGAGATCAGTGGTTTGATTTTATACAGAATTTCATAAGCAGTCTTTTTGTGCCTGGGGTTTATTAGAACTCTGTTCTGGACATAGCAAGCAGTGTTTACTGCTTCTGCCCAGAAAGTTAATGGCAAACCTGAATCTGCAAGCATGGTTCTGGCAGCCTCAATCAAGGTTCTGTTCTTTCTCTCAACTACCCCATTTTGCTCTGATGTTCTAGGGATACTGTACTGCCTTACAATCCCTTTATTCACACAGAAGGCATCTAACTCCTTATTTTTAAATTTTGTGGCCTTGTCACTCCTGAAGCTTTTCACTGGAAGGTCAAATTGCTTTTCAACCTGTGTCACAAAGTCTTGCAAAATGCCTGCAGTTTCATCTTTTGAGTGCAAAAAGAAAGTCCATGTAAACCTAGAAAAGTCATCAACAATAACCAGACAATATCTCTTCTTTTTGAGACTCATGACTTGAACTGGGCCAAACAAATCCATGTGTAGCATTTGCAAACACTGGGTTGTTTTGGACTCTTCAATGGACTTATAAGAACTTTTATGCTGTTTTCCTTTTAAACAGGAAATGCAATGTTCAGGACATGAAAACAATTTTTGTGGCAGGCCTCTCACCAAACCATTTTTCGAAATTTCAGTGATTGTCTTAAGATTTGTGTGCCCCAGCCTTCTGTGCCAAAGTTCTGTCTCTTTGTTAGAGGCAGCTGAGAACAGACATGCATCAGCTCTGGGACACTCTTTTGTCATATCAACAACATAAACATTGCCACTTCTTTGAGCAACAAGTTTTGTTTGACCAGTGTTTATTATTGCTTCAATCTTTTTGACCATTTCTGGTCCAACAATCCTACAACACTCCTTTGTGAAGAATGACCCATAACCCTTGTCACTCATTTGTGAGACACTCAGGAGGTTGAATTTTAGACTGTCTATCAGATTGACATTTTCAAATTTTACATTTCCAGATTGTGCTGTACGAGACCCCAGAACTTTCCCTTTACTGTTATTCCCAAAGGATATATCACCCCCTCCA
The DNA here is from genome assembly GCA_030545235.1 of Helianthus tuberosus. Classification (NCBI taxonomy): domain Eukaryota; kingdom Viridiplantae; phylum Streptophyta; class Magnoliopsida; order Asterales; family Asteraceae; genus Helianthus; species Helianthus tuberosus. The sequence goes on from CM060372.1 coordinate 5,234,842, forward strand.
TGAATTTTGAAATATTTGAGTAGGGCTTTACATCCAGTCATGTGCCTGGAGCCTCCACTATCAACATACCAAAGGCTATCTAAACAGGCAGAAGCTCCCTGCACATGAAGTAAAAGGATTAGTTCATTAGGGTTTCCAAAGCCAATAAGGCTTTGGATGGGGTCTCAACAGTGTCTGGGATGGATGCACATTGATGGACAGTGGTTAAGTCAGGGGTTTGGACAGTTTTAGTACTGTTTCTTGCTAACCACTGTTGGGGGTCTTGACCAATCACCTGTTGGTAACCAAAAGGATGCCTATTCACTTTAGGTTTAGAGGGCCTTTTGTAGGTCTCATAAACGTGTGGAATCCTTTGGTAAGACTGTTTTTCCTTGCCTTTTCTGAACTGATTAGCAGGGGGTGCATCAGTAACCTGAACATCTCTTTTGACAGATGTTTGGTTCAGCTGTTTTGTGACAGCTGTTTGAACTGGCACAAACAGTGGTTGGTTCTTGGTGAATTTGACAGATGATGTTGATGGACTCAAGGATGTTTTAGCAATGTACTCATTCTTTTTCACATCAAAGTTTTTGAGATACACGCATGCTTGAGTTTTGTGGTTTGTTTTACCACAAACAATGCAGCTTTCAGCTGGAACAATGACACTTGTTTTGTTTAGATCATAAGCTTTTAAATGGAAACAATCTTTTGTTAGATGATTCCTTTTCTCACAGAATTCACAAAACAGGTTATTGATCTTTTCTTTCTTCTTTCTCTTTTCGGACTCCTTTGCAGCAGAGGTTTTAACCTCTGTTGGGATGTCCTTGAGAGGAATGACTTTAGCTTTTGGAGCTTTAACACCATCAGTTGATGTAAAGTCCATGGGCTTGAAATTTTCAAGAATATCACACTCATTAGACCATTTTAGTTTAAACTGATAATTTTCAAGTTCCTCAAAAGTAGAGGAACCCATTGGTCTATCAAGTGTGATTTTGTTACCAAGTTTGTCAGTGATTTTCACTTCTTGGCCATTCTTGTTTGTGGGGATGAACTCAGTGGTTACATCAGTGGTTTGAACAGATTTTTCAAAAGCAGTGTTTTCATCATCATGTTTTCTATAACCAACACCAAATTTTACATTGCTTTTAATCTGTTTTTCAAGCATAACCTCATACCCTTTGCATGATTCCACCCATTTTTCACAGGTAATCTGGGTGGACTCTAACTCCTTTTTACAAACTTGGTATTTTTCTACCAAAGTTTGGAGTTGAGTTTTGGTTATGCTCTGTTCTTCTTTAAGACTGCTGATCTCTTTCTCTTTTTCAGTCAATTTGTTTTTAAATTCTTTTAAAGAACTTTCAAATTTGACTTCATCAGTTAAGATTTTGTTCCGAAGGTTTTCATTCACCTCTTTGATGTTAGCAAAAGCAATAATGCAATTGTCAGAACACAGTTTTTCAAGAACTTGAGGAGATACCTTGGCAGCAGCCATCATTGCACAATCACATTGATGATTTTCCTCATCATCAGTTCCTTCTTCCTTCTCACCTACTTTCTTTTCTTCCTCTTCTTCTTTGTCCTCTTTTGTAACACCTCGAAAATTTACGTCCAATAATGTATTGACACGTGTCATGGGCTTTGAATATGTGAAAACATACTTTAGAGGGACTAAAGTTAACAAACAGTGAAACTATGTGAATATAAGGGTCCAAAGTGTCAACAATTGATAAATAGGCTCTAAAATAACCTACATGATGTTTATAATCTTAAACGGATAAATCATGGATCATACGAAGCGGGAAATGAAAGAAAGTGAGGAATTACAAACTACAGGGGCTAAATGTGTCAACATGTTGAAAGTATACCTCTGAGTGACCTTTTGGCAAACCCGAAGGTTTGTAATGATAAAATATACTCACTAGAATATGTGATAAAAATTTCATCAAGTTTCGTTATCGTATGAGAAAGTTATGATCAAAACCGTGCACGAAGGGTTAATTGCGTTAACGTTGAATTTCGAGACTTTTCGGGTAAGCACAAAGTTAACCAAGGACTTTACCATGTTTATAAGAAGCCCAAGGTCCTTAAAAATCAGGTATAAGGGTCTAATGTGCAAGAAAAGGAGCCAAAACCACGTAACAAAGGCCAAGGACTGATTTGTAAATGTTGAAAAATGGGTAACCTGGTCGCACACATGTACGCGGCCCGCGTAACAGGTCTCGCGGCCCGCCTACGAGTCACCAGCGAACAAAAACGCACAGCTGCCAGTTGCAGACCTGATTTCGAGTTGTTTCCAGCTGTTTTCGATTCAGGGGGCTCACCAATGGGTTTACATGCACTTAGGGGCACTTGTCCTCATCCCACAACCTCAGTAGACTCACATGGCAACATCAAATGTGATCAAAATTGTGATAAAAGGGACTTGTAGTTGCAAACATTCCACACTTGCATATTCAAAAATTCACAAGATCATCTCTGGAGCTCTCTGGACGTCAAGCCAACTTTCTAGTGATCTCTAAGCATTATTAGGACTCTTGTAAGTGTTCATAACCTTCTCAAATTCGTTCTAGCTTAGTAGATTAGCTAATAGTCAAACCATCGTAAATTTAGTTTGACTTCATGATTAAACGAAATTTGCTCAGTCTTTTCTCAAATTGAAAGTACCTACAAGTTGGTATTTATGTGGGTAACAAACCCTCAAAAGGGTATTTTCAGATTCCCACTCTAAGTATGATAATTGTCGAGTCAAAGCTTGTTTCAAAAAGTCAACAGAATGTGTATTTGCAAATTTAAGCATGATTAGCAATGTAGGGTACATGCAACCTGTTTGATCATTAAAATAACTTGATAATTAATGTAAGAACATGTCTCAACATGTTCATCTCGACAATTTTCAGTTTAAACCCGAATCGGAACCGAAAGTCGCATAAATTGACTTTTTCTTTGACTTTCAGTTCTGATCCGTTCATGCATGTTTGAGATCTACCTAAGAGCTTATTTTGGACCAATTTTCATATAATTTTAACTCTCTGAGATTTTACAACTTGGTTCAATACTTACCCGGTCCATATGCATGTTTCCAATTAATGCTTAAAAGTTGACTATTATGCCCTTTTTACTATAAAACATGATTTTTGAAAAAGTGAAAGAGTAGAAACATTTGTTACTGATTTATAAACTTGCACCTAAAATTTGATATCAGTTTGAGGTCTAGATTAAGAGTTATGCTCAATATCGTAATTTGAAAGCTTTATGTTACTTAAACGGCGTAATTAGCATATAACCTATTTAAACCCACTTTTTGATATCAAAATTTTTACCCACTGATGTTATATAATATTTTGGGATTTTTAAAGATTTTTATTTAATTTTTGGCTGATCATATCATAGGTCTCTAAGTTTAATTCGGTAAATACCGATTTTGCCCTTTTAAGCCATAAAATGAGTTTTACAAATCCTTTTGACCCCAAACCTTTTTCTACTGATTTTATTTGATAAATAAAATAATTTGAGCGTTCTGGAAATATAAAAATATCAGCTTTCTTTTAAAAACCCGGAAACGGCTCTAAATCGCCTTTTTAAGCGTTTTAACGCATAGTATGTACTATAACCATATTAAACATATAAGGTTGATACCTACTGATGTTTTTAACATATTTTTATATAATAACAGTAAGTACAAGTTTATAAACTCAGGTTTCCAATTTTGACATTTTTAGCCCTTGTGAAATTACCAAAATACCCCTAAGGTGCATAGTTTGGTTTTAAATGATAAGTTTCACATATGGGTCATACCCTACTGTTATAACATGTTAAATTAAGTATACTTACTCTATAAATCAGACCTGTAACTCAGATTTACAAATAAACTCTTTTATAATCTTTAAAATGACCAAAATGCCCTTATGAGGCATAATTTGTGTTTAAATCCATTTTGGGCATAATAGAAGATATCTTACTGATATTATAACATATTTAGAGCATATTATCTCAGGGAACTTGCATATGACTCTTACGGTTACCCGTAACGCTCTTTTCGTGTTCGGTTCGGTTTATGTAACTAGTTTGCATAAATTGATCGAGACGGGTCAAACATTATCATTTTTGTCTCAAAATCCAGAATGTATTTAGTATACCCATATTATACAAGTATTCAAACTTGTAGGGTCTAAATCACATTCTATCCGGTCTTCGCTTAATCGTGCGTTTGAACCGTATCGTCTTTAAAGCTAACCGGTCTAAGCTTAAGCTTAAATAAAGACCCGTTAGAAATCTAATAGGTTATTATAAACCTTAGTTCCAGATTAGGAGCACCGGTAAAAGATACTTGCATTTTGCTTGTTAAGAATTATACTTTACTCAGGTAAATACTTTTAACTTATTTTCCCTATACGGACTTGGGTTACGGTATATAGAATACCGCTTGATCGAGCATCAAATCTTACATCTTTGGGTGGTTAATTGAATAATTTGATCGGCTCGTTTAAACAGTCTTGTTCACTTAAAGCCTTTGGGGGGTTAATGACCATGTCCCGGATATCCTTGGCATCATCTTACGAGATGGCCACGACTTGAGCACGAGGTGTAGGCGTACACCTGTCCGTGTATAACTCAATAATGTGGTGGGTCCATTGATCTTTAACCCGGAAAAGATCCGGGCTACTGAACGCACAAATAACATGTAATTCGTTCACAAGATTATAATAATAAATAATTATCCCAAGTTATAAAATGTTTTGTGCCACGTGCATTCAAATCAATTTTCAACTCTTTTCAAAATGAGACAGTTAAATTGTATTTACCAGTGTAAACTGATGTATTTTTCCCAAAAGGTTAAGTGCAGGTACTACACGTAATAGGTTGGCTGTCTTCTAGAGCGTCCACAATAAGTCTTGCAAGCTTGGACGACAATAAACTGTTGAACAATATCTTATTTTATTTTGATCCGCCTGTGGATCCGTTTCAACTATTAGTGATATTTAATATTACACTTTATTAAAGTTGAAATGAATCTATCTTTACTTCCGCTGTGCATTTATATATATTGTGTTGTTTGTCTATGATGATACCAACTACGTCACTATACTCCCCACCGGTGACACGTGGAAAATAGGGGTGTGACAGGTTGGTATCAGAGCCAACTCTGAGTGAATTAAACACTAGTATTTTGTGTTTAATCTCAGTTACACAATTGCACAATCCTCGATTCTCGAGTCTAGACAAAGAACTTAGGAAATTTCCAAATTTTTGTTTTATTTTCTAACTTTGTCTTACATATATTTTTGTTGTATCACTTGTTGTTTTTGACAGGATCACAAGAATGCCGCCACGTATGAGAGGTAGAGGCCGAGGACAAGGAGCACATGTAGCCCCAAACGACCACGAGGCCGGACCGTCACACCGGCGAACACCTTCGGATCCTCACAACACAGATGCTCAAGATCTTTGGAGGTCTCTTACCGAACCTGCTAGGCGCTCAGTCTCACTGAGTACCTCTCCTTCAATCCCACACTCCTTTGGGCCTCATTCAGAGAATGAGCCCCACAACTCTCAACAGTCCTACATTCCCCTACTAGGACACAATTCACCCTTTAACCATCCATCACCCGTCTTCCAGGGTCAGTTCAACCCTGATGACTACTTAGGAGCAGCAGTGGGTTTTAACCCACTTGGACCAGAAGACCACTTTTCTGGTGGCAACCCGATGGACATCAATGAGGATACTGATCCTGCAATGCCACCCTCCGGAACACCGAATCATCCCATTGAGATTTCAGATGGGTCACCGTTTATGGGATCACCTTACAATGGTCCCGATAGCTTTGAGGAGAACTTCAAGCAGTATGACTGGGTGTTTACCCCCAGTTATCATAACTCTCCCCTGCACCAGCCACATAACTCTCCCCTGCACCAGCCACATCACTCTCCCCTGCACCAGCCACATCACTCTCCCTTGCACCAACTTCAACCCAACTCTCCCCTGCATCAGCTACAGCAGCAGCAGCAACAGCAGAATCCTTCTGAGGATTCTCGACTTGTCGCAGTCACTCCGCCGCCACCACCGCCTCAGCTTCAACCTCCCTCGCCTCCGAGGTGAAGGAGAATGACAGCGCGAATATCCGCACGAGGGGGAGTGCGCATCAGCACCCCTCCACATTCAGGTGGCAGCCGATACTCGCCTGTCCACGAAGAAACAGAGATGGGTGAATCCTCACACCCCGTCTCTGAAGTAGCCTCTGTGCCAGTCGCACCACACCCACCATTGGGTTTTGGAGACCCAATCCCCACTTACACCGGTGCTGCAGCATTCAACCCCTTCGAGCAGCAGATTCACACGGGTTACAACTTTACAGAGGATCCCTATTGGATAGCAGCAAACTCCAACACTTTCCATCAAGAAGGTCCCTACGGAGGCCCCTGGGCTACGGGACACTCGACCTATGGGTACCCATCATATGGGTATCAGCAGTTACAGCCTCCTCAACCTCTGCATTATCAACCGCCGCCTCCTCAAACTCAGCATTATCAGCAACCACCTCAGGCGCCGGCGATGTCACCGCCCCAAAAGCAAGAAATCCTTCATGAGATACAGGAGGTGCGTCAAGAGATGCGACATGAGTTGCGGCATGGTCGGAGGCATAACCGGGGGATGTTTAAGAAGATGGTGGATTTAATCAAAGGAAAAAGCAAGAAGGGTCACTGAATCCTTTGTTTGTTTATTTATCTTAGTGTGGTACTAATGTCCCTGCGTGGACATATATTTATTTCTGTACTCTACCCCTGCGTGGGTATTTCTTTCTGTTCTGCCCCTGCGTGGGCATGTCTTTTATTTGACCCCTGCGTGGGTTTGTTTGTTTTGTTAGTTGGCCCCGGCGTGGGCATGTGGTTTATGTAAAAGACCCGTTTAGGGCAAACTCGTACTGATTTAATTTTTATTTTGAATGGTTAACTTAGGATTTTCATTTTAAATTATGTGCATAAACATAGTATATGAATAAATGAAAAATAACATTTATTATTTTGATTTACCATTTTAATAATATAATAAGGATCTTAAAAGGTAAAACCTAGCTGTTATGTTGTCATAAATCTAGCCAATATGGTAGAACCTATTTAAAAATATTCAAATCTCTGTTAACATCTGTAAACATGTTAACATTCTTGGCTAGTGTGATCCCTAAAATCACACACGCCACCCTTTTAATAAATTATCCAAATTTAATATTTCTATATATATTTGGTTGTGACATAATGCCTACGGGTTATAATTAATGTCATATAAAACAAAAAGGCAGCTGTAGTTTATAAACCCCCTGCCAAGAAAAGGATTGATTTGTCTTTTTATGCAAACTTTAATCCTGTAAGATCTAAATTTGTAGTTTAGAAATTTGTCTATGTGACTAGGCCTATTATGCCAATATTATATTTCATTCTAAAAAGATTACTAGTAAAAATCCCGAATGAAATTATTAAATTAACTAATATGGCTTTTATTTACCATGGTTAATAAATCGTCAAGAACGATAATACTGTTTAGACTTCTAAATAGACCTTGTCCTTATTTTTATGTAGCAATTTAGACTACATGGCTAAGTCTGAAGAATTAAACAGTCGTCCAGCAGAAAACCCTGATAATACTAAAATATTAGTAACGGGTGCGGAGTTGAAAGCATTAGTGAATGATGCTGTTATCGAAGCGCTAAATAGACAATATAGTGAATCGAGCGGTACCCGAAGTAGGACCCGATCTGCACCACATTCCAAGCCGAGGGTTCACTCTGAGGGTCATAGCAAACCACCTTCTAAAAAGGATGGACCCAAGAAGGATAATGATCGACACTCATCAAATCAAAATAGTGTTCCCCCAAAGAAGAAAGAGTTTGATGCTAAACCTCATACCAAATCATGTACTTACAAGTACTTCGTTTCTTGTAAACCCAGAGACTTTACTGGGGAAAAAGGAGCGGTCGATTGCATGACCTGGTTGGACAAAATGGATACTGTAGTGGACATCAGCGGTTGTGCTGAAAGAGATGTAGTGAAATATGTATCCCAGTCGTTCAAGGGAGAAGCACTGGCATGGTGGAAGTCTCTCATACAAGCTGCTGGAAAGATCCCACTCTACAATATGTCATGGGATCAGTTTGTTGCTCTTATTAAAGAGAATTATTGCCCACAACACGAAGTTGAAAGGATCGAGTCAGACTTCTTATCTTTGGTGATGAAAAATTTAGACTGCCAGGCATACCTCACCACTTTTAATACTCTATCTCGGTTGGTTCCGTACCTGGTAACCCCAGAACCTAAAAGGATTGCCCGTTTCATCGGGGGTTTAGTCCCTGAGATTAAAGCAAGTGTTAAGGCGTCAAGGCCTGCATCCTTCAGATCAGCAGCTGATCTATCTCTCTCTCTTACCCTAGACGTAGTCAGGTTGAGAGCACTCAGGAACTCAGAAGAGAATAAGAGGAAGCGTGAGGACGATACCCCACGAAGATCAGAAAAGAGACACCGAGGAAATAACGACCACAGGAAAGGGTCGGGATCTAAGAGAGATGGGCAACAATCGGGGGATAAGCCCAAATGTAAAACTTGTAAGAAGAACCATTTTGGGAAGTGTCGTTTTGAGTCGAAGTCCCAGTCTCATGTGAGATCCTGTGGGATTTGCAAATCTACGGATCATAAGACTTTGGAGTGTAAGAAGCTAAAGGATGCAACATGTTACGGTTGCAATGAAAAAGGGCACATTAAGTCTAATTGTCCAAAGAATGCCAGGAAAGCCGAGGATGGGAAGAAGACCAATGCGAGGGTCTTCAAGATGGACGCTAAGGAAGCTGTTCAGGATGACAACGTGATTACAGGTACTTTTCTTGTAAATGATGTTTTTGCTAGAGTATTGTTTGATTCTGGAGCAGATAAGTCTTTTGTTGATGATAAGTTCTGTAAGTTATTAAACCTACCTGTTAGAACCTTAAGTGTAAAATACGAAGTGGAATTAGCTGATGGAACAATAGAAACAACCTCAACTGTTTTAGATGGATGTGTTATATCCATTAGGAATCATTCTTTTCCTTTGTCCTTACTTCCCTTTAAGCTAGCCGGCTTTGATGTAGTTATAGGCATGGATTGGTTATCGCATAACCAAGCCCAGATTGTGTGCAACAGAAAGCAAGTGATAGTCAAAACCCCGTCTGGGGAGTCACTTACCATTCAAGGGGATACTCAGCATGGATTGCCTGAGCAAGTGTCCATGCTCAAGGCATCCAGATGTCTGCAGAAGGGTTGTGTCATTTATATGGCACAAGTTACTATTGATGAGCCAAAGCCCAAGATTGAAGACATCCTTATCATTTCGGAATATCCTGAAGTTTTCCCGAAGAACTACCTGGTTTACCACCAGATAGGCAAGTGGAATTCCGAATTGACATCATCCCGGGTGCAGCACCAGTAGCGAGAGCACCTTATAGGTTAGCACCAACGGAGATGAAGGAGTTAAGGACGCAGTTAGATGATCTGTTAGCTAAAGGTTTTATTAGACCTAGTTCGTCTCCTTGGGGAGCGCCGATCTTGTTTGTCAAGAAGAAGGATGGATCGATGCGTCTGTGCATCGATTACCGTGAGCTTAATAAAGTCACTATCAAGAATAGGTATCCTTTGCCCAGGATCGACGATCTGTTCGATCAATTACAAGGGGCAAGCTACTTCTCTAAGATCGACTTGAGGTCAGGCTATCATCAGTTGAAGGTCAAGGATGAAGTTGTGCACAAGACAGCGTTTAGGACTCGTTATGGTCATTACGAGTTCCTAGTGATGCCTTTCGGGCTCACTAATGCACCGGCCGCATTCATGGATCTCATGAATCACGTCTGCAAGCCTTACTTAGACAAATTCGTCATCGTCTTCATTGACGACATCCTCATTTACTCGAAGAGCCAAGCTGATCACGAGAAACACCTTCGTTGTATTCTCAAACTTCTACATCAAGAGAAACTCTACGCCAAATTTTCGAAGTGCGAATTTTGGCTTAGAGAAGTCCAATTCCTTGGACATGTGGTAAGTGAGCGTGGTATCCAAGTGGATCCCGCTAAGGTAGAAGCAGTTATGAATTGGCAAGAGCCAAAGACGCCTACTGAGATTCGTAGTTTTCTGGGTTTAGCAGGATATTATAGGCGTTTCATCGGAAACTTTTCAAGGATTGCTGCGCCCCTAACTTCGTTGACACGTAAGAAGGTTAAGTTTGATTGGGGCCCTAAGCAGCAGGAATCCTTTGACATTCTGAAGAAAAAGTTAAGCAATGCACCAGTGTTAACATTGCCTGATGGTATAGAAGAATTTGTGGTGTACTGTGATGCATCACACACTGGTATGGGCTGTGTACTCATGCAGAAAGGCAAGGTTATTGCCTACGCTTCACGACAGCTAAAAGTACACGAAAAGAATTACACCACCCACGACTTGGAGCTGGGTGCCGTTGTATTTGCATTAAAACTTTGGAGACACTACTTATATGGTACCAAGTGTGTGATCTATTCAGATCACAAGAGCCTTCAACATTTGTTTAATCAGAAGGACTTGAACATGCGACAGAGACGATGGATGGAAACTCTAAATGATTATGACTATGAGATAAAATACCATCCAGGCAAAGCAAATGTAGTTGCTGATGCCTTAAGCAGGAAAGAAAGAGTGAAGCCGATAAGAATCAATGCTAAACGCATCGAAATCAGGAATAGTTTGAACGAAAGGGTGTTAGCTGCACAGAAGGAAGCTGTGTTGGAAGCTAACTATCCTGAAGAAAAGCTAGGAGTAACTGAGGAGCAGTTATCCTGTGACAAAGACGGAATGCTAAGATTGAATGGACGAATATGGGTTCCAGTTTATGGAGGACTTCAGGATGTTATCCTCCAGGAAGCCCACAGTTCCAAATATTCTGTTCATCCAGGAGCTGATAAGATGTACCAGGATCTAAAAGCAAACTACTGGTGGATTGGTTTGAAAAAGTCTGTAGCTGCCTATGTAGCTAAATGTTTGACTTGTGCGCAAGTCAAAGCTGAGCATCAGAAGCCGTCAGGTTTGTTACAACAACCTGAAATTCCCACATGGAAGTGAGAGATGGTGACAATGGATTTTATCACCAAACTACCAAAGACGAGAAAGGGAAACGATACTATATGGGTCATAGTGGATAGACTGACGAAGTCAGCACATTTCCTACCCATAAAGGAAACTTACAGCTCAGATATGTTTGCTCAATTGTACGTTGATAAGATTGTAGCTTTGCATGGAATACCTGTGTCTATTATCTCTGACAGAGATACTAGATACACGTCACATTTTTGGAAGAGTTTCCAACAATCTTTGGGCACTCGTTTAAATTTTAGTACGGCTTATCATCCTCAGACTGACGGTCAGAGTGAGCGTACTATTCAAACGTTGGAAGACATGCTACGTGCATGTGTGATCGACCTAGGTGGTAATTGGGATAAGAACCTACCACTAATTGAGTTCTCCTACAACAATAGCTACCACACCAGCATAAAAGCTGCGCCTTTTGAGGCCTTATACGGTAGAAAGTGTAGATCGCCCATTTGTTGGGCGGAAGTTGGAGATGTCCAACTATCAGGACCAAAGATAGTTTTTGAGACGACGGACAAGATTGTCCAGATTCGCGATCGTTTGAAAGCTGCCAGGGATAGGCAGAAAAGTTATGCGGATCCAAAGCGTAAGGCTTTTCACTTCGAAGTGGGTGATAAAGTGTTGCTTAAAGTATCACCCTGGAAGGGGGTGATGCGATTTGGTAAGAAAGGCAAGCTAAGCCCGAGATACATAGGACCTTTCGAGGTTATCGAACGTGTCGGGTCAGTTGCTTATAAGTTAAACTTGCCTGAAGAACTTAGCGCTATCCATAATGTATTCCACATCTGTAATCTGAAGAAGTGTTTCGCTGACGAATCGCTAGTCATACCGCATACGGATGTACATATAGATGAAAGCTTGAAATTTGTGGAAAAGCCATTGTCTATTGAAGATCGACAAGTAAAGAAGCTTCGAAGGAAGCATGTACCTATTGTTAAGGTCAAATGGGATGCCCGTAGAGGTCCCGAATACACATGGGAGGTAGAATCCACGATGAAAGAAAAATACCCTCATTTGTTTCAGTAAATCTCGGGGTCGAGATTTCTTTTAAGGGGGTGAGGATGTAACAACTCGAAAATTTACGTCCAATAATGTATTGACACGTTTCATGGGCTTTGAATATGTGAAAACATACTTTAGAGGGACTAAAGTTAACAAACAGTGAAACTATGTGAATATAAGGGTCCAAAGTGTCAACAATTGATAAATAGGCTCTAAAATAACCTACATGATGTTTATAATCTTAAACGGATAAATCATGGATCAAACGAAGCGGGAAATGAAAGAAAGTGAGGAATTACAAACTACAGGGGCTAAATGTGTCAACATGTTGAAAGTATACCTCTGAGTGACCTTTTGGCAAACCCGAAGGTTTATAATGATAAAATATACTCACTAGAATATGTGATAAAAATTTCATCAAGTTTCGTTATCGTATGAGAAAGTTATGATCAAAACCGTGCACGAAGGGTTAATTGCGTTAACGTTGAATTTCGAGACTTTTCGGGTAAGCACAAAGTTAACCAAGGACATTACCATGTTTATAAGAAGCCCAAGGTCCTTAAAAATCAGGTATGAGGGTCTAATGTGCAAGAAAAGGAGCCAAAACCACGTAACAAAGGCCAAGGACTGATTTGTAAATGTTGAAAAATGGGTAACCTGGTCGCACACATGTACGCGGCCCGCGTAACAGGTCTCGCGGCCCGCCTACGAGTCACCAGCGAACAAAAACGCGCAGCTGGCAGTTGCAGACCTGATTTTGAGTTGTTTCCAGCTGTTGTCGATTCAGGGGGCTCACCAATGGGTTTACATGCACTTAGGGGCACTTGTCCTCATCCCACAACCTCAGTAGACTCACATGGCAACATCAAATGTGATCAAAATTGTGATAAAAGGGACTTGTAGTTGCAAACATTCCACACTTGCATATTCAAAAATTCACAAGATCATCTCTGGAGCTCTCTGGACGTCAAGCCAACTTTCTAGTGATCTCTAAGCATTATTAGGACTCTTGTAAGTGTTCATAACCTTCTTAAATTCGTTCTAGCTTAGTAGATTAGCTAATAGTCAAACCATCGTAAATTTAGTTTGACTTCATGATTAAACGAAATTTGCTCAGTCTTTTCTCAAATTGAAAGTACCTACAAGTTGGTATTTATGTGGGTAACAAACCCTCAAAAGGGTATTTTTCAGATTCCCACTCTAAGTATGATAATTGTCGAGTCAAAGCTTGTTTCAAAAAGTCAACAGAATGTGTATTTGCAAATTTAAGCATGATTAGCAATGTAGGGTACATGCAACCGGTTTGATCATTAAATTAACTTGATAATTAATGTAAGAACATGTCTCAACATGTTCATCTCGACAATTTTCAGTTTAAACCCGAATCGGAACCGAAAGTCGCATAAATTGACTTTTTCTTTGACTTTCAGTTCTGATCCGTTCATGCATGTTTGAGATCTGCCTAAGAGCTTATTTTGGACCAATTTTCATATAAGTTTAACTCTCTGAGATTTTACAACTTGGTTCAATACTTACCCGGTCCATATGCATGTTTCCGATTAATGCTTAAAAGTTGACTATTATGCCATTTTTACTATAAAACGTGATTTTTGAAAAAGTGAAAGAGTAGAAACATTTGTTACTGATTTATAAACTTGCACCTAAAATTTGATATCAGTTTGAGGTCTAGATTAAGAGTTATGCTCAATATCGTAATTTGAAAGCTTTATGTTACTTAAACGGCGTAATTAGCATATAACCTATTTAAACCCACTTTTTGATATCAACACTTTTACCCACTGATGTTATATAATATTTTGGGATTTTAAAGATTTTTATTTAATTTTTGGTTGATCATATCATAGGTCTCTAAGTTTAATTCGGTAAATACCGATTTTGCCCTTTTAAGCCATAAAATGAGTTTTACAAATCCTTTTGACCCCAAACCTTTTTCTACTGATTTTATTTGATAAATAAAATAATTTGAGCATTCTGGAAATATAAAAATATCAGCTTTCTTTTAAAAACCCGGAAACGGCTCTAAATCGCCTTTTTAAGCGTTTTAACGCATAGTATGTACTATAACCATATTAAACATATAAGGTTGATACCTACTGATGTTTTTAGCATATTTTTATATAATAACAGTAAGTAAAAGTTTATAAACTCAGGTTTCCAATTTTGACATTTTTAGCCCTTGTGAAATTACCAAAATACCCCTAAGGTGCATAGTTTGGTTTTAAATGATAAGTTTCACATATGGGTCATACCCTACTGTTATAACATGTTAAATTAAGTATACTTACTGTATAAATCATACCCGTAACTCATATTTACAAATAAACTCTTTTATAATCTTTTAAATGACCAAAATGCCCTTATGAGGCATAATTTGTGTTTAAATCCATTTTGGGCATAATAGAAGATATCTTACTGATATTATAACATATTTAGAGCATATTATCTCAGGGAACTTGCATATGACTCTTACGGTTACCCGTAACGCTCTTTTCGCGTTCGGTTCGGTTTATGTAACTAGTTTGCATAAATTGACCGAGACGGGTCAAACATTATCATTTTTGTCTCAAAATCCAGAATGTATTTAGTATACCCATATTATACAAGTATTCAAACTTGTCGGGTCTAAATCACATTCTATCCGGTCTTCGCTTAATCGTGCGTTTGAACCGTATCGTCTTTAAAGCTAACCGGTCTAAGCTTAAGCTTAAATAAAGACCCGTTAGAAATCTAATAGGTTATTATAAACCTTCGTTCCAGATTAGGAGCACCGGTAGAAGCTACTTGCATTTTGCTTGTTAAGAATTATACTTTACTCAGGTAAATACTTTTAACTTATTTTCCCTATACGGACTTGGGTTACGGTATATAGAATACCGCTTGATCGAGCATCAAATCTTACATCTTTGGGTGGTTAATTGAATAATTTGATCAGCTCGTTTAAACAGTCTTGTTCACTTAAAGCCTTTGGGGGGTTAATGACCATGTCCCGGATATCCTTGGCATCATCTTACGAGATGGCCACGACCTGAGCACGAGGTGTAGGCGTACACCTGTCCGTGTATAACTCAATAATGTGGTGGGTCCATTGATCTTTAACCCGGACAAGATCCGGGCTACTGAACGCATAAATAACATGTAATTCGTTCACAAGATTATAATAATAAATAATTATCCCAAGTTATAAAATGTTTTGTGCCACGTGCATTCAAATCAATTTTCAACTCTTTTCAAAATGAGTCAGTTAAATTGTATTTACCAGTGTAAACTGACATATTTTTCCCAAAAGGTTAAGTGCAGGTACTACACGTAATAGGCTGGCTGTCTTCTAGAGCGTCCACAATAAGTCTCGCAAGCTTGGACGACAATAAACTGTTGAACAATATCTTATTTTATTTTGATCCGCCTGTGGATCCGTTTCAACTATTAGTGATATTTAATATTACACTTTATTAAAGTTGAAATGAATCTATCTTTACTTCCACTGTGCATTTATATATATTGTGTTGTTTGTCTATGATGATACCAACTACGTCATTATACTCCCCACCGGGCCCACCGGTGACCCGTGGAAAATAGGGGTGTGACATCTTTGGACCATGGGTCTGTCAGTGGTTTAATCAGGGTTTCTGAATTTTTTCCCAACAACAGTTCACCAGCAACTGCATTAACAACTGCTTCAGTCACCTCAACCACTGTTTCATCACTTAGCTGTTCACCTTCAGTTTCAATTCCCTCTGGTATTGACTCTAATGCCATCAAACAAAATTCATCATTATAAGATTCATTAGAAACATAGAGTGCAAAATTTTCATCACTAAGCTCATCAGGCATGCTGCTCCAGTCAACAAAGCCTTGAGTGAAAAAGCTTTGCTGATCTGGTTGTACCACTGCTGGAGCAGCAGTTTGAGGTGCAGGTTGCACTTGTGCCTAGGGGACAGGGGTTTGAACATATTGAATCTGTGGAACAGTGGTTTGGACATAATGCACAGGCACAGGGGCAGCAGCATAATGAGCAGTGTTAACATGAGCTGCAGGGGTATATTGGGTATAATGCACAGTGCTTTGATTTTGAGGTCTAGGGTTTGAGCTAGGATGAGTAATTATAGGACCAGTAGTTTGACTCCTGCATTCCCTAGCAAAATGACCTAGCCTATTGCACTTGTAACACTTGATTTTCGATTTATCCAACCCAACCCTTAGATTGCCATGTAACCCTGGGAACTTTCTCCCTGTTCTTTTGTAGAATTTGCTTGTTCTCACACTAAGCAAAGCCAACTGATGCAAAATGTCCATCTCCTCAAAGTCAGTGGGATCAAAATGTTGCAAATCATTGAGTTCAAAGCACAAATTATCTGACATCTGGTTTTCAGTATTTGCAGTGAAAGCATAGTTTGCAGAGTGAGGATCAGGGTTGGTAAAGTTACCACCAGCTGTTATATCAATGAAATGATCATAACCCTGTTCCTTACTACTGCTACCAGATTCTTCCTGACCCAGAAGAGCTGTGCTACCGAATGAATAATCATCAGTATCTTTCCCAGACTCTTGCAGCTTCTTTTTCTGGTTCAACTCCTTTTCATAGGTCAGGAGTCTACCATGAAGTTGGGTCAGGGTCAGATCTTTGAACTCAACAGAGTTTCTAGTCACAAATGCAATTGTGTCCCATTTATCAGGTAGCGATCTAAGAAACCTGCTATTTTGGGTTGATTTTGGAAATTCAACCTTAACAAGCCTTAGCTCACTGATGAGACAGCTAAAACGTTCAAACTGTTGGGTCAATGTTTCACCCTTAATGTGACAGAAGGTTTCATACCGTTGATTCAGAATTTCCCTATTGTTTTCAATAACTTCTTCGGTACCCCCAAATTGTTCCTTCAATGCATCCCATAGCTCTTTGGCACTGTTACAATGTAACAGTCCAGCATAGATCTCATTTGGTAATGCAGATGCTATGATGCTAAATGCTTTGGCATCCAGTTTGAACTTTTGAAAATCAGTTTCAGTATAGTTTTCATAAGGTTTTGGTACGTTCTTCTTTGGATCCTCAGCACTTGGCACCATAGGAACATGGGGACCAAAAACGACAGACCTCCAACATCCAGTGTTCTGTTGAGCAAGGATGTGACCCATCCTTCGCTCCCAGATGTTGTATTCATTTCTTTAAAGCATAGGTGGTTTAAAAAGCGAGCCAACATTATTCTTATCATCATGTGATTGTGACGTCATCTCGGTTGTTTTACAGACACTGATTAATCAACTTTAATGGTGATTAAACCTTGCTTTGTTTTTCAACTAAAACGAACAAACTATCGATATCAACGATTTTGAGCTGAACTATTTATGTCAAAATGATTGTTAAATCAAATTTGACTGTCCTAGCTCTGATACCAATTGTTGGATCTGAGTTTGGTTTTGATTGTATTTTCTGTTTGAATTAAAATGGAAATGGATGAGTTGTGCAGCGGAATTAATATGGAAACAAACTTTGCATACAATCAAACGAGAGTATTGCTTTGATTAAGACATTTTCAACAGAGAACCGAATGATTGAATTTAATTTCAACAACGATTACAAAGTAATGCTTGAATACAAACTCCCCCTCAGCCAGAGCTCTGTGTTTGTTCATGCAAAGAAGACGGTGTTGCAAAGAGCTGATAGAACAGTACAGAGCACTGTTCTATTTATAGGCACTAGCAAACCACTGAGCATCTAATGCTGACGTCACCATGAAAGTGACATCTAACCTCCTAACAAACTCTAACCTCTGATCTATACAAACACTGCTATACTAACTACTGCTATTACATTTCATTACGTAAAAGATACTTAAACAGCTGCTGCATCCTTCCACTGCTGTGAACCCGGCAGTGCTTGTCCGGATCAGCAGTACTTGACTCAAGACAGTAGATTGAGCAGCAGAGCTTTAGTCTTCTATCAGCCTTTACAAGAGCAGCAGATTGACGGTCAGTGCCTTATACGATCAGTAGATAGGAGGTCAGCAGATGTTGAAATCACGTTCAAGGGGAGAGACTTGTATGTAACATCTGCTTATTCTGGATCCACTGCTCTGATCCAGTTTTGGCTTTAATTATCTGTTCCTCTGATAGGGTTCGATCCCAACACTAGCCTTCCTTTCTTTTAATGAAGAAAAAAATAAAAGAACAAGTGTGGTGTTTCTCATCTGAGTTTATATAAATAGTGAGAAACTAAAGAGATAAATTAGTGGTAGCGATAGTAGCATATTACCCGGCTGAAATCGGTGGTGTTAGCCGGGTAGCTATCGGTATTGAAAGGTAAAATTATTATTATTATTATTATTATTATTATTATTATTAATAAAGGCTGAAACTATTCACACACCAAGGCTGTCTATTTGCACACTTAGGGTTTATACACGATGCGTACAGCTCTATACGCAGCGTATTATAGAGTTGTACGCAGCGTATAAGTTGCATAGAATTCAGAGCCTGTTCAGCAATCATTGGCACAGACAACCAGGGTTTATATACGCTGCGTATAAAGCTAGAATTTTGTTTGGTTATTTTGATGTAATTGTGGTATAAATTCTCACCCAGTTCTAAGGTTAAATCGATTAAAATACATAACCCTTAGTGTTATACCATTAATATTATATGCTGTTAATTTTTTTTTGAAAAACGTATATACTGTTCGAATATATTATATTGTTATCGTTTAAATTAAATTATTATACCACGTCTAGTGCGGTTCGAATGCTATAAACGTTTAAATATCATACTGTTAATTATTTTTAAATACTTGTGTACGATTCGAATATATTATACCGTTTCCAAACTATACCGTTTAAATTAAAATCGTTAAATATTTTGAAATATCCGGGTACGTTTCGAATATATTATACTGTTTCAATACAATTCCGTTTAAATTAGAGTATTATACCAAGTCTCGGTGTGGTTCGAATATTATACCATTCAAGATTTTTAAACCGTTAATTTTATTAAATTATTGGGTACGGTTCAAATATATTCTACCGTGTTTCCATACTATACCGTTTAAATTAAAATATTTTAGGAGTTTTAAATTTTTAAAACATTAATTATTTTGAAATATCCGGGTACGGTTTGAATATATTACACCGTTTCCATACTATACTGTTTAAATTAAAATACTATATTGTTTCAATACGACTGAATATGATATATTTGTCTAAGTTTGATATATACAAAATAAGTTTGTACATACATAAAAAAAGATATAATACAACTAAATACTAAATATATCGAAGAAGATAAAATACTATGGCAGTAGATCATGCTGCTGTTGCTGATAATGCTTATGCCATGCTGCAGCCGGAATGAAGGGTCGTGGAAGTAACTCATCACGCTGTCGTCGATCCTGCAACTCCTAAGCTACCCAGCCCATCACGTAGATGCTGAATGTCCTCACGTAGCTGTTGATACGCCACGTATGAGTGGGCAGGACCGAGCCCAACATGCCGCGGGAACTGAGGCGCCCAGGGTAGTCCGCGCGGCTGTGGTGAGTCCAGAATGTACATCTCCGGGTCATGCACTGCCACCTGCTCCGGCACGGCTGAGGGATCTATCGGTTCGAACTGTGTCGGCAGGTCCTTCGACGGGAATGGCTGGTCGTCCGAACCCTTAAAACGCTTCCGGTTGTCAGGTGTGAACTTTTTGACAATCTTCATTCCTGATAGCGATAACATCCCTATCCTCTTCGGCTATATCGTCGGGCGTAAAAGCGGGTCAGTCTCCGGGTGATAGCCAAACGACATGGCACTCTTGCCGATGATTTGCGGAGGCGAAGTATTGCGCTAACCCGTGTGTGAGAGCGCACGGCCTCTTGCACATGAGGCAATAAAGGAAAAAGAGGCCGTCGCTCGTACACCACTCCCGGCTTTTGTTTCGAGCGGTGATAGAAGAGGAGATGAGCCGGTGAAGATACCTGCACAAAGAAGAATGTCCAGTAAATAATAATCAGGCTTCGACGCGCGTTACGGACGTACGCTCGTTACGGTCGACATCGACTAAAAAATAAAAATAATATATATTTTTAACTCGTTACGGTTTCGACGCGCCTTACGGACGTACTCTCGTTACGGACCACATCGACTAAAAAATAAAAATAATATATATTTTGGACTCGTTACAATTTCGACTCGCGTTACGGACGTACCCTCGTCCATGACGACATCGACTAGAAAATAAAAATAATATATATTTTTAACTCCTTACACATTCGACGCACATTACGGACGTACTCTCGTTACGGACGACATCGACTAAAAAATAAAAATAATATATATTTTGGACTCGTTACAGTTTCGACGTGCGTTACAGACGTACGCTCGTTACGGACACGGACGACACCGACTAAAAAATAAAAATAATATATATTTTTAACACTTTACACATTCGACGCGCATTACGGACGTACGCTCCTTACGGACGAAATCGACTAGGACAAAGTGAAAAGACCTGGAGCCTATCTAGAAAAGGAGGATATAAAAGGAGGAGGAAAGAAGAAGAAAAAAGATCAAGCTTCAACAAATCTTTAAAAAAGTTTTCTATATACTAAAAAAGTATGTTGTATTTTTCTTAGCTTTTGTATCTTTTCTAAATATCATCCATTGTAAATCATCCACCATGAAATAAAAAGCTTTCCCTTTTCTTTATAAAGTACTTTTTAGTGTTCTTTCGATTTTTAGATATTTCTCTATTAAAAAGAAAAAAAAATCTCCAATCTTAAGCATTACGGAAGTACGCTCGTTACGGACGACATCGACTAAAACATAAAAATAATATATATTTTGGACTCGTTACAGTTTCGACACGCGTTACAGACGTACGCTCGTTACGGACGACATCAACTAAAAAATAGGACGTAAGCTCGTTACATACGACATCGACTAAAAAATAAAAACAATATAAGTAACACCCCAACCAGGAACAGGCTGGTATGTCACTATTACAGATATCAAAAACCAAAGAGTTTCCATAAAAGATAGAAACCAAGAAAACAAAAGTCTCGAATCCCACCAGAAAACCGAAGTCTTATATTATTCAATTACTGAAAATAAATAAACACGGAAACTTCAAAAACTTCTTAAACTTCATTTTCCTCTCACTCATCCCTGTTTCCCCTGATTACCTGTAAACACATAAGACAAAGACCAGAAAGAAAATACGGCTGAGCCAAAAAGCTGCCAAGTAACGGAGAAATCAACAGTAAAAGTAAGGCGGACATGCGGACAGAAATATGAACGATACCGACGTTAAACAAGTCTAGATTTTGGCACTGAAAAGTAAACTTATATAACTTGAATCCCAAAACTTATACTGAACAGATAACAAATACTGAACATAAACAGATGCATATAGTCATATCAAACATATCATAACAGAGACAAGACATACGTGACAACATATAACAGTAAAACAAGTCACGTAATATAGAAGCATCCACGAGCCTAAACAGATGCATACATGGCTACAGTCCATGCGCCGAGATGGTGTGTGTAGGCGTACACACATTATTCCATCTCAACAAGAGTCAGGAGTCAGGATTCAGAGCTAAGATCGATCTATACACCTCTAGGGGCTAGGTGCTACATAAGCACAAACTAGAGACGCCGTGAACTTTAGTTACGCACCGTCACGATGAGTGCCATGTCGTTGACGCCCCAACGACAAGTCTAAACATATAATTGTTCGGGTGACAGAGTACAAAGCCGTATCAGAAATAAATGTATTTTGACATAAGTTTAAAGGGAACATGCAATAACGAGCACAAGGTATAAGGTCTATTGCATGCTACAATATATACTAGTCATATGACAATATGAAACAGAAACTACTGACAAACACATCCGCACTGCAAAATAACGGACTTGAATAAAAATACTATGATGTCAACAAAAGGAAACCGTACCAACGAGTGACGAAAAAATAAAAGTATACTATGATGTAAAAGAACAGAATCCGTACCAACGAGTGACGAAAAATAAAAGTATACTATGATGTAAAAGAACAGAATCCGTACCTTATTAGCAAGCAAAGCAAATAAATCAAGTATTCCTTAACAAAACACGGGAACCTACAGTATATTATAGTTGAGTCAGATTTATCTTTCATTTTCACTTGTTGTATTAAACATTTCAATCGGTCTGTGATATTAACTGTTCTTTTAGCTCTTATTAATTGCATTAAGCATATTAAAAGAAAATGGTTAACTATATAATAAACAACATTTCTCAAGGAAATCTTTATCTATTCATCCTCACTTTATTAACCTTTATTTATTCAAAATAATTAAGGAAAACCAAAAGGATTTTATTTAAGTGAGACACATACATGTTATTTAAATGCCTAGATTTATAAGAATATAAAACAGTTTGTTTTATAAAATAAGAGACATACATTTATAATTTATAAAATTCGTATATACAAGAAGAAAATCCAAAATCACTTATGAAACCCTTTATTTATAAATGCATCTTCAAATCATGGTTTATCTTTAGTCAACACAACAAGAAAACGTATGGAATATAAAGTGACTTTTAAATCTTAGAAACCAATATAATAATACCAAAAAGTTTTAACCAAATATATAATATTAGTGTGGGTAGTACAGTCCAAGCACCCATGCTACAAAATCTCATAACATCAATCCCATTAATTTACCTATCTTCCTCACATGAGGAGAACATACTGAACCTACTTGCATTATTATTTCTCTTTATCAAAATATGTTGGTACAGAAGAATTAACATCAGTACCTTGAATCAGGAATGATGGTTGATCGATGGGGTTTAGGTCGATTAGACAAAAGCCGTGTGAGTGTGGAGTCGATCAACGAGGAGTTACTCAGATGTCGCAGGTCTAACATTGATTAATCAAATGGGAGTTCGTTAGACTATTGAACTACAAAGCAAATGAACCTCTTGGAATAAAGAAGCTTAACAGTACCTTAAGTCGAACCGACGAGCATGAACGAACAGGTTAGTTTCGCAGACCCGGGCGACGGTTCAAAGCGGTGGCGTTTGTGTGTGTGGGACGGCTGAAGACGGCGGTGTGCGGTCTCTGCGGAGTGTGACGATGGTTTGTAGGAGCGTTGGGGCGGCGTGACGGAACAAACGAAACAACTTCGAACGGTGGTGGGGTTTGAATGGTTTAATAGAAACGATGATGAGTTTGAATGTTACGAAAAATAAGTAGTCATAGAGATAAGCATCCAAATTCTCGGGTAGGTTAGTTTGAATGTGATAGAAAAAGAAAGGTCACAAAGATGATAACTGTTTGCCGCAAATTTCGAAAGTTGGAAACAAGAATTTGAAATATGCTTCCTTTTTATTATTATGTGTATATTCCACATTCTTTCTTTGTCCTTTACATAACCAACAACATGCATGATTGCTAAAATAAGAGGTTATGTATGCAATATTAGATCCAACAATAATACATCCTGACCCGTTCCTTAATTGCGTTGGCCCATCCTGACCCATTGGCCCATTGGGTATTTTTTAATAATTTAAAAGTTACCCATTCTGACCCTTAACTATAAAACATAATTCAAATTAACCCACTACTTTGTTTTTAGCACCCAAATCGTCTCCATCGCACTCCTTAAAAGTTTGGTTAAACCACTAGTTCGCACACCTAGATAATAATCCATGGGTCTGCCACTGAGACCCACCCTCTAACATCTCATTTTCTAAATATAAAAAAAATTGAATTTATTTTTAAATTGGTTAAACGAGCATTTGGTTAAGTTATGAGTTGTTTAAAAGAATGTTCAAAAATAACAAACTTTGTATAGGGATTGAGACAAAGAAACAATCAGTTATTATTTATTAATCACAAAAAAAAAATATATTCACATATTATTATATTACATCATTAGCTACAATAAATTTATTTACTTATTGTTTTAGTTACCAAAACCTTTTCTTTTCTCAATTTAGCCACATAAAATCTAACATTTTATACTTTATTTTTATAAACTAAAAAGAAAATATAAATAATTATAAATTTTATACTCAAATATCTTTTTCGCATGTTTTTATTAGATATGTTTTATTTATTCTATACTTCTTTTAGTTTTAGAATAGTTAAAGTTTATCTGGTTCTTTTTATGTAATTTATAAATCAATTGTAATAACCTTGGATAGGCCACGGCTTTACATGAGTTTAATTCATAACGTAACTTTTTCATGATTGGAGAATATACCGTCGAATCTATTTTTATCTACATCTCAATGCTTTTACTCGAGTTTAATTTATGACGCAACTTTTTCAGGATTTGCCAATATACCGTCACATGTATTATACTCGAGTTTAATTTACAACATAATGTACCGCCGCAACACGCGAGATATTTTACTAGTTATGTATGAATATATAAAGTTATGATATATATAATGTAAATACATAATAGATAACTAGAAAAAATAAAAAAGAAATGTAAGTAAATAAATATGTGAATGCTTTCAACAAAAGCAACAAATAGATAGTGATGAATGTGGTATACGCACGTGGATAGGTTGGGAAGAGAACACCAAATATTGTAATCTAGCCACCACGTCTTCTCTTCTATTTACAGAGATAACCATATACATCTAATTTAATCTAGCCTTCCTTTCTTTTAACGAAGAAAAAAATAAAAGAACAAGTGTGGTGTTTCTCAACTGAGTTTATATAAATAGTGAGAAACGAAAGAGATATAAATTAGTGGTGGCGTTAGTAGCATATTACGTTGATTATGGTATACGATTGCTATTGCCAATTAGTTTGTGGTGTTTTTGGCGGCTGTATACGGTTGGCTATGTACGGCTGAAATCGGTGGTGTTAGCCGCAGTGACGAAGCTTGAGAAATCTCGTTCGGTAAGCGTTCGTGAACAGTTCATGAATATGCTTTTTTTTCTTAATGAACGAATACGAACAAGGCCTTATTTGTATTCGTTCGCTTCGTTTACAGCCATAAGTCGTTCGTGTGAGAGATTATTGAAAATCTATAGTAAATTTTAAAGGAAGAGTTCCAACAAGTACTCGAATTCAAAGCTTAGACGAGTCCAACTTCTTTGGTAACAAACTTTGTGGAGCTCCACTAACTAGTGATTGTGTACTGATTGATGTATGTGATACAAGATGTGACAACTCGAAATTTAGAACCTTTCGTTGTAAGCTTAAACGTGTGACTAGTTAAACTTATGTGATTTAATGAAGGATAAGTGAACCTTTATATGATTATGTGTTATGTTACATGTATGCTTATGTGTATGTATTGTAACACCCCGAAAATTTTAAAACTTTATAATAGAATTATAAAGTTTAAATAAACGAGAATTTATTTAATTGGGACTTTAACCTAGTTAGTTAATTTCTAGGAATAACTCAAACTAGGGTTAAAAGCAGCTAGATGGAAAGATAATTAAAATGGAGGGGCTTAACTTGTAAAAATTGAAACTTGAGTTGTAACTAAATAAATAAAACAAACCAAACACCCCCATTAGGAGGTGTTGGTCGTACAGAACAAGAGCAGGGGCGACACCCCATAGCTCCAAACCTCAAAATCATTAAAACTCTCAAATTGGATGTGCAAATCTGGTCCAAAACGAAATCGGAGCCTAGAATCGTGATCCTCATCACAAGAGGATCATAAGGTATGTAAAATCTGGTGAAATCTCTAAACTTGAAATTCTCATGATTTAGGAAATCTGGAAATTTAATGTTGCATGTGTGTTATATGGTTAGATTAGAGTTGATATGGTGTTTAGAAGTAAAACCTAATCAACTACATGTAAAATCATGACCAAATTCAGGAAATTTCCATGAACACCTTGAAGGTGGGTTGTGGGTTTTACATGATGATGATGAACACTAGGGTTTAGATGATTATCCTAGTGTAAATTGATTATAGAATAGTGATTCCAGAAAGATATGATGCTTAAACACTATAGGAGGGCTTTATGTTGTCAAGTTAGCTAATTAGCAAGCTATGAAGTTGATTACTAAAGATATAAAAATTCTGCATATGAAGTGTTTGTTGAAATGCCTCAAAGAAGGCTTAAAAACTAGAATTTTGTAGTTAAAAACACCTAATCGTGATGTTTTGACTATTATGAGAAATGTGGTTACAAAGAGTTCTAAACATGATAACATTGAACTCTATAGGACAAGATACCGGAACGTCGAGTGCATAAGCCGGTGGTGACTCACGATTGAAGGGCGTGCGCTAAGGTATGTAACTTGTTCCGTTACATTTATTATATCGGGTGATTCGAATGTGTAAGTGAATTTTAATAAGTGTTGTTTGAATCAAGCAATGAAGTTGTTATATTGATTGGTTGATTTAGTTCGATTGGTACCCGTTGGTAGTCGTCATAGAGGGGGATTCCTTAGACGAGCCAAACGGGTCAAATAATCAAGTAAAACATGATTTATACTCCGGAATAAGAAGGATTGCCCTTTGATATTGGTTAATATATATGACATGTTTGAATTACTAGAATTTGATGTGGTGGTATGTTAGAAAAGTAAATCCCAAGAGTTGGGTTTGAGTGAATTGCATAAAACAAGCAAGACAAGGATTTCCAGGTACCACCATAAATTACGGTAGTACCGTAATTTACGGTGAAGGACTGATATGTTACGGTAGGGATCACCTGTTTTACGGTGGCCAACAAATTCCAGGTCTCACCGTAAATTACGGTGATACCGTAATTTACGGTGGACCCAGAATAACTTTTATATTCTTGTTATTCCTAACGTGATGTAAAAAAAAAAAAACTTGTGATTATATTATTTCATAACATCAAAACTAATGTTTTAATGGTTTTGATCATAGGTAAGTTGGTGGATCTTACGGGTAGCGATCAAGTGATTAATGAAGAACCGAACACTACGTTTTTGAAGCTTCCGCAACGATTTAGATCTTTTGTAGCCCTTATGTATGGGTTGTAAACACATGTTTAAACAACTTTTGAATTTTCTAACTTGGTCATGTGTTGACTATGATTTATGATACTTCTAAAACTCACCAAAATATATTATCTTTTGGTATAATCATGTTTAAAGCTAGTGGTTAATTCTAGTATAAATTAAGGGTGTTACAAGTTGGTAATCAGAGCTCAAGGTTGTCAATAAGTGTTCGGTTCAAGCTTGATCGATCGTCCGGTAAGAACTAACTTATTTTACTAATAAATTATGTACTACGTAGAAAGCAAGAAATGAACAAATATGCATGAAAATGAAAAGAGTGTGTAAGCTCACTCAAAAAAAAAAAACAAGAAATGCATGAAACAAGAATGGTTAAATCAAGTTACGAACTTGATTGAATTGAAACAAGAATGGTTAAATCAAGTTACGAACTTGATTGAATTGGAACAAGAATGGTTAAATCAAGTTACGAACTTGATTGAATTGAAACAAGAATGGTTAAATCAAGTTACGAACTTGATTAAATTGAAACAAGAATGATTAAATCAATATATGAACTTGATTAAATCAAAACAAGTAAAGCATGTGTTATAAATGAAATGTTTAACAAACTATGTAAACATTTCAGAAATAAAGATGGCTGATGGAGGTAATGATAATGCGGTGCCAAGAGTCACCGAACAAATGAAAGTAGTGATTGCCGAAGAGGTTGGAAAGGCGATCGAAAACAGTTTGTCGGGCTTTATTGATAAAATTCAAAACACAGTTTTATCAATAGTAGAAGAGAGGATCAAGAAATTGGAAGATGATTCCAATTCAGCAAAGGAAAAGCATGGTGGACGAAAGCCTTGTTCATACAAGGAATTCATGGCCTGTAAACCACCAATATATAATGGGGATGTTGATCCAATTGTGTGCCAACGATGGCTAAGTGACATGGAAGGAGTATTCGAGAGAACTCATTGTGATGAAAATGACTACGTAGCTTATGGTACGGGTCAATTAAGAGGTCAAGCGAAAGACTGGTGGG
Source organism: Helianthus tuberosus (assembly GCA_030545235.1). Classification (NCBI taxonomy): domain Eukaryota; kingdom Viridiplantae; phylum Streptophyta; class Magnoliopsida; order Asterales; family Asteraceae; genus Helianthus; species Helianthus tuberosus. The sequence goes on from CM060372.1 coordinate 5,262,941, forward strand.
ATAACAAAAAGAAAGAGATTGGAAGTGAAGCGGCTAAGGCCATGACATGGGAGGAGTTTAAGACGTCGTTTCTTAAACACCATAGTCCCAAAGCGGTCTGACGGGTGGTCCGTAGGACAACCCTTAAATGAGCTAAATACGTGCATATCCCATATTTTACACGGTTATGTATTGTGAATGTGATAATTGCGAGAGTTTGTATGTTTTCAGGTAAGAACGCGTAAAGCAGTGCAGTTAGAGTGGTTAGTGATAATACGAAACAAGAAAGGATTATGTCTAAGAGGAAACATCATCATCAGAACATCATAGCTCACATGGGCGGCAACATAGATGAATCTTGGGCACCATTTATTAAAAATAATATCAACAATTGCATAAACATCACGTGGATATTGATTGTACATGGGATTTTGATATTTAGTACTTATCTTCATTCAATATAATATCATCACATCAATTTTAGAGTGGAGAAAAGAAAAAGAGATGGTGTGGACTTCTTAAGCATGTGCAGACCTTGGGAAGATACAAAAAAGAAGGATTATGTTGAGATTTTTATTGAGGAGAGTGCTACATCTTGTGGCTTTTGGATTGGGCCAACTATATACACACGTCTCGAAAGCCACGTGAAGACATGGACTCTTGGAGGATTTCTAGTGGGCCGCACAGGGGAGTCCACAACAAGATTATGTTTGGCGCCTGGGTTCTTTCAGTATCATCACGTGGATTGGGGTTGGTTTTGGTCAACAGCATCATCACATAAGTCAACAACATTAAAGGGGCTTCTTGGAGTGTCACGTGGAGAGCACAAAGTGGGCCGACATTTGGGAGACATTCACGTGAGTTGGACTTTTGTGGAGGAGCCATATTCACGTGAAGAGAGCAGCCACTGTCACATGTTTGTGGAGTTTTTAATTCATGAATAACACCCATCATCATCATTACGGCAACAGATGAACAACACGTGACTATTGGCGGTTGACTAAGAAGTCACGTGGACTTCTTTTTATGTGAATGGGCCGCCATATATGATACAAACATTGTGGCAGTTGACTTAATTCTTGGGCTCATGTGCAGACATTGAAAGTGGACCTGACATACACCTGGTGGCTGCCGTAAATCAGAGAAATAGCACCGTAAACATTTTATGTCCACCGTAAATTACGGTGGAGCCGTAATTTACGGTGGTGGCTGCGATCAAATGTGTAACCGCCATCTTTAAGTCAGTTTTTGGGTGTCTTTTCATTATCACTCATCATTGGACGGTTATTTGGAGACACTAGGGGCGATTTTGCTTGATTTTGCTTGGTTTAGAACAATTTCTAACATTCGGTTTATGTATTTGATTCGTATGAACATTGGTTTGATTATGATGATGATTCACCGAGCCATGTCCGGCTAAACTCTTCGGTGATCATCTTAGGTGAATGTTTCTTGAACTTTTGTGTGTTTTATTTCTGAATTTCTAGAATGATAACTTGCGTTGCTTGAATATCATGGTGTATGTTTGATTGCTTGTAACTTGTTAATCGATAGTGCAATTTCTAGTCTTAATCGTACGTTCTTGGTGCCGTTGGCAATCGAGATATCACGGGAAGGGTTAGGGTTGGTTATTGATTAATTGGTCATCGGGAAACAACCTCGCGTTATATAATCCGAGTACTTTGTCCCCTTTTATCACTTCAATCATCTATACACGAGTTATGTCTATGTAACTCTTTCTAGTTGGAATTACACACAATTGTTTAAAGAAACTGAAACCTAAGATGATCATTGTTCTCTCCTAATTTGTTTTACAACCAACTTTGATTTGAATTAGTTTTTAATTTAGTTTTCTAAAACAACAATCCAAATTCTTGAAATTTAATTTCTGCAATTTAGTTTAATATTAATTTAAGTACAAAGCTATACAATCGACACATTTTCCACATACTCCCTGAGTTCGATACCCTATTACCGCTATCTATAGTTGTATTTGGGACAAAATTTGCGTGACCCACGACAATCACGTCAAATTTTGGCGCCGTTGCCGGGGAGTAGTGCGCAACGTGTGTCATTTTTGTTAGTTTTGTTTTGTTATTTTCGGGTTTACACTGGTGTGTTTAGTGTGCAGGTTCTACAGGTGCATGCATACTAGAGGCTCTCACAAAGCGTCACCATTGTCATTTGATCCGGAAATCGAAAGAACGCTACGACAAAACCGAGTTTTACTACGCGAAAACAGAATCGTTGGTTCACCCACTTCACCCATTACACCAAGAAACATCATGGACGAACCACAAATACCACCTACAACGGGTCAAACGACCTCATCATTCATTCCTACATCCACCCAACCATCACCAAACACCACATTACCTAATACCACCGCTGAATTTACACCATCCAATGTCACCCAACCAATCACCACTCAAACTGAGCCTACCATCACCTACAATTCATCCACCACAATCCCACCATTATCCCACTTCTTTCCCCCAACTACGGGTCAATCATCATCCACCTTCACAATTGCACCCAATTCAACTATTGTGCACACTACTTCATCTTTTAGACCACAACCACAACAATCGGGTTTTCAGTATTCGACCATCCCATTTGGGCAAACTTCGGGAATTCAAGGAGATGGTTATGATGAGGGATTTGAAGAATTTGAGGGGTATGATGATGATGGGTACGGTTATGGAGGTTATGGTGATCAAGGGGAGTTTGGGTATTTGCAAAGTCAATCTCAAGGGATGGCAAGTGTTGGTGGAATGCCACAACAACAAATTATACCACAACACATTCGGCCAAGACCACAAGGGCCACCAATACAACAATCTAATCCATTGCAACAAGTCCGGCCACAACATGTACAACAACAATTTCAAAGACCACCTCAACGGCCACCGATGCGACAACAACAGTTTCAACAACCAATCGCACCACAAGGGCAAGTACCAAGGCCAAATGGTCCTATTATTCCGAGAGGTAGGTATGGTGTACCAAGGAGACACCTTAGAGAAAATGTGAGGGGCATTGAAGCACATTTTCGGCCGGTAATCACGCAAAACCCTTCACCGGTAGTCATTCCTCATAATGATCAAGGGAGAACATTTGAAGTGAGGACCAACTCTTTGCAAAGTTTACCAAAATACAAGGGGTTGGCAACGGAAGAGCCTTATTTTCATTTAGAGGCTTATGACTCGATTTGCAACACTCTTGGGAGTCAAGGGTTCTCGGCTGATGACATCAAATTGGTATTATTCCAATTTTCTTTGGAAGATAAGGCGAAGAAATGGTTCTACACGTTACCTTCGGCATCCATATATACATGGGGGGAGATGCAACAAACCTTCTTGGATGAGTTTTACACCGCCCAAAAGACAAACGATGCAAGGAAGGGATTGAGAAGCTTTCAACAACAACATGGTGAGATGTTTCACGAGGCGTTTGAGCGTTTCAACATGATGATTAAAAACTGCCCTCATCATGGAATTGAATTATGGGAGTTGATGAATGCTTTTCATGAGGGGTTGAGTGCCGAAGATGCACGTGATTTGATGTCTATCACCGGTGGGACTTTTGGAACAAACTATGAGAATGATGATTGGGAGTTCTTGGAAAGCATGGCAACTACATCAAAGAGGAAAGCTCATGCCTCAAGAAGAGCCCGACCGACCACTAACCGACCGCAAGTGCACGCCATAGATGATGGTAATGTTCAAACCACTAACCAAATTTATGATGTTTGTGCTTTGTGTAATGAGATAGGTCATGCGGCTGAAAATTGCCAAGGGATGTTGGAAGGGCAATATGAGGAAGTCCATGCGGTTCAAGGTCAAGGAGGAGGTGGTAGGAACTACAACAACATGAATTCTAATACCTACCACCCCGGATTGAGGAACCATCCGAACTTTAGATATGGGAACCCCTCAAATCAAGCTAACCCGAATTTCCAAGGAAACCAAGGATTTCAAAGGCAATATCAAATGGGTCAAAGCTCTTCGGGTGGAAATGAGATGATGGAGATGTTGAAGGCAATGCAAAGTGAAATGCAAAGAATGAACCAACGTGATGAGGTTCGGATGCAAAAGGACGAGGTTCGTGACAAAAGCATCCAATCGTTGACCACTCAAATGGGTCAACTTGCAAGTGACGTGGCGATGTTAAAGAAAGCAAAAGGCCAGCTACCGAGTGATACGGTGCCAAATCCCAAGAACATAAAAAGCATTAACATCAATGTGGTAAGCACCGTTCCAAATACTAAATTTAATGAAACATTGCTAACTTCTTCGTATCAAGTGAATGCAGGTTTGAAAAAAGATGACGAAGTCGAGAATGATAAAGAGTGTGAAGCGCCAATTGTGCCTATCCGTGTGGGAAAATTAAAAATCCCTCACGCATTGTTGGACTACGGGGCAAGCATGAGTGTGCTACCAAGCGATCTATACGATATGTACGACTTTGGTCGACTTGAAGGTATAGACACCATGGTGAGCTTGGCGGATGGAAGTTGGAGGCGTCCACGGGGAATGGTTAGGAATGTTAAGATTCAGTTGGGAGAATTTGAATACCCGGTGGATTTCCTAGTTTTGGACTATGCTTCTACCAACATGGCATCACAACAAAGGGTAATTTTAGGTCGACCGTTTCTATACACTGCAGATGCTCAAATTAATTGTAGAGACGAGATTATTACTATGACCGAAAAGAACCGTAGGTTGTATTTTGATGTTCAAACTAGAGGGATTAGTTATGAGTCCATTGAGAGGAAGGATAGCGGGTTTAGTGAAAAGGTGTTACCACAAATGAGAAAAAAGCACCCACCGGACCGTGAAGAAACACATATGGGTTCAAGCAGGAGTGTATTTGATTACCCACCGAGTCAAAATGAGACGGAGGCATTTTGTCCAAAGACAAGCTACAGTGGGGGAGGTGATAGGAACCGATTCTTTGAGCCACCATAAATGGTGGTGGCACGGTCTGGCTGAAGACGCGAAACTTAGCGCTGCTCGGGAGGCAACCCGAGGTTTTTCACTGATCTTGTTATTTCTTTAGTTTTCTATGTTTCAGGGCCATGGCAACACTCAAGTGTGGGGAAGATGTGCGGATATTTGTGTAAAGGTGGTGAAAGGAAATTGGATCATTTTACAACATCTGTTGTGCCAAACTTTACCAGGTCAATGTACTTTTTCCTTAGACTTGTCTTGTTCTTTAGCTTTGAAATATTTTTAGTTTGTTAGTTTGTTAGTTTGCTTTTGTTTATAAAAAAAAAAAAAAATTTGGGGTTTGAGAATTTAAGCAAAGGTTGATGTTGTGGGTTAAAAGCGATCCTTCCCTCAAAGCCATACATTGGGACAATGTATCCCAAGTGTGGGGATGGGGGAAATTTTTGGGAGTTTTAAAAATTTTATAAATTCAAGCGAAAAGTGTTAAAATTTGAAAACTTGATATTGTGCCATTTGACACACCGACACCCATTCCTAGTCTTTTCTTGGTGAGGATTTGAGCCACACATGATTGTTTTTGATATTTCATTGTTTGAGTGGCGGTGTGTGTTGTGTGTTAATAGAACTTGTGTGTGAATACTTGTTAAATCCTAGAATTAGCATGCTTTTGAAAATGATAGGGGGACTTTTAGGAAGCCTCGTCTAGATGTGTGAGAGTGCGGGATTGGTGGGTTGGACCTCATACGTTACATATTTGAGCTTGGTATTGTGAGGGGTGGGGGTTTGGTCCTTAGAAAGCCATGTTGAGCCTTAGACCATTCGATTGTGACCCGAGCCTACTTCCTACAAAAATTTTACCTTTTGAGATGACCCGGTTTAGGAGATTTAGTTTGTAGTATTGATGTTCTTGTATATATTGTTGAGTTTGATGTGTTATGAAAAAAAAAAGAAAAAAAAAAAGAAAACAAAATATATGAGAAAAATACAAAAAGAAGTGATTAGTTGCAATAGTAGTTGAAAATGTTGAAGTAGTTATGTATATATTTGATGGTTGTTTCGTTTAGTGGTAGAAATAAAAACCGGGTCAAATCAATTAGCTCTTTCATATGTGTTTCACCATTTTCCTACCTTGACACCTAGCCCCGTTACAACCCGCAAGTCCCTTTTGATTCATAAGCATGCTAGATATTTGTTAGGAGGAGACTTGATTTGTATACAAGCTTATTGTCGCACACACACACACACGCATTGAGTGGTTTAGCATTATGTGCTAATATTTTTTGTCACCGAGAGTTTTTGTGAGGGGTGTGTCTTGTGGTATGATTGAATGTTAGTAAAATGACGATACATTTTAGCTTGGTTTGCATGTTGATCGCTTGTGGTTTTGGAATAGTTTTTGAATCGGTTGCTTGGGACAAGCAATGGGTAAGTGTGGGGATGTGACGGGTGGTCCGTAGGACAACCCTTAAATGAGCTAAATACGTGCATATCCCATATTTTACACGGTTATGTATTGTGAATGTGATAATTGCGAGAGTTTGTATGTTTTCAGGTAAGAACGCGTAAAGCAGTGCAGTTAGAGTGGTTAGTGATAATACGAAACAAGAAAGGATTATGTCTAAGAGGAAACATCATCATCAGAACATCATAGCTCACATGGGCGGCAACATAGATGAATCTTGGGCACCATTTATTAAAAATAATATCAACAATTGCATAAACATCACGTGGATATTGATTGTACATGGGATTTTGATATTTAGTACTTATCTTCATTCAATATAATATCATCACATCAATTTTAGAGTGGAGAAAAGAAAAGAGATGGTGTGGACTTCTTAAGCATGTGCAGACCTTGGGAAGATACAAAAAAGAAGGATTATGTTGAGATTTTTATTGAGGAGAGTGCTACATCTTGTGGCTTTTGGATTGGGCCAACTATATACACACGTCTCGAAAGCCACGTGAAGACATGGACTCTTGGAGGATTTCTAGTGGGCCGCACAGGGGAGTCCACAACAAGATTATGTTTGGCGCCTGGGTTCTTTCAGTATCATCACGTGGATTGGGGTTGGTTTTGGTCAACAGCATCATCACATAAGTCAACAACATTAAAGGGGCTTCTTGGAGTGTCATGTGGAGAGCACAAAGTGGGCCGACATTTGGGAGACATTCACGTGAGTTGGACTTTTGTGGAGGAGCCATATTCACGTGAAGAGAGCAGCCACTGTCACATGTTTGTGGAGTTTTTAATTCATGAATAACACCCATCATCATCATTACGGCAACAGATGAACAACACGTGACTATTGGCGGTTGACTAAGAAGTCACGTGGACTTCTTTTTATGTGAATGGGCCGCCATATATGATACAAACATTGTGGCAGTTGACTTAATTCTTGGGCTCATGTGCAGACATTGAAAGTGGACCTGACATACACCTGGTGGCTGCCGTAAATCAGAGAAATAGCACCGTAAACATTTTATGTCCACCGTAAATTACGGTGGAGCCGTAATTTACGGTGGTGGCTGCGATCAAATGTGTAACCGCCATCTTTAAGTCAGTTTTTGGGTGTCTTTTCATTATCACTCATCATTGGACGGTTATTTGGAGACACTAGGGGCGATTTTGCTTGATTTTGCTTGGTTTGGAACAATTTCTAACATTCGGTTTATGTATTTGATTCGTATGAACATTGGTTTGATTATGATGATGATTCACCGAGCCATGTCCGGCTAAACTCTTCGGTGATCATCTTAGGTGAATGTTTCTTGAACTTTTGTGTGTTTTATTTCTGAATTTCTAGAATGATAACTTGCGTTGCTTGAATATCATGGTGTATGTTTGATTGCTTGTAACTTGTTAATCGATAGTGCAATTTCTAGTCTTAATCGTACGTTCTTGGTGCCGTTGGCAATCGAGATATCACGGGAAGGGTTAGGGTTGGTTATTGATTAATTGGTCATCGGGAAACAACCTCACGTTATATAATCCGAGTACTTTGTCCCCTTTTATCACTTCAATCATCTATACACGAGTTATGTCTATGTAACTCTTTCTAGTTGGAATTACACACAATTTTTTAAAGAAACTGAAACCTAAGATGATCATTGTTCTCTCCTAATTTGTTTTACAACCAACTTTGATTTGAATTAGTTTTTAATTTAGTTTTCTAAAACAACAATCCAAATTCTTGAAATTTAATTTCTGCAATTTAGTTTAATATTAATTTAAGTACAAAGCTATACAATCGACACATTTTCCACATACTCCCTGAGTTCGATACCCTATTACCGCTATCTATAGTTGTATTTGGGATTAAATTTGCGTGACCCACGACAATCACGTCACGGTCATAAATAGAATCAAAGAAGAGTTCATGCAGCTCAGGCATAAGGGTGAATCCATAGACAAGATCACGGGGATGTTTATGGACAAGATAAAGTTCTGTGATGACTTGGTGACAAATGAAGAACAAAAGGTTTATTATTACCATAACATGCTAAGTGCGGAGTATAGAGAATTCATCACCCCTTCCAAATACGAGACCCTTACCGAGATCATAAATGCTGCTCGGGAGAGGGAGATCGAACTGAAAAAGAGCATTGAAAGGGGTGAACGGAAAGCACAAGATGTGAACCCAAGCCCTGCTAAGAAGGCTCGAACAACCGAGACGGTAGAGGAGACAGATGCGAAGGGTGGAACACCGAGTTGCAAAGTTTGTGGAAAGGGGCACAAGGGCGAATGCCGCTTTAAAAGACAAACCATGCCCCATATGCGGAAAGACAGGGCATACGGCCGCGCTGTGTCCCGGGAAAGTTTCCGTGTGTTATAAGTGCTATCAGTCGGGCCACAAAAAGTCGGAGTGCCCGGAATCGGACGGGAAAAGGAATGAGAAGGATGTGCAGATGGAGGTACAAAAGGCAAGGGCCAGATCCTTCCAATTAACTGCAACCGAAGTAAAGGTGGAACCTGATGTCGTTTCGGGTATGTTTCTTGCGAATTTAATTTTAACACAAATTTTATTCGATTCGAGCGCGAAATATTACTGAAATCTATGCGATAGGTCGTGAAAGAGTATGGAAAGGAAAACGCAAACCAATAAAACCGGAGTGTAAAAAAAAAAAAGGAAAAACAATAAGATAACGAACCCGGTAACGGGTTGAAAGGAATTAGAGGCATAAACCAGATAATGGATTAAGTAAAATAAACCAATGCGAAAGTAACGTAAGAAGTCATAGAGTTGGAAGGATAATCCGAAAGAAAATGAGTATAGCTTTAGACTACGGTTAAGGTCAAATAAATTTTGAAAACAAAAGTCATTTATTCAAAATATAAAAAGGGGGTGCTTTGACACCATATGTATACTTATGCAATAAAATAAAGATATGAATAGAAGATGATCCATGGGATCACCATAACCTTCAGGTTATAAACAATTATAAAGGTCTACGGAACTGAAATGACCATAGGGTCGATAACATAAAGCGTGGGAACCAGTTATGATTTCTCGCGTAAATTGATAACAGGGAAGAATAATTTTGTCGTCAATTTTCTGGAGATGACTAATCAACAAGTATTAAAGAGAAGAACATTAAATTAAAATTCAGTCTTTGGAAAGAAACGATGTTCAAACAAATATGAGCAATATGAGAGAAGCCAGAAAATGGTTAATACTAAAGGATATAAGTCTTAACGCCGAGAGGTGTAAGACGACGCATTCGAGAGAAGATTCATAATAATGAAAATGCTGACGAAAACCTAAATATGGCATGATGGGACACAGAGTACAACCACGTTGTAATATGAGTCTCTAGATATGCAATCATAAACACGCAAAGGGCTGATGACGGTGATATAGTATACCCGAATGACGAGGTATGAGGTAAGATGATGACCAATTATTCTAGGCAATAAACAAGTTGTGGTCAAAATAATGTGGTGACCTATATAGAACGCTTGTCAATATAAGACTAGCGTGAAGTAAGTATACTGACGGGCTCAGTGACTGGAGGGTTAAAACACAGCCTGGTCAAGAAGGCAATAAAGATAGTTAGGTCAAGACCAAAGGACTGCATAAAGAAGGTTTCGGGGACGAAACCCTTTTTAAGGGGGGTGGACTTGTAACACCCCGAAAATTTTAAAACTTTATAATAGAATTATAAAGTTTAAATAAACGAGAATTTATTTAATTGGGACTTTAACCTAGTTAGTTAATTTCTAGGAATAACTCAAACTAGGGTTAAAAGCAGCTAGATGGAAAGATAATTAAAATGGAGGGGCTTAACTTGTAAAAATTGAAACTTGAGTTGTAACTAAATAAATAAAACAAACCAAACACCCCCATTAGGAGGTGTTGGTCGTACAGAACAAGAGCAGGGGCGACACCCCATAGCTCCAAACCTCAAAATCATTAAAACTCTCAAATTGGATGTGCAAATCTGGTCCAAAACGAAATCGGAGCCTAGAATCGTGATCCTCATCACAAGAGGATCATAAGGTATGTAAAATCTGGTGAAATCTCTAAACTTGAAATTCTCATGATTTAGGAAATCTGGAAATTTAATGTTGCATGTGTGTTATATGGTTAGATTAGAGTTGATATGGTGTTTAGAAGTAAAACCTAATCAACTACATGTAAAATCATGACCAAATTCAGGAAATTTCCATGAACACCTTGAAGGTGGGTTGTGGGTTTTACATGATGATGATGAACACTAGGGTTTAGATGATTATCCTAGTGTAAATTGATTATAGAATAGTGATTCCAGAAAGATATGATGCTTAAACACTATAGGAGGGCTTTATGTTGTCAAGTTAGCTAATTAGCAAGCTATGAAGTTGATTACTAAAGATATAAAAATTCTGCATATGAAGTGTTTGTTGAAATGCCTCAAAGAAGGCTTAAAAACTAGAATTTTGTAGTTAAAAACACCTAATCGTGATGTTTTGACTATTATGAGAAATGTGGTTACAAAGAGTTCTAAACATGATAACATTGAACTCTATAGGACAAGATACCGGAACGTCGAGTGCATAAGCCGGTGGTGACTCACGATTGAAGGGCGTGCGCTAAGGTATGTAACTTGTTCCGTTACATTTATTATATCGGGTGATTCGAATGTGTAAGTGAATTTTAATAAGTGTTGTTTGAATCAAGCAATGAAGTTGTTATATTGATTGGTTGATTTAGTTCGATTGGTACCCGTTGGTAGTCGTCATAGAGGGGGATTCCTTAGACGAGCCAAACGGGTCAAATAATCAAGTAAAACATGATTTATACTCCGGAATAAGAAGGATTGCCCTTTGATATTGGTTAATATATATGACATGTTTGAATTACTAGAATTTGATGTGGTGGTATGTTAGAAAAGTAAATCCCAAGAGTTGGGTTTGAGTGAATTGCATAAAACAAGCAAGACAAGGATTTCCAGGTACCACCGTAAATTACGGTAGTACCGTAATTTACGGTGAAGGACTGATATGTTACGGTAGGGATCACCTGTTTTACGGTGGCCAACAAATTCCAGGTCTCACCGTAAATTACGGTGATACCGTAATTTACGGTGGACCCAGAATAACTTTTATATTCTTGTTATTCCTAACGTGATGTAAAAAAAAAACTTGTGATTATATTATTTCATAACATCAAAACTAATGTTTTAATGGTTTTGATCATAGGTAAGTTGGTGGATCTTACGGGTAGCGATCAAGTGATTAATGAAGAACCGAACACTACGTTTTTGAAGCTTCCGCAACGATTTAGATCTTTTGTAGCCCTTATGTATGGGTTGTAAACACATGTTTAAACAACTTTTGAATTTTCTAACTTGGTCATGTGTTGACTATGATTTATGATACTTCTAAAACTCACCAAAATATATTATCTTTTGGTATAATCATGTTTAAAGCTAGTGGTTAATTCTAGTATAAATTAAGGGTGTTACATGTATGCAAGTATGTATATGAACCGAGACAACACGAACCCGACTCGAGACCATGTGGTCTCGAGTGAACAATGCAACATGTGGGCCGGTTGGGCCACACACCCCTTAGTCCACCCGAAAAGCCCATTAGGGTGCATCAACTTAGAACAAGTATATAAGCTTGTTATTAGCCAACATTGTCATTCTTTGGGCAATCTACATACACTCTCCTACACACACACTCCTATTTTCCTCTCACTAGAACCCTAGAAACACAAACCTCCTTCCTCATTCTCGGATTCAAAACCGGCAACAAGAGTCTTCGGTTCAAGCCTAGGATCTTCCTTGAGAACTCATTCATCGATTTCCTCATACCCTCGCACCTTGGGAACCTAACCGGTTAGTGATTCATGCTATGTATTGTATTTTGAGTTGATAATGATGTATGATTTTCGGATGATGATGATTTGATAACATGTTTGCTTGTTAAGGTTCATACATGATAAATATATATATATATCCTCCTTGAATAACCGATGTTAAGATTGTTGTTGTTCATCTATGATGTATATGCTTGATTTCTAGACAAAGTCATGATTAGAGTGGTTGCTAATGTTCATGCTAACTTAACATATGAATAAGTAGAAATGTTTGAATATGGTGCTATTATGTTCTCGGTTGAATATGTGAATGATAAGGATCATTGGTGCATTAAACTAAGTAGATTATGTTGACATAAATCGGTTTAATGAGCTTGTTTGTTCAAAGGATGAAAACCCTAAAGATGAACTAGATGAATATTTGAAGAACTTGTTGAATATCACATGAACATGTCTTGAATATTTGAAATCTGCTGTGTTTGATCCGTTTTTGGTTAAGGTTAGACAAATAAACATGTTTATGAGGATAGTACATCATGGTGCATGAAATCGGAATGTTATTGGGTAGTACACTGTACCGAATCAGCTCCTGTCCAACCGAAACCTCCAGTTGCGACTCGAAACCACTGCATGACGAGTCGAGACCCCGGTTGCGACACAGGTTGCGAGTCGCAATCACCTGGATGCGACTCGGAACCACACGAGATCAGCACACAAACCATTTGACTCGAAACCCCGGTTACGAGTCCGGTTGCGACTCGAGACCAAAACAGCATGAACCGAAACCATGGTTGCGACTCCGGTTGCGAGTCGAGAACACCTGGTTGCGACTCGAAACCAACGTATGCGTGCTGAATTGGACTTGCATGATTTAGGGCTTATTTGATTGGGCCGGACTCTTGGGCCTAATGCACAGACATTATATGTTACTGTTGATGTGTATATTATCGAACTGCCATGATCAAACGTGTATGCCATGAACGATACTTGAATGCATTATGCTAGGAACATACGTGTACTGTTTGAATACGAACCTGATTGGTATGATACAACTATGATAGGACGTGAGTAGCCACGATATTGCTTGATTGACTTTTCTGTGTTTCTACCGGGCAAACCAAGGTGAGTTCACACCCTCTACAAAGCATGGGATTCCCAGGGGTCGGGAATTGGGGTTAAGGAACATGGGTTCCTCGTCCTCCTTAGGTAGGACAGCAAAGGTTCAGGAATGTAATTCCTCGTCCTCACGGACAGATAACTCGTACTAGACCAAAACTCTATCACGAAGTCCCTCCTTTTTATATCGACTTAATCGCCGGGCCAATGGCGAGCGGGTCATTAGTTAGATAGCGTTATTTAGGTCTGACAAACCTCACACCGTGCCGCAGAGGACGGGCGTGAACTAATGGATCTGGGGCACGTCAATGATGATAGACATTGACAGTTTCAGGGCACATAAACATGACTACAGTCAGCAGTCGATATGGTAACGAGTCTAGTGTATACATGGGGTAGCCCCCACGGCCGAAATGCCAGATAACTAACACGGGGTAGCCCCCACGGCAGGATTGCCAGAGTAACCGGGAATAAACAAGTCACGTTTTTAACTATGGGGTAACCCCCACGGCAGGATGCCAGCTAAAGGAAACTGTTTTCGAAACAACTTAAAAACGAACACCCAACCGTGAACTCACTCAACTTGTTGTTGACTCGTTACTACATGCTTTGCAGGTCCTTAGGTTTCTTAGCTGGAGCTTGCATGGAGGAGGATCGTTGTGGGACATGGACGTTTGTGTACCATGTTAAACTTTGAAACAATTAAACTTATGTTTTGATTTGAGACTTATGCTTCCGCTTGCAACTTAACTATGTTTTGTTTGAACACCAATTGTATTGGTTGGATTTTTATAACTACTTGTATGCTTGTTCAATATGATTGGTGGCTGGATCCTGGTCAGTCACGCCTCCAAGCGGTAGTACTCCGCAGGTGGATTTTGGGGGTGTGACAGATTGGTATCAGAGCCATTGGTTATAGAGAACTTGGTTTTAATAAAGGGGAAAACGTTTTTGTTAAAACCATACTATAACCTGTACAGTGCTCAACGGTCCACAACGATGCTTCACTCCACATGCAAGGCTCGACATTCTAGGTGATATAATCTGTGTATATATTGCCTACTTGTTAGTTACATAGTACATTGCTCATGGTATGCTTGGTAAGTATAACTACTGTTGCTTGAACACGTGTGCACTTACTCACTTCTGACATCGCACTTTCGCGAACCCCTCTCACTCACGTTCTTCTTGATATGAAGATCATGTCTGGACGCGTTAACCTGACACAAGCCCAGTTGACGGCTCTGATCAACGAACGAGTTGCCGCAGCAGTTGCAGCTGCACACGCAGGAAGTATATCCTGCAGTCCGAACTCATTCTAGGATCTCTAGGATCCTACTCTCGTGAACCAACCTTTGTGTTAAACTCTGTCTTTTCTTTCACCTACGATAGGTCAGCATGTTCAGCCACCCGTGTGCACTTTTAAGACTTTCATGGACTGCCGACCAACTACTTTTAGCGGCACTGAAGGAGCAGTAGGTCTCCTACACTGGTTTGAGAAGCTAGAATCTGTGTTCGAAATGTGCGAATGCCCTGAGGCGCGCAGGGTGAAGTACGCTACTGGTACTCTCGAGGGTTTAGCCCTCACATGGTGGAACGCTCAAGTTCAGATGCTAGGGTTGGTTGCTGCCAACGCCACCCCATGGGAGAATTTTAAGGAAATGATCAAGGAAGAATATTGCAGTCGTGATGAGATTCACAAACTCGAGGTGGAGTTCTTCAACCTCAAGATGACGGGGTCCGAAATTGAAGCTTACGTGAAAAGGTCGAACGAACTGGCAATTCTGTGCCCTACTATGGTGGATCCTCCCATTAAACGCATCGAACTATTTCTTCAGGGCTTAGTGCCGGAAATCCAAAGTCATGTGACTTCAGCGAACCTCGCCACCTACCAGCAAACCGTTCAGTTAGCTCACCGTCTCACGGATCAGGCGGTGGAGCAGAACAAGTTACCAAAACGCATAGGTGCTGCAACTACTTCTGGCACCTCTGGTGACAACAAACGGAAATGGGATGGAACTTCAAGTAAGGGTTCGACTTTTGTTCAGTCCCAGTCTCAGCAGAGAAAGACTGAGGACTACAAGAGCCCTAATCAGCAATCGTCTGGTGGTCAAAGTCATGGTGGGTACAAAGGAAATCACCCCAAATGCAATCGCTGCAGCCTGCACCACAGCGGGCCATGCACCAGGGGCAACTGTCATCGGTGCAACAAGCCTGGTCACGCTGCAAAGGATTGCAGGAGCTTATACCCCGCTAATCAGAATCGTCAGCAAGCTCAACAGAACCAGCGCCAGCAGCAGCAGCAAGGTGATAACAAAGGGTGCTTTCAGTGTGGAGCTGAGGGCCACTTCAAGAGGGATTGTCCCCAACTGAACAGGAACCAGAACAACAACAACAATAACAACAATCAGGGGAATGGTAACAATGGGAACAACAACAACAATGGCGCCAGGGGGCGGGTGTTTGTGATTGGCCAAGGTGAAGCAAGGAATGACCCCAACGTTGTAGCGGGTAAGTTCCTTCTCGGCGACTTTTATGTTTCAGTTTTATTTGATTCGGGTGCCGATACTAGCTACGTGTCACAAGAAGTTAGTCGAATGCTTAAGCGTGTTCCAACCCCTTTGAACAACAAGCACACCGTAGAGCTAGCAAATGGTAAGAGTTTAGAAGCCACACACGTAGTCAAGGATTGTAAACTTATTCTCGCTGACCAGACCTTCTCTATCGACCTCATTCCTATTGTCTTGGGTAGTTTCGACGTTGTCATTGGGATGGATTGGTTATCCCAACACCGAGCAGAGATTCTTTGCAACGAGAAGGTTGTCCGTATTCCAGGTCCCGATGGTGAACCTCTCATGATTCATGGCGACAAGAGGAGTGCTGTTGAGAACGTCATTTCCCTCCTTAAGGCCCAAAAGTGCTTGCGAAAGGGCCACACTGCCATCTTGGCTCTCGTCACTGACACCTCAGAAAAAGAGAAAAAGATTGAAGATTTCCCAGTTGTACGCGATTATCCAGAGGTATTTCCTGAGGAATTACCTGGTCTTCCGCCTCATCGCCAAGTCGAGTTTCAGATCGAACTAGCTCCTGGAGCTGCGCCTATAGCCCGTGCACCTTATCGTTTAGCCCCATCAGAGTTGAAAGAACTCTCCACGCAACTACAAGAACTCTTGGATAAGGGTTTTATTCGTCCTAGCTCATCGCCCTGGGGAGCTCCAGTACTATTTGTGAAGAAGAAGGACGGTACCTTCAGAATGTGCATCGACTACCGGGAACTCAACAAGGTGACGGTGAAGAACCGTTATCCTCTACCGCGTATCGACGACTTGTTCGACCAACTGCAAGGGTCAAGCTACTATTCGAAGATCGATTTGAGATCGGGTTATCACCAGCTGAGAGTCCGGGAAGAGGACGTCTCCAAAACAGCTTTCAGAACTCGATACGGGCACTATGAGTTTTTGGTCATGCCTTTTGGGATGACAAACGCACCTGCGGTTTTCATGGACTTGATGAACCGAGTGTGCAAGCCTTACCTGGACAAGTTCGTTATAGTCTTCATCGACGACATCCTGATCTATTCTAAGAGTCGGGAGGAACACGAGCAGCATCTGCGACTTATTCTGGAACTACTTCGAACAGAACAGCTTTATGCAAAGTTCTCGAAATGCGACTTCTGGCTTCGAGAAGTCCATTTCCTAGGCCACTTGGTGAACAAGGATGGGATTCATGTTGATCCATCCAAGATAGACTCGATTAAGAACTGGCCTGCGCCCCGTACACCAAAGGAAATTCGCCAATTCTTGGGTTTGGCGGGATACTACCGGAGATTCATTAAGGATTTTTCTAAGATTGCACAGCCCCTCACCTCACTAACGCAGAAGGGCGTTGTTTATCGCTGGGGAAACGCACAGGAGTTGGCATTTCAGCACCTAAAGGATAGACTTTGTAGCGCACCTATCCTTTCCTTGCCGGAAGGCACAGACGACTTTGTGGTTTACTGCGACGCATCAATTCAGGGTCTTGGTTGCGTGTTGATGCAACGAGATAAAGTTATAGCCTACGCTTCACGCCAACTCAAAGTTCATGAAAAGAACTACACTACGCACGACTTAGAGCTGGGAGCTGTTGTTTTTGCACTTAAGTTATGGCGGCATTACCTGTATGGTACGAAGTGCGCAATCTACACCGACCACAGGAGCCTCGAGCACATCTTCAAGCAGAAGGAACTGAATATGCGACAACGACGATGGGTCGAGCTGCTGAATGACTACGAGTGCTCGATCAGGTATCACCCGGGCAAGGCCAATGTTGTGGCCGACGCCCTCAGTCGAAAGGATACTGCGCCTAAGCGCGTGCGAGCTTTACAACTCACGATCCACTCTAGTCTCCCTTCCCAGATACGAGCTGCTCAGATAGAAGCACTGAAACTAGAAAACGTCAGGGCTGAAGCCCTACGCGGATCAAGGCAACGATTAGAACAGAAGGAAGACGGTGCTTACTACGTAACGGGACGCGTTTGGATCCCACTCTATGGCAACCTACGAGAGCTTGTGATGGACGAAGCACACAAGTCTCGCTACTCGGTACATCCTGGATCGGATAAAATGTACCACGACATCAAAACTACGTACTGGTGGCCTAGCATGAAGGCCCACATAGCAACTTACGTCAGCAAGTGTTTGACTTGTGCAAGAGTCAAGTCTGAATACCAGAAACCATCAGGCCTACTCCAACAACCAGAGATACCACAATGGAAATGGGAGCAAATTTCCATGGATTTTGTTACTGGCCTACCTAGATCCCAGCGCGGAAACGATACTATTTGGGTGATCGTGGACCGACTCACAAAACCTGCACACTTCTTGGCTATCAAGGAGACGGATAAGTTCTCCACTCTCGCAGAAATATACGTCAAAGAAGTTGTTTCGAGGCACGGGGTGCCCACCTCCATTATCTCGGATCGAGATGCACGTTTTACTTCCGAGCTGTGGCAAGCAATGCACAAATCCTTCGGCTCACGACTAGACATGAGCACAGCGTACCATCCTCAGACGGACGGGCAGTCCGAACGCACTATTCAAACCTTAGAAGACATGCTTCGTGCATGTGTAATCGACTTTGGCAACCGCTGGGAAAAGCATCTGCCACTTGTGGAATTCTCGTACAATAACAGCTACCACACCAGCATTAAAGCTGCTCCGTTTGAGGCATTGTACGGACGTAAATGCCGGTCTCCTCTTTGCTGGGCAGAGGTGGGAGATAGTCAGATCACTGGTCCAGAATATGTGGTAGATACAACCGAGCAAATCGCTCAGATACGAAAACGCATGACGGCCGCTCGTGAACGTCAGAAAGTTTACGCCGACATGGGCAGGAAACCACTTGAGCTCCAGGTTGGGGAGCGGGTACTACTCAAAGTTTCACCCTGGAAGGGTGTGGTTCGTTTTGGTAAACGTGGCAAACTTAACCCACGATACGTTGGACCCTTCGAAGTCATTGAGAAAATAGGCAGGGTGGCCTACAGACTCAACTTACCAGCGGAACTCGGTGCAGTTCACAACGTTTTTCACGTGTCGAATCTGAAGAAATGTCCGTCAGATGAGACCCACGTAGTTCCTCTGAAGGAACTCACTATCGACGAACAGTTACGATTCGTCGAGGAACCAGTCGAGATCACGGACCGGGATGTTAAGGTCCTCAAGAGCACCAGAATACCTCTCGTTCGAGTTCGTTGGAACTCACGTCGCGGCCCAGAGTTCACCTGGGAGCGCGAAGATCAGATGAAACAAAAGTATCCCCAACTGTTCGCAAACAGTACACCCACTACTGAGGCCGAAGCTACGGAATTTCGGGACGAAATTCCAGATCAACGGGGGGTGGATGTGACACCCCAGGAAAACCAGGAAAACCATACAACTTAACTAGCTTCCTCAGTGAGTGCCTACCAAATTTCGGGACGAAATTTCTTTCAACTTGGGGATGATGTGACAACTCGAAATTTAGAACCTTTCGTTGTAAGCTTAAACGTGTGACTAGTTAAACTTATGTGATTTAATGAAGGATAAGTGAACCTTTATATGATTATGTGTTATGTTACATGTATGCTTATGTGTATGTATGCAAGTATGTATATGAACCGAGACAACACGAACCCGACTCGAGACCATGTGGTCTCGAGTGAACAATGCAACATGTGGGCCGGTTGGGCCACACACCCCTTAGTCCACCCGAAAAGCCCATTAGGGTGCATCAACTTAGAACAAGTATATAAGCTTGTTATTAGCCAACATTGTCATTCTTTGGGCAATCTACATACACTCTCCTACACACACACTCCTATTTTCCTCTCACTAGAACCCTAGAAACACAAACCTCCTTCCTCATTCTCGGATTCAAAACCGGCAACAAGAGTCTTCGGTTCAAGCCTAGGATCTTCCTTGAGAACTCATTCATCGATTTCCTCATACCCTCGCACCTAGGGAACCTAACCGGTTAGTGATTCATGCTATGTATTGTATTTTGAGTTGATAATGATGTATGATTTTCGGATGATGATGATTTGATAACATGTTTGCTTGTTAAGGTTCATACATGATAAATATATATATATCCTCCTTGAATAACCGATGTTAAGATTGTTGTTGTTCATCTATGATGTATATGCTTGATTTCTAGACAAAGTCATGATTAGAGTGGTTGCTAATGTTCATGCTAACTTAACATATGAATAAGTAGAAATGTTTGAATATGGTGCTATTATGTTCTCGGTTGAATATGTGAATGATAAGGATCATTGGTGCATTAAACTAAGTAGATTATGTTGACATAAATCGGTTTAATGAGCTTGTTTGTTCAAAGGATGAAAACCCTAAAGATGAACTAGATGAATATTTGAAGAACTTGTTGAATATCACATGAACATGTCTTGAATATTTGAAATCTGCTGTGTTTGATCTGTTTTTGGTTAAGGTTAGACAAATAAACATGTTTATGAGGATACTACATCATGGTGCATGAAATCGGAATGTTATTGGGTAGTACACTGTACCGAATCAGCTCCTGTCCAACCAAAACCTCCAGTTGCGACTCGAAACCACTGCATGACGAGTCGAGACCCCGGTTGCGACACAGGTTGCGAGTCGCAATCACCTGGATGCGACTCGGAACCACACGAGATCAGCACACAAACCATTTGACTCGAAACCCCGGTTACGAGTCCGGTTGCGACTCGAGACCAAAACAGCATGAACCGAAACCATGGTTGCGACTCCGGTTGCGAGTCGAGAACACCTGGTTGCGACTCGAAACCAACGTATGCGTGCTGAATTGGACTTGCATGATTTAGGGCTTATTTGATTGGGCCGGACTCTTGGGCCTAATGCACAGACATTATATGTTACTGTTGATGTGTATATTATCGAACTGCCATGATCAAACGTGTATGCCATGAACGATACTTGAATGCATTATGCTAGGAACATACGTGTACTGTTTGAATACGAACCTGATTGGTATGATACAACTATGATAGGACGTGAGTAGCCACGATATTGCTTGATTGACTTTTCTGTGTTTCTACCGAGCAAACCAAGGTGAGTTCACACCCTCTACAAAGCATGGGATTCCCAGGGGTCGGGAATTGGGGTTAAGGAACATGGGTTCCTCGTCCTCCTTGGGTAGGACAGCAAAGGTTCAGGAATGTAATTCCTCGTCCTCACGGACAGATAACTCGTACTAGACCAAAACTCTATCACGAAGTCCCTCCTTTTTATATCGACTTAATCGCCGGGCCAATGGCGAGCGGGTCATTAGTTAGATAGCGCTATTTAGGTCTGACAAACCTCACACCGTGCCGCAGAGGACGGGCGTGAACTAATGGATCTGGGGCACGTCAATGATGATAGACATTGACAGTTTCAGGGCACATAAACATGACTACAGTCAGCAGTCGATATGGTAACGAGTCTAGTGTATACATGGGGTAGCCCCCACGGCCGAAATGCCAGATAACTAACACGGGGTAGCCCCCACGGCAGGATTGCCAGAGTAACCGGGAATAAACAAGTCACGTTTTTAACTATGGGGTAACCCCCACGGCAGGATGCCAGCTAAAGGAAACTGTTTTCGAAACAACTTAAAAACGAACACCCAACCGTGAACTCACTCAACTTGTTGTTGACTCGTTACTACATGCTTTGCAGGTCCTTAGGTTTCTTAGCTGGAGCTTGCATGGAGGAGGATCGTTGTGGGACATGGACGTTTGTGTACCATGTTAAACTTTGAAACAATTAAACTTATGTTTTGATTTGAGACTTATGCTTCCGCTTGCAACTTAACTATGTTTTGTTTGAACACCAATTGTATTGGTTGGATTTTTATAACTACTTGTATGCTTGTTCAATATGATTGGTGGCTGGATCCTGGTTAGTCACGCCTCCAAGCGGTAGTACTCCGCAGGTGGATTTTGGGGGTGTGACACAAGAGACCAAAACGAAGACGATGGATCACATGGACCAGATTGGGGGTTAGTTATTAGCATAGTGCTTGGATTTATTATTGGATTTTGGATCATTGTGGCTTCACTAAGACCGTGGGGTATGGGGCGGGGGTTTGGGCGTGGGTTGGGGGAAAACGCCCAAGCCACCACCCCGGGTGGGCTTGGGTTTGGGCGTGGCCCCTTGGGGCTTGGCTTTCAAGCCGGGCGTGGGGCGCAATGGCCAAGCGAGCTGACGGTATTTCATTGGGTCACCCCGCCACGTCAGGCGGCCAATTCAAATTTTGAAATTAAAAATTCAAACGGTCCCCCCATACCACCCAACCGCCACCCCGGTCTCCCAACATCCTCTATATATTTGTAACCCCAAACCCACTGGTCCCCCATCCCACGAACCGAAACCCCACCGGCTACCCATTCTTGAACCCGCTACCCCACTGGTCCCCCCCATCCCACGAACCCAACACCGCTATGGCATCCTGGACCCGTGAAGAAGAAATGGCACTCGTCACTAGCGTCGTCGACACTATGAAGGGGCGGCTACCGGGCCAAACAAAATATTGGGCGGAAGCATTCGCGGCCTACCGACATAACGTCCGTAACGACCGCCACAACCTCAACGCGTGCCAACATAAATGGCGCGAGCTACGGCCCAAGCTCGAGCGTTTCAAGGCTTACTACGAAGCCGTTCCCGTTGGCGAGTTAAGCCACGAGGACCGGGTGGCGGTGGCGAACATAGAGTTTCGAGGCAAGGAAAACAAGGCGTTCGACAAGATCGACCTTTTTGAAATTTTTTTATCGCTCTAGGTTTGTTTATTTTGTAATTTTTAGAAATTATGTAATTTTTTGGATTATGTAATTTTTAAAATTTTAATGAAGTTGTAGGTTTTTTTATAAATGTTGTGTGATTTTTTATAAATTTTTTGTATTTTTTTTTTTTAAAAACCATTCTGCCACGCGGTGCACCCAACCCAACCCAAGCCCAACCCACGCCCCGCCATACCCCGCGGACACGTAACCAGGCAGTGGGGGGGCTCCCTTTACACGTGTCAGCAAATGCCCAAACCCAAGCCCAACCCCCGCCCCACCATACCCCACGGTCTAAGAGTCAACAAATCATGGAGGATTGTATATTTCCGTCTCTTGGGAAAATGGATCAAGGTATAGGTTTATGATGTGATGATGAAAATAAGGATGTTAATAGGTTTCACTTATTTCCTTGAAAACTAAACATATTGTCTTAAATAAAATTATAAGCTTGTATTCAAGATGAGTATTCAATGTTGTCTTGCTCAAAATTAATAATTTTCTTAAGCATAATGATTCTACATAAGATTTGTAAGAGTGTAATCATATTAGTGAGATTTCAGAACAATGACTATGTTTGGTTGCAAAACTAAAAGTCATTATTCATTAGTAAGATCCAAATCACAAAATTAAAAGACATTACTCCTTTTTTGGTGAACTACAGTGGCGGATCGCGACCTTGCCAATGCGGCTTGGTGGGTTGGGCCTTCTCTCGGCCCGGGATGTGGCTGCCTATGCCTTCGTGGCTTCCAGGTCTCAATCTTGGGAGTTGCAGGACCACATATTACGTAACAGCGGGGTTGCTAACATTGATCCGGATTATGCCAGCGCCTTGGAACGCTTGCATGAATCTCTACCTGACTTTGATCTCGGCGGTTTCTCTAACAAGGACACCGCCCCCAAAAAGCCACAGAAAACTTTGGCGAATGCCCTTTGTTGTAGAATCGCACAAAGTTTGGAAGAGGATTTTCGTTTGTCCCCCCGCCAGAAAGCCGTCATTGATTGCCTACAGAGGCCTCACGCTCAAGATTTCTTAACTGTTATTCCTATTGAAGGTTTGGGTCAACGTATGTCAGCGGTGGAGTACCGGTCAATCCTTAAGTACCGTTTGATGATCCCCATGTTCCCGAATGATGAAACTTGCCCAGTTTGCCGTAAAGCATGCCTGGATAAATACGGGGAGCATGCGTTACACTGTAGAGAGTTGCCGGGGTTTAAGTATCGCCATGACTTTGTTCGAGACGCGTTAATGGATATCCTCAGACGAGCAGGGATCTCGGCAAAGAAAGAGGCACCGGTGAATTTTCTTACAGACCCGTCGGAGGGGAGATCCACTCTACGCCCGGCTAACGTGCTAGTTTTTGGTTGGGAGGGCGGGTAACATGCTTGTGTCGATCTCACAGGTGTATCCCCCCTAGCCGGGTTTCGGGAAAACGGGTTTGTGGCAGGGCAAGCGGTACTGAAAGCAGAGTCGAAGAAGGTGGAAAAGCACGCGAAAGCTTGTGAGGATAATCAACATGCCTTTGTCCCCCTAGCGTTTGACACGTTTGGCTCTTTGGCGCCAGAGGCAGTTCGGTTCTTGTCCAGAGTTCAGCGTGTAGTCCACAGCAACTTTTCGACCCCTCAGGGGCGAGGCTTTGTTTTTAGTAGATTAGGGTTTTCTATTCAGAAAGGGATGGCGGCGCAGTTTGTTGCTCGTCTACCTGCTATTCTTATGTAATTTGCCCTGATGATTGGAATGAAAACAGTAAATTTAATTAAAAATAAAAAAATAACTAGTGACCAGTGGCCCTTCTTAGAAGCTATTCAAGCTAGATGGAACTATCAATGGTGAATTATCTTCCATTGATGTAGTTGTGGAAGTTTGTTCCCCTCTTTTGGTTATTTTGCTATCACTCGTGTCAACATGTGAACTTAATATGAATTTCCGTACTCAATAGTTCATGACAGATCCATATTTCATATAGCCAAATCAGACAAATATACATAAAACAATCCTAAAAAAATAGTTGCATTAGAAAGTTTCACTCAAATGTTTATGATGTTGATTTCCACTTCATAATTGTGAAAAGAAGTGTGTAATTACTGGTTAAGCTCCTACTCGTCAATGGTAAAATTGGTCATCGGGTAACTATCACACTCGGCAAACCATTGCTCTATCGCCCTGCGATAAATCGTGTAGCCATCAGTAGCAAGACAAGGATCAACCATAACATCCTGTGTCAAAATATCAATATATTATCTACAAACTGGTTCTGTTTGATAAAACTGAAAGAAAAAATGTGACACTCTTACCTTGAGTATCGGGCATATGAAGTATTTTGGAGGGGTGGGTCGGGTCGAGTCATGGATGTGGATCTTTGAGCTGCGTCAGCGAGTCGTTCCAATACGTGAAGAACCCTGTTTTTCATCTCACAACGGGTCAAATTAAGAAGGTTCAGCTAAAAGATAACGAGTCAAACAGCTTGAAACTTTAAAGTCACCTAAGTCTAGAGATGCATACCACCGAAATATGTAATGCTTTAGGGTAATATTATGTACCATTGTTTTCAAATCATACTAAATGAATGTATTGTTTATAAATCTGTTTGTGAAAAACAACAAAACAATATATGAGGGCTAAGGCAACCGTACTAGAGCTTAAACGACATGTTTCAACCACACCCGTGTTGGCCCGATACCCGACCCGCTCAACCTGCCAATTTTCCTCATACACTAATCGCATCCCCTGAAGGGCTGGTTCTATGGCCAGTATATCCTTAGAATTATCATTTTTCTCTCCAGAAAGTGCATTTAACTATCATTTCAGGAACATATGATGTGTTGATACAGAGATTAAGAAGCAGACCTGGTGTATAAGGAAAAAGAATTTGAGGGACATTATAAACTCCCGTACGGAAGTATATATCTATGAAATTAACACCTACAGATAGCCTTGTTCTTCACTCTTATCTATCCTTTCGGATCCCCAATTTCAACCTCCTCCCATTTCAGCACCTTTAAAAAAATGCATATTCTTTAGCAGCATGTACAAGTAGGAATATGTGTAATATCATATAACAAAAACACAGAAGAAACATGTGGTGAGATTAAAAAAACCTCAAGCTCATAAACCCTAATGGCTATTACCATTGTTCAGATTATAAAACATTAAAAGTTTTGTGAACATGCGAAATAGGTGGATGGAAAAGGGGATCACAAATTCACAGTTACCTGAAAGGTGTCTTTTCCCACAGAATCGAACACAACATCAACTCCTTCACCATCTCAGCAACATGGGTAATAAAATCCTCTTCTTTGTAGATAATAACATGATGACATCCATCTTCATTACCTTGCAAAGCCTTCTATTTGGTGGATACAGTTCCAATGACAGTGGCACCAAGCATATTTGCCCACTGCCACTGGCATAACACAGAACCAACCCCGCCTGCTGCTGCATGAACCAACACCTTGTGTCCTTGTTCTACCTGTATTAACACTTGCTGCTTTCAGGTGAAATTAAATACAGACCCACATTGATTACACTGCGATTTGGTTGGATAAAGTGCTCTTCTGATGTATGAAGATGGTTTACATTAGCTGACCCATGTAAATGTTCTTAGATTAGTTGTAATACGAAATAGATAAAACAACTGATAGTATATTTGTAGAACAGAGGAAACCAATTCTCCCTCTACGCATATTTTAGACACAACAATTAAAGCATGATAACATTTCAAACAAAAAAAAAACTTAGTTAAAACATAACGAGTCAAACGGGTTGAAAGCCGCCCAAAGTCTATTTTTAACGCATACAACCTCCTTAAATCACTGTTATTTAAAGCTTTAGGTTACTACATACAATTGTTTACAGATCACTTCACGGTATAGTACTAATGATTTGCCAGTTTACTGTTCAGTTTATCGTTTGAAACTTGAAATCAGTTGTCTAATCTAAACAGACCATTTTGCATTTATTATTTATATTTTTTATTTTAGAAATATAAATCAACAATCTTATCATTTGTTTAAAGAATTTAATACAAAATTCTGCTTTTTTAAAAAGTAATTTTTTTTCAGAAATCCGAACAGCAAAACCGTGCAAACCGCCCAGTTCACCTAAACCGTATATCTCATCTAAATTTCTAGTCAGAAACAAGAAATTTGTTAAAATTTAGGCAATCAAGCGACAGATCTATCAATATATTATAATAGAGTTAAATGCTTGGTTGGTCCCTGTGGTTTGCAAAAATTTCACTCTTGGTCCTAGTGGTTTACTAATTACACGCGTGGTCCCAAAACTTGTCAAAAATGAACTCGGTTGGTCCCCAGCCCTAACATCAGTTAAATTTCATGTGAAATGACTATATTACCCTTGAACAATTAAAAGAAATAAAAAAATATATATATATAAAGCCCACTGATCATCATCATCTTCAACCTCAGTCTCTCAAAAAACTCAAACACCACCACCTCCTCCACCATCACAACCCACCAGGGGACATTATCGTCATTAATTTCAACAATCAATAAAAAACATAACATTTCACACAAAACAAACTAAATAAAACTCATTTTTTCTTATTCAATTACAAAACCCATAAATCCCCAAATAATTAGAACTCAACTAAACAAAATACACTCCAATTTCAACAATCAAATAAACACAACAGTTCACACAAAACAAATAAAACAAAACTCAATGTTTCAAAACCAGTAAATCCCCAAATATGCAACAAGAATCAACCATGAATCGAGATCAAAAAAAGGGAAAGATTACCGAGAGAAAAGTGACCGATTCCGAGACCAGGACGAAGATCAAGAACGATGACACCCATGGTTGTGCCCTCGCACCTTCTACGGGGTCTCTGCAACATAATAATAACTGGATAATAACAAACAGGATTATCCTTTCAGAGATTTCAAATTCCCGATTATCTTGTTGTGCAGTGATCGATAAGCCTACGAAGCCCGTATTTTTGACGATCGGGGTTTTTTTTTCGATTTAGAGGATGCGTAAGTGGTTCAGTTGTCTCCTACTACACGGCTGTGAATGAATGAATGGAAGGATGGATGCTTTACGGTTTGTACTTTGTTGGTATTTGGTTATGTTAACGAGAGACGCCTAGTGCTCGATATTAAAATTGTGGCATACGTTTTGTCTATTTCGTTAGGTGTTTGTTTGTGGTGGGTTATGATGGTGGAGGAGGTGGTGGTGTTTGAGTTTGAGTTTTTTTGAGGGACAGAGGTTGAAGATGATAAGGATGAAGATGATGATGATCAGTGGGCTTTATATATATATTTTTTATTTTTTTAATTGTTCAAGGGTAATATAGTCATTTCATACATAATTAACTGAGAAATTTAACTGATGTTAGGGCTGGGGACCAACCGAGTTCATTTTTGACAAGTTTTGGGACCACGCGTGTAATTAGTAAACCACTAGGACCAAGAGTGAAATTTTTGCAAATCACAGGGACCAACCAAGCATTTAACTCATTATAATATATCACAAAAATTGTAATCATAACACCACAAAAAAAGAGAGAAATATTTACAACGACTGACTGTACAAAATGAAAATCACAAAGAAATACAGATCTACTACAAACACTCAAATTGGAAGTAGCAAACGTACCTTTTAGGCAAGACAAGAGTTCGTCTCCTCTGAACCGGTGGTTTGGGGATGAATTTCGGATGTAAAATTGAATAATATTATAAGATAGATTTCGATACAGATCTGATATTAAAATACTAAATGATGAAAGAATGTGAAAAATTAGTCGACGGAGATCTATAAACGACGTCGGGGAAGATCTAGGGTTTGAGTTGAAGATAAAAAAGAAAAGAAAAGTAAATGAAGTTTTCTGAGCATGTTTGAGCAGAAAAACATTGTGGTTATTTTTTCTTTTGTGATGGTCTATTTTGGCCCTCTAAAGTCAAAAGTTTCTTTAGTGATAGTCTATTTTGGCTCTCTCAAGTCAACATTCACAAGTTAAAAGTTTCTTTTGTGATGGTCTATTTTGACCGGTCAAAAGTTTCTTTTGTGATAGTGTATTTGACAAATATGTGGTAATTCATGTTTTGAATATTTCTAAGTTATTTGGCAAAAGTTATTGCATCCCAACGCCGTCTGGTCACTCCCCTTCCACACCTCACTTTTTTGGGTTTTGGACTGGTGAAACCCACATCTGACACGTGTGAAGCAATAACCCAAACCCAAGCCCCTCCACACCCCATAGTCTCATATCAATTGGTTACATGATTACTTTTTAAGGGACGAATGGCTAATATAATTAAGAAAAGAGTGCAATCGGCTAAATTATGGATTTGATTCCTACACTTTAAATTTATTGATATAGTCTCCAAGTATGATATTTGGTTTCAATTGTGTTTCTAATAATAGAACGGAAACTAGTGTCCGCGCGCCTGTAGGGGATACAAACTTCTTTCCGGTGGAGGTAGGACTCCACTAGGGGTCTGCGTTAAGTCCTTTTCTTTTTGCGGTGGTCTTGGATGAGTTGTCCAAGTCGATGCAGGAGACAGTTCCATGGTGTATGCTTTTTGCAGACGATATTGTGTTGATTGTAGAGACTAAACAGTGCCTAAACGCAAGGGTAGAGGAGTGGCGTGTAGCTCTAGAGGGCAAGGACCTAAGGATTAGTCGATCTAAGCCTGAGTATCTACATTGTGATTTTAGTGGTGTAGCCGATAACGACGAGATACAGATCACCATTGAGGATCAATTGGTCCCGCAAGCAACTAGATTTAAGTATTTGGGGTCGTTTGTTCAAAGAGATGGTGACATAGATAGTGATGTAACCCATCGCATACAGGCTGGCTGGTGTAGATGGAAGGTAGCCAGTGGGGTATTGTGCGATAGGAGGTTCCCAACTAAACTAAAGGGGAAATTTTACAGGGTAGCAGTTAGGCCCGCTATGCTATATGGAACAGAATGTTGGGCTATCAAGAAGACACAAGCGCGCAAGATGGAGATAGCAGAGATGAGGATGCTGAGGTGGATGTGTGGACACACGAGGTTAGATCGGATAAGAAATGAGGTTGTGAGGGAAAGAGTAGGAGCGGCTAGTATATCAGATAAGATTAAGGAGGGGAGATTGCGATGGTTTGGGCATGTGAAGCGGAGGCAAACGACAGCACCAGTTAGAGTAGTGGAAACTATTACTGTAGAGAGGAGGAGAGGAAGAGGCAGACCCAAACTGACATGGGATGAGCAGATTAGGCATGATTTACTAGAGTTGCATCTTTCTGAGGACATGTTCCAAGATAGGACTTCGTGGAGGCGTAGAATTAAGGTTAAGGACTTCTAGAGGATAGTGTAGTAAGGTCTTAGGTGTATTTTAGGGACGTATGTTTTTCTTATTCTTTAAGTGACTTTTCCGGTGATTGCCTTCTTGTGTTTATGCCCAAATGATGTTGTATACTATTATACATGATTGACATTATATTGTGTCATTCTGATCACTTTCTTGGTATGTGAGACTGATTGTTTCTATATTCTTTGACTTGGTGCGTTTGTATGATGTTCGTTTTGGAGCCGAGGGTCTCTCTGGAAGCAGCCTCTCTATCCCTAGGGATAGAGGCAAGGTCTGTCTACATCCCACCCTCCCCAAACCCTATAAGTAACTTTGCTATTTGTGGGATTTTACTGGATATGGTTGTTGTTGTTGTTTTTGTTGTGTTTCTAATGATAGTAATATCCTAGTAATTTACTTAGTGGACCTACTTTATATAAATTTAATTATTTATAACTACTACTTGTGTAATCATATAACCATGAAGCTATTTGTTTTCATTGTCCTTTTTTTTACCTTGGTCGTTTGGTTTGAAGACTATTGATTATAATTTGGTTGTACATTTTAGTTTTATAGATTTTATTTATTTTGAAGCTTACTCAGAAAAAACCTTGGTTGTAAATTAGTTGGCTTGGCTCAATTTGTAAACGAGTCGAGCCCGAGCTAGGCCTGGCTCGACTCTTGAGCTGGCTCGATTTATTTTATTTTATATAGATTAATCTTGATTTTAAATGTATTAAAAATATGTGAGATGGGTTGAGTGTTAACATTTTAAGTTTAACTAAACAATAACATATATAAATATGGGAAAATAAACAAAAATTATACACATAGTACTTTTAATATGTCTTTCAGTCTTTAAAATATTGAAAAAATAAAAATAATACATATAGATTATACGTGTAATTTTTATTTTTAATTTTTGTTTTGTATGTTATAAATATTTGTAAAAAAGAAATTTAGAATTAACGAGAAAGTTCGATTTTGGCTCGAGCTAGCTTGAACATAGGACTGTAAACGAACCAAATGAACACGAACAAGGCCTTGTTCGTTCGTTAAGTAAATAAATGTGTTGATGAATGGTTCATGAACACTTACCGAACGAGATTTTATGTTCGTATTCGTTCATTAAGCAATAATTATATTGTAGACTAACAATAAAATTTATATACTATTAATTTGGAATATGTTTGTGCAATACTTGGTTATACTTTTTGCATAGTTGTTGTTTTATACTTGGATTGTTTGTATTGTTTGGTTTATTTGTTGTACTTTTTGTTTGACATTTATATTTATTTACATAATATAAATTTAGCCCATGTTTTGGAGGGTTTTTCGAAAAAAAAAAAATTAATGTTTCACTTTAAACCCAAAACTACTTGATTTTGTAGTTTTAACCCAAAACTTTTTAGTTTTTCCAATTTAACATCACAAAATTTTTATTTTCAATGTGTATGTGTGGTTCTACGATTTTACTTTTTGTGATATGCTTCATTCTAAATTTTGCGACTTAACATGGGGCAATGTACGTGTGTGGTTCAGTGTGTTTACGTCGTCTATTTTTTTCCCGTTTAATAAGTTCATCACAACGTGTTAGTGCATTACGTCTATTGACTTCGTCTTGTATCATGTAATAGTATGTTGAATGTAATTTAGCTTGAAAGTGGTGATTTCCCTTGAAAATATCACTTGACAGTTTCAAGCTAAATCAAGATTTCCCTTGAAAGTGTCTTGTGTCATTTCAAGCTAAATCAAGATTTCCCTTGAAAGTGTCAGGTGTCATTTCAAGCTAAATCAAGATTTTCCTTGAAAGTGGCATGTCATTTCAAGCTAAATCTCCTCCACTATAAATACCATTCAAGCTAAATCATTTGTAACTTTCGGATCTGAGTAGCAAAACTCTGCCGAATCGTCTCCAGGTTGTAAATCAGTATCATATCAATATAAGAGACATTATAATTACATCGAGTGTCCGTTTCATTGATTCCGCCTCTGATTCGGATAAAAGACTCTTCTGATCGACTCAGTTAGGTCGTACAGCGATCCAACAAGTGGTATCAGAGCTCAGGAGGAAGAGTTTAGCTCGATTGCAATTAGATTCTGACTTCTACACCTTCTTTTTCAAACTGAACAAGATTCCATGGTCAAAATGGATTGAACTTTTCACCGAACATGCAAAACAGTAGTTTAACAAAGCCTTGAAAGTTTGAGACCGAAATTCGCATTAAAAATGACTGAAATGGATCAAAAACCAGAGTTCGCTTGAACGAACAGTGAGATTTCGCTTGAATATTAAAGATTTCGCTTGATTATTCTGAAGATTTCGCTTGAATTTGATATTCAAAGGATTTCGCTTGAAAGCTGTTGAGTTTTGATTTCGCTTCAAACTGGTCAACTTGGAATTTCGCTTGAAAGCTGTAATTCAAGAATTTCAAGTCAGGTCGAATGTTGATCCTGATAGATATTGGAAAGCAGATTATGCAAGATGGGAAATCAGAAAATTAAATGAACCATTCAAAGAAGCCCAGAGAGCGAAAAGATGGAATGAAGAGTTGGAATGTTACATGGATCCACGGGGTAATCCAGTTATTGACCCATCAAAAGTGGATTTCGAAGCTGTAACAAATTTGGTTCCAAGGCAGGCTACTTTCAACACACGAAGGTTATATGATAAAGCATATTTGCCTGATTTGGAGAAGAAGATAAGAGAGGTTTGTGAAGCAAGTCTACCGAAGGTGGTAGAAATGAAGAAGCGAAAAGAAGAAGAATTGAAAAAGATGGTTGAAGATTTGAAGGAGAAAGCTTTAGAGGAAGTCAAAGTGGAAGCAGTAAAAACTGAGAAAGAGAAAGAAGCTGTTACTGAAAAACAACAGGTTTTTGAAGAAGTAATTTCAAAGGAAGAAGTTGATGTTGAAAAGTCAAATGAAAAATGTTCAAAATGTTATAAACTTGAAGCAGACAATGCCAAATTCTTGAGTGATACGGAGAATTTGACATTGGAAAACAAAGCTGTAACACCCCAAAAATGGGTTTGGTAATTTAAACCCGGTTAATATAAAGGAACGGGTAAAATACCGTTAGGGGATAAAAGTGAACCCGTAAATGAATATTAACTAGGACTAATTAACCTAGTTGATTGTTAATATCGTTAGTATTAAACGAAGGGTTGTAGCCTTATTTAATTAAAACGAAACATGAGGGACCAAAGTGGGGCAACTTGAAAGATGTTTAATTAAAAGAAAACACACACACAAACACACTCACTCGTGTGTGTTCTGGATCGATGTCCAGGAGAAAGAACCAAGGGTTCAAACCCTAGTTCTTGATAAATCTTCAAATTAAAGGATGGAATGAAGTCTAAATTCACAACCGAACGTGAATTAATGATCACCCAAGCAAGGGGATCATAAGGTATGTCTTAAAACTCAGATTTGATGATCTTGTATGAAGTGGGGTATGATCAATCCACGAGTTTTGTATGAAATTAAGCATGAATATGTGTTAACATCATCATAGGGAACATGTGTTATGCATAATTTTGACTAATTTGATGTTTAAGGATGTAAACCCACTAGTTGGATGATTAAGATGACATGGGTGTTCATCATGTCCAATCCTTGTTCAATATTCATGAATTATGTTGTGTTATGATGAACTATTGTTAAATGAATCGAAAGAAATATGGTGTTGATATGTTTGATGTTTATGTGTTAATGATACTTGTTGATTAGTAAGAAGATTTGATGAAATATGAATGAACTAGGAAGATTATGCATAGACTAATTGTACATGGTGCCTAGGAAGTAGTACGCACACCACGTGTTTGATGAAATGTCTAAATGACAATAATATGTGAAGGTTGTGTTATGATGATGTTGAGTATGCTATATGCTTGTTTGAATCGGCTAAGATATGAACTTGATATGATCGTTCATATGAATAATCATGTATGCTAATAAGGATGTAAATGTAATGACATGAAAGTATAGGAATCATGTCAAGGTGGAGGGGAGCGTGGAAGGCTAACGGGACAAGAAGACTCAAGTAAGCGAATACAAATACGGACGCGTAAGGTAAGTAAATCTCGGACTTACACTTTAGATGTAAAATGTACTGTAGTATGATGATTATTGTGATTTATGTGAGAAAGTATTAAACAATGGAAGTAATAAGGTAAATTTACGGAAAAAGAGTCGAAAATGGATAGAAGAGAAATTTTAGTTAAGTATGGGTAAGGAAGGGAATATACATGTTAGTGTTATGCACAAAGATGAAATAAGTAATTATACATGTGGGTAAGATGTAAGTTGTAAATGAAGGGGGTATGATTGGTAAGGTATTTATGCATGAATTGGAAATTAGTTAAATTACACATATGAGATAAGTTTAATGATATTGATTGTTTTCTGTTAAGAATGAATTGGAAGTGCAGGTATACTAATAATGGAGAATGAAGGTTAAGTATGGAAGTCAGACGAGAGGGTTCGAATGGACTTATATGAACGAGAATAAAAGATGTTGATGCTTGATTATGCACGTTTTAAAGTATATGTATTATGTCATCGGTTGCTAATGAAGTAATTGGTTGTGGTGACTGCAGGTTGTACAGGTTTATGGATGTTTCTTCAAGAAGTGTACGCGGTTGAAGATCGAGTCAAGACATGGATTGTACGTGGGTGTGTATGTGGTCATTTAATTTGATATAAGTTTGTCAGTTTTTGGTTAATTTA
Organism: Helianthus tuberosus; assembly: GCA_030545235.1. Classification (NCBI taxonomy): domain Eukaryota; kingdom Viridiplantae; phylum Streptophyta; class Magnoliopsida; order Asterales; family Asteraceae; genus Helianthus; species Helianthus tuberosus. The sequence goes on from CM060372.1 coordinate 5,297,624, forward strand.
CAAATGGGATTAATGTATTTAAGTGAAAGAAAGAATATCATGAAAGAAATTTTAGGTATGTATTTTCCGCTGCGAATCTTAGGTTAAAACGTATTTAGGGCGTTACAAAAGCTTTGAAAGATGGGAAGAAAGCTGATGATGAACAGATTCTGAAGTTGCACTTGAACTGTGTGTGACAACCCTCAAAATTTCAGGTACTGTACGAATTAATTACGTGCTTAATGACTGTGCATGATTACAACTGATAATTTAAACTGCTCTATGATTCTATACCATATATATATGCATCATATTTTATACAGTCACTCCATTCATTACACACCTACATTAGTGACATACTTGATGCACTCAGCACAGTTGACACACTGAACGGTTGATTCAGAAATAATGCTGACAATACCAACACATAGACAAACAATAGGTTGAGGGATCTATTTGACATTCTTTGAAACTTGCATTGTAACAATTACTGTATTTGTGTAACGCCTCGTATTTTCGTATCTTTATCCATATTTTTATCCTATGTTTCAAGGCCTTAATTATAATAAATTATTGTATACATATTCTAGATTCAATTCTACATTACAAACACTTAATTTCGTTACGAAACCGAAAAACTATACAAAGATGTTTTTCTAATAAATTTTAGCGTAAAACTTTACAAAATGATTTTTAATAATTTTTAGAAATTGTTTTAGCATAAGTCTCTTTTATAAAAAGTGTTTGTTTTAATCCATAGTATTCAAAAAAAAAAAAGGGGTGGCAACAATAATGATATGAACCTCACAGACCCTCTTTATCGATACATGCACCGTGTTCACTAGGGCATTACTATCATATACTATGTATACAGATGAAGTTCAAAAAAAATAAAAAAAATGGGGTGGCAACAGTATATGTTTGTTTCAATCATATACTATGTCATTATCAGAATTTGCAGTTCATCTGGGTATATATACAGATGAAGAAGTTAACCAACCCATTTTCACTAGGGCATTAACCTCTTTTTACTCCGCGGAATTGGCAGAATATTGGCGACGCCATTCAACAAAAGAATGGGGTGGCAACAATAATGATATGAACCTCACAGACCCTCTTTATCGATACATGCACCGTGTTTTAGCCCACACTATCGGGGGGCGTAAGTATAATCAACAAAGGGTTAGTATAGCCGAACTCTTCCATTTGTATAGTATTTTTGAGCAAGTTCCTTGTAATATTGCCCATGAACTTGCTGCGTATTTTTCTTACCACCAATCCAATCCTCTGAAAAGCCTCATGGGAGGATCTTACGTTACCAAAATAGCACAATCATTAGGTGTCCTAAGTGATCAGATTATCCAAGGATTCTCTCCGCCAAAGGCACCTGGGATTGTAAATTTTAGCACCATTATACTAACCTTTGCTTCTATTTATGCACCAACTCAACCATTACAGTCGGAGGGAGCTCCAGTTATCTTAGAAAGTACCTCCACACAAAATTTACAACAAGCATTGTTGCAATTTCCACGATCGTCTTTTTATCGTCATGATATGCTACCACCGCCACCATACGTACACGAATATATTCCAATTAACCCACCCCAACCATTAACACCAAACGTTTCACAAGGCCTCTCACCCATAGTTTTTGAGGAGGATCCAGCAATGCAAGAAATTTATGAGAACATGATGCTCCAAGAAAAGTTAGAACCAGATTCACGTTTGCCACAGTCTTTTCTAGCACTACTGAATGAAGTAGAGCAACTACCACCAACGGATATAGCAGGCCCAAGTGTGGTGCCTCAAATAGATCTACATCCAGATCAAATGGTAGTTGAAATGGCTAGGTTAAACAATCAGAACCAAGATTTGCTACGGCAAGTACAAGAACTGACTGAAAGAAATAAATGGTTAGAAAGCCTGCTAGCTGCTCGTATGCAACTGGATCCACTACCTCCACTACCTGATAATTTTGAACTTGAAATTGATCCATTGCATGACTTATTTCAGATATAATTTGTTCACATCATAATAGACTAGCAAATTTTTTTTTACAAATTTAGTATAACATAGTGATATGCAAAACAATCTCTATACACTCAATGTTGCTCATAAATCCTTCAAAACAAAAACAGCTATCAACACCACACGATACTCTAGAAACTAACACCTTGCTCATCTATTCAAAACCTTTTGAATACTTTTATACACTTAAATCCTCTATGTCCCAATGTACACTATATACGTAAATTTTATTCTTCGTACCTACAGTTATACGAATACGTCTTATGCTTATACTTATACTCATACTACTCGTGCGTTTTATGTTTATACCCATACTTACGTGCATACTCATACTTAAACTTATACTTATGCTCGTATTTATATTTATATTCATACGTTTCATGCTTATACGTATACTCATACTACTCATACGTTTTATGTCTATGCTCATACATACGTGAATAATCATATTTATGCTCATACATTCATGGTTCATACCTGTGTACCCATACGCGAGCGTAATCCGAGTGATTCGCTTACGTGGTTCCTATACATACTTAAGCATGGACCTGCTCACATACCTTATTCTTACACACACATTCTTATTTTTCTTTGACGGAAATTTCACAAACTAGGCACCTAGCTCGGTTGGCTAGGCGCGCGAAAGGGTGTGGCCTAGACCCGGGTTCGATCCCGGGGACGACCGTTTCCACCATTTTTTTTACCATACAAATTTAGAAATTTATCAATAACACGTTAAACGAAATTTTTGATACACCTTAATTTTTTTTCTTTAAGTACCTACTCAAATTCATACACAACTAGTACAAGCTATGCGGATCATGCGACGATCAATATAATCACGGGTGCACACGGGATTATAGTGATTGGCTCATAAGAACCATAGAGTGTACTACTGAGTATGATAAAACACAGAACGTAACATGACACCGAATATGAAACAGACATAACATGGTCAAAACATGGTGGATACGCCGCTGGTACTTCCTGTATATAAGTGTTTTCACCACGTTACCAAACTTTCGTAAAACGTACCATGAGAAGTCCAATGTTTCGCAGACCTGTTTAGACCTAATACAAACTTTAAACAACTCACAACGCATTATATCCGATTATCCACGACGAGATTTCATTCTAAATACACTGCGTTCATCTATCCAACACTTATGCTATTCGTATACTTACACTCTTTAAGGGTCATTCGTTCAAGTCTACCTCTTGAATAAATTTCGGGACGAAATTTTCTTAACGGGGGGAGAATGTGACAACCCTCAAAATTTCAGGTACTGTACGAATTAATTACGTGCTTAATGACTGTGCATGATTACAACTGATAATTTAAACTGCTCTATTGATTGTTTTCTGTTAAGAATGAATTGGAAGTGCAGGTATACTAATAATGGAGAATGAAGGTTAAGTATGGAAGTCAGACGAGAGGGTTCGAATGGACTTATATGAACGAGAATAAAAGATGTTGATGCTTGATTATGCACGTTTTAAAGTATATGTATTATGTCATCGGTTGCTAATGAAGTAATTGGTTGTGGTGACTGCAGGTTGTACAGGTTTATGGATGTTTCTTCAAGAAGTGTACGCGGTTGAAGATCGAGTCAAGACATGGATTGTACGTGGGTGTGTATGTGGTCATTTAATTTGATATAAGTTTGTCAGTTTTTGGTTAATTTACAAATGGGATTAATGTATTTAAGTGAAAGAAAGAATATCATGAAAGAAATTTTAGGTATGTATTTTCCGCTGCGAATCTTAGGTTAAAACGTATTTAGGGCGTTACAAAAGCTTTGAAAGATGGGAAGAAAGCTGATGATGAACAGATTCTGAAGTTGCACTTGAACTGTGTGTGACAACCCTCAAAATTTCAGGTACTGTACGAATTAATTACGTGCTTAATGACTGTGCATGATTACAACTGATAATTTAAACTGCTCTATGATTCTATACCATATATATATGCATCATATTTTATACAGTCACTCCATTCATTACACACCTACATTAGTGACATACTTGATGCACTCAGCACAGTTGACACACTGAACGGTTGATTCAGAAATAATGCTGACAATACCAACACATAGACAAACAATAGGTTGAGGGATCTATTTGACATTCTTTGAAACTTGCATTGTAACAATTACTGTATTTGTGTAACGCCTCGTATTTTCGTATCTTTATCCATATTTTTATCCTATGTTTCAAGGCCTTAATTATAATAAATTATTGTATACATATTCTAGATTCAATTCTACATTACAAACACTTAATTTCGTTACGAAACCGAAAAACTATACAAAGATGTTTTTCTAATAAATTTTAGCGTAAAACTTTACAAAATGATTTTTAATAATTTTTAGAAATTGTTTTAGCATAAGTCCCTTTTATAAAAAGTGTTTGTTTTAATCCATAGTATTCAAAAAAAAAAAAAAACTGCTAGCGTGAATAGTACCCTGACGGGCACTATTCATCAGCAACTTCAAAGAACGTAAAAAAATGCAGAACTTGTCATTTGTTGACCCTTTTGCAGCCATTTTTGATCAATTTAAGCTCTCACCTACCCCCTACACTATAAATACAACCTCTCTAGACCTCATTTCACTTGCCAAACACTTCTAAATCATCAAAATCCTCTCTCAAATTCTGCATTTTTAAGAACAAGTGCAGAATTTTTCTTAATATACAAGTGAGTTCAAACTCATTTTTCTTCATCATTTCTTCATCAAATCTTCTGCTACAAAGCTTGGATCTTCTCTAGGATTGTTTCCAACTGATTATCTCGTTAATCTAAGGTACAACAACACCATTTCATGAACTAAACTTACTATTTTTGATGATTAATATTATACCTTATCTATGTTCATAATAACATGCATGAAACTTATATCCTACATACTTCTAATCAAAACCATGTTTAAGACACTTATGTATGATCAATTCTTATGAGTTTAGAGGTGTGAAAACCCTCTTAACTTTCTGTTACTAACTCTTAATTTTTGTTATTAATCACTAACATAAGAACAAACATTAAAACCATACCAATCTATCATAGTCTTGTGGTGGCAAGTGTTTTGGTTTTCCAACCGAGTCTACCATAATTCTTGTGATAAGAATTGTGTTTTGGGTTAAGTTAACTCAACTACAAACTCTATTATTATAATGTTGTATTTTCCTTTCAATCCGATCATACTCATGGTGATAGGTGATGGTAAATCATACCGTCCGATCATCTTTGTATTGATATGTGATTTTGGACATTAACATAACAATCTAACTCTTGGACTTAACTTACAAGGATTTAATTTACAAACTATATATATATATATTCCCATACACAATATATACCTACATAATAATTAATTCCTTTATAACATATTCATTTTCCGAGTCCTCTTGTTGGGGTATCCAAACCACATAGTTACCTTTTAAACAAGACACTACTGAATCCTATAGATTTAGGATTTCCAATTATCCAATTAAACATTATTGTTGATACACCTTCTATATTGTTGCATGTTCAAACAATTAGAGTGACGTGGAATCTTGTTTCCAAAACTCATACAATTACATACGCATTTGGACTTACCCACAATCAAGGTGAGTTCATGTCCCCCTTTTCTCTTAACTGTTTTCAGTTTTATACTTCGGGGGTGAAATACATGTTACAATTTACAAACGCTTTTATAAATGGTATGGTTAGTTTAAGGAGGGTTTAGACGCTTAGATCATGTGAAAGGTGGGTACAACACTTAAGGCCATTAATCCTCGTTGTTAGGACCGAGGGACATGAGTGATAGATCTATTTGGGTGTAGCGAGCCCACACCCATGAGGCCGGGGAGGCCCATAGTGGTGACTGTGTCTTACAGCCGGAGGCCCGGTACAAATTTGCTAGGGTTGAGTACTTCCTGTACCGTTTCACACATACCAGTGGTTTTGCAACCCATTGGTGATCTCTTTTATTTTTCCTTAATTGCTACATACCAGGGTTTTTCATACAGACGCAATTCAATGGTTTATACAGACTCACTTATACATGAACTCGCTCAACTTTTGTTGATTTTTCAAACTACATGTATTTCAGGGAACTAGCAGGATCTGGTAGAGTATGCATGTGTCTAGCTACGTTGAATAATAGATGTCATCCAGAGTTGTGAAGTTTGAGAGGTGTAACCTACTCCTGGACGGGTTATATGTCTCTAAACCTCGTCCTATCCAAAGTCTTTTGTGTCTTATGAACACGTTTTAAATAATTTGTGGTTTGTAACTTATTTGAAATGTCGATGTTTCTGAACAATGTTATGGTGGTATTTTCTCACTTTTATTAATGGATGAACATCTCGTATTTTTTTATCATATAGCATTGTTGTGATTGTTGCTATGGTATTAAGAAGTCACACCAAATAAACCCACGCTTCCGCAAAAGCCAGGGTGTGACACTGTGAAAAACTGAAATCTGAAAATATCAAACTGTTGAGTGATGTGGACAGTTTGACATTGGGTAACAAGATTTTGAAAGATAAAGAAAATGTTTTTGAAAATGAAAAATAAAAGATTGAAAAAGATTTTCAAAGTCAAATGAAGGTTTTAGAAGATGAAAAATCTGTTATTTTTAAAAATAATCTTGAAAAACAGATTGAAATAAATTCTCATCTTCAGAAAATCATTCGGCTTGAAAATGAAGCTGAAATTGCTCGAAATAAAATTACCGAGCTTGAGAATAAATTGAAAGGTTTTATGACTTCTGCACCATATGTGTGTCCAAAACCAATCAATGCTGTTCCAATAAGTGACAATGTCACAAATTTTGACAAAGTCAAAATTGAAGATTGTGATGAAATATCTGATGATGAAAAGGAAAAGAAAAGAAAAATATTTTTAGATTTACAGGAAAAATTTAAAAATACTGTTTTGCAATCTACTGAAACATGTGAATGTTCTAAACAAAAACCTGTTATGAAGAGTGTAGAACAGAAACAAAAAGTTAAAAATTTGAAAAATTTTAAAAATGAAAATAAAAGTTCATCAGATAAGTCATCCAATCATTATCAAAAACCACAAAAATTTAAAAACCAAAACTCACAAAATGTTGGTAATAAGTGGTGTAGGTTTGACCACAGTGCTCAAAAGACAAATCCAGCATTGAAGAGGAGAAATGATTATCACCAAGCCAAACAATGTTATGATCTGAAGGTTTGGACTGACAGAAGTGGATGGTACGATAACAGAGTGTGCTACACCTGTGGTGTTAGAGGACACATTGCTGTTAACTGCCAGAATTGGTATTGTGAGACAAGAAGATGCTTTGAATGTAATATCAGAGGACATATTGCCAGAGATTGCCCAAGGAGATCAATGGGTAGATCGAGGGTTGAATCTCAAAGAATGACAAAGAAACCGGTCAACGTCAAGCCCAAAGAACAGAAGGTTCAAGAACCTAAAGTTCAAGAAAAGAAAGTGAAGCTTTCTCAGGGGCAGAAAGACAGACTGAGGAAGAAGAGGAAGAAGGCAAGAGAATATCTAGAGAAAATTTTGTCTTCGGGTTCACCGGATAGATTGAATAAAAGTTCTGATGAATCAACTTACTCGACTGCAAAGTCAAGCAAATTGAATTCTTCAGATGCAAATCTGAGGACAAACAAGAAGAAAAAGATTGGCGATGAATCTGGCTCATCCAAGTCAGACAAGCCAAGTTCGGGCAATGAATCTGATTCCACAAAATCAGAGGAGCCACAAGTTGAGGTAAAAAAGGAAGAAACAGTTCCTTTAATGAATGATGAGAACTTTCCACCATTACGAGCTGCAAACCTAAAATCAAAAGGTGTTGATGCTGGAAAAATGTTTAACAGCAATGTTAAACATATTTTTAGCAAGATGGCTGATGGAAAGGTAAAAGGGGCAAAAGAATTTTATGAAGAAAAGAGAAATGTTCAAAATACACCCAAGACTGGTCTGGCTTGGGTACATAAATCTGTTGGTTAAATTTCTGACTTGCCGGAGCTTCCAGGTTGGTAAGCGTGAAGCAGGTATCGGCATCATTCTTGAGAAATTCACAGGATGGTAACTGTGATATTTCGTGTTACAAGTGGTTAATCAAGGACATTAAATTGTACTTGATTTTCTACAAGAGATAGTGGTATTTGTTCTTATATTGTTAAATTTTCAAAATGGTTAAAAGAGAACAAGATGATGTGATGACCCCGAACTCACAAGTGATGGGTAAACAAACTAATTTTTCCGGAAAAACCATTCTGATTAAACTTAAGTGTTTTGAAATCATTATGGGAAAATAGTTTGTTGTAAGGGGAGTTTTGATTGAATACGCCGAAACCCTCACGGCTGAACAAACATGATTACTTTCATCAGATTGAAAAACGGTTTTCAAACTGTTAAGATCAATGTGTTGTAAATCATGGGGGTATGTTAGATTTTCTGCAAATCAGTACACTTTTAGCAGAAAATGGATGGCGAGACAAAGCTATCAGTGTTGGTTGTCAAATTTTCTTTATATGATTTTGCATTTTAGGGGGAGTAATATTGTTAGAAAATACAAAAACATTTGAAAATTTGAAAAAGCCAAAAACATGATAAAATTTAAAAAATTGAGTTTTTGCGTAAAAAGAGGAAATGATAGTACATCAGTAGACAGTTACAGTACGCTAAAGAAATGGAAAGTTTAAATGTGTTAAACGATCTCACCGTGGATGTGTCGGTAGATTTTTATACATTTAGTAAACTTTTTCGGGATATAAACATAAATTCAAACTTGCTTATTTTGTGGGGAACACTACTTGGATATATAGGTAACCCCTGAAATCTCGTTTGAAAGGTCTCATAATCTGATATACTAGGTCTTTATACTCAGTGATATCTGGGGTATTATTCCGGGACTTCTGCTGAACGGAAGTTCTGACCTAGTCCTCGAATAATACTTTCTGCAAATGCTTGAAACATAGCATCACCCTCAGCATAAATGATAAGACAATAAAATTGCTTAGCAATGCTGTTGTAAAAAAGATCCTCTAAAGGGGACACACCCAAGTTGAGTCATGATCTCTCTGCTGAACGGTAGTTCTGACCTGAGCTCTCATGATTCTTCATAAATTATTAACCCCTTACAGATATCATTTGTGTTATAACTACCTGTAAGACTGAATATTGGGATCTGGATACGAGAGTATATTCAAGAGGTGGGACACATGAATGAGTTTAAGTTCCTAAAATACCTAAGTCGTATCCTGAATCAGTTGAAATTTGTATGAAAATTTAAGTGGATCAGTATATCGACAATCTAAGTGAATTGTTTAATTCTTATTGTGTTATTAAGCTCAACGGTACTTGTGACTTGTCATAAACTGATATGATCCTCTGACGCATACTCAAACAAAAATATTGTCTGTGAATATGTTTGTACATATTTCGTTACTGCTTTATATTTTCAGAAAATACAAAAAGATTTTTGATTGTGTTTTATTTTCGACAACCGATGTCTGGATGCTGAGTTTCAAAATCTAAGTATGCTGATTGTGTTTCTGAAAATAAAACAAGTTCATTAATTTGAAACTTGAAGTTTTAAAATTAAATTCAAAAATTTTAAAAAACAGTTTGTGATATCTCCAAGGTCATTAATTTGGACTTGGATGATTAACTGTGAGGGATTTGGATGCTTATACTGTTATAGAGCTAGTTTCCGATACGATTCGATGAAACTGCCAAATTCATGAAAATTGTTTGTTTAGAATGTTTGAGTGAGCCAGGTTACAATTCCTGGATAGCTGAAATTTGAAATGCTGTTACTTATAAATGTTTGAGTGATTGCAGATGAGATTCCAGACTATGATCCCGAAAGCTGAGTCTAAGGGGGAGTCTGAAGACGAGCTCAAAGCAAGGGGGAGCTTGTAGATGGAAAACTAGGTGTTGATCTAAAAGTACGGAAGCTTGACGAAAGGGGGAGCCTGCTGATGATAAAGTTGTTGATGATTGAACCAGTGATGAGATTCTGGTGTAAGAGTTAAAGTGTGAAACTGATATAGAGAAGTGATGGATGCTTACAATGTTACAATCTGAGTGAGGATGCAGAATGATCAAGACTGAAGAAGGTGTCATAACAGGGAATAGTCACTGAAGACTTCGTCAATATCCGAGGGGGAGTCTGTTAGTGCATTACGTCTATTGACTTCGTCTTGTATCATGTAATAGTATGTTGAATGTAATTTAGCTTGAAAGTGGTGATTTCCCTTGAAAATGTCACTTGACAGTTTCAAGCTAAATCAAGATTTCCCTTGAAAGTGTCTTGTGTCATTTCAAGCTAAATCAAGATTTCCCTTGAAAGTGCCAGGTGTCATTTCAAGCTAAATCTCCTCCACTATAAATACCATTCAAGCTAAATCATTTGTAACTTTTGGATCTGAGTAGCAAAACTCTGCCGAATCGTCTCCAGGTTGTAAATCAGTATCATATCAATATAAGAGACATTATAATTACATCGAGTGTCCGTTTCATTGATTCCGCCTCTGATTCGGATAAAAGACTCTTCTGATCGACTCAGTTAGGTCGTACAGCGATCCAACACAACGCGCGAAATCGAGTTAGTTATTGTTTTCTATGTTTTATATGTCGGTCTAATTTTTCCACATTAAGACGCCGCACCGTCAATGTTGGTGGTCATTGGCTATAGTGTGACATTGGTGCTATTCGTCATGGTTTTACTCCCCCGCCGCAACGCAGGGAGCTTAATACGATAGGTTATTTATATGGATACAAGTCATGTAACGTAGTAATTATGATACATTAATTGTATGAGCTTATTTGGTGAATTACTTATTTGTATAAGATAGTAATACAAACTTAATCAACAAAAACATCTTTAACACATTGTAAATGTGAATCTGATCAACAGCATGTCAATTTTGTTGGCCGCGGCGCAACGCGCGCGATTCAATCTTCTAGCTAAAACTAAAAGTAATCTTTAAAATATATCAATAGTAATCCAACTAATGTTCATTATTTTGATGGTGCAAGCTTACATGAATCTCATTTTTACTAAGATTTGTTTTCACTCTTTAAACTATGTCTAATTAACTTACATTAATTATAATTATTTATTTTATAAATTAATATATAATTTAGTTGTTTTTCATAAATTCATGAAAATAATTATTTTTATTTTTAACTATATATAGTTAATATATTAATTAAACATTATATAAATTAATGGGTTCGTTTAGGCTCGCCATTGAAAAAATGAAATGAGAAAAAAACGCCAACGCATCTAAACAATGAAAACGCCAAAACACACAGAAAAAAATAGAATTATAAATATTTCTTGTTGGAACGATGTGTGGCGTCAAACGAAATCACATCACCAAACACGTGGTAATTACGTTTGCATTGACCATCACACCAAAAAAGTCCCTTTAGACGACTATCATCATCTGTGAAGTAATCGTACGAGAAATTAGGTTGGGACTGTTTTTTTCAGGCAAATGTCGCACAACAATCTCAGCGTCATATTCCCCTATAAACAAGTTAATTTGCCTCTTGTAGTTCTTAAATCAACTTTACTTGCACCCACGTCTTCAAAACGCCAAAATAAGTCTTCATAACATTAATCGCCTTAACCGGTCTCAAATTCAACTTAGACATGCTATGTATAACATGCTTCTGGAGCTGAGTGAGGTGTCGTTCAGACAGAAGAAAATGCTTATCAGGCTGTTCAACAAAATCATGGTTGTGCTCCTCAACAAACGTATTGACCTTCCATGATCCAGCCTCAAATATTACACATAATTGTGCTCCACAACCAGTCCTCTTTGAAAAGTTGGATTGCACAAATCTTTACTTTTGATTCGGATCCAACGTATCAACCTTCTTGTCCTTATATACGCCAGATCTCATACACATACTGTCACACCCCAATATTTCAACGTATTACCGGTGGGCCCGGTGGGGAGTATCGTGACGTAGTTGATATCATCATAGTCAAACAACACAATTTTAAATGCACAGCGGAAGCAAAAGACGAATCACATTACAAACCGAATAAATAGTAATATCAAAGTATCACAACGGACTGTAATAGATCCACAGGCGGATCGAAAGATAAAAAGATCATTGTTCAACAGACTTTAACATCTAAAGCATGCAAGACTTGGTTAATGATGTAAGGAGTAGCCAGCCTATTCCGTATAGTACCTGCACTTAGTCTTTTTGGGAAAATACGTCAGTTTGCAATGGTAAATAAAATTAACCGACTCATTTTGAAAAGATTTTAAGAAAATTGGTTTAAATGCACAAGGCAAAAAAATCTTTTATAACTTGGGACAATTATTTAAAAATAATCTTGTATACAGTTTTACTTATTTGTCGTCCGTCAGGGCCGATTAGAAGAGCCGGACAAGATTAACTGACACGCCACAGGTATAATGCCCACAAGGTTGATTCCTTTAAGTGGATTACCAGTTTTTACATAATGCAACTGTCAGGTGTATGCCTACACCCCGTGCTTAGGTCGTGGCCATTTCATGAATGATGCCAAGGATATCCGGGACATGGTCATTTAACCCCCAAAGGCAATACACCAAATAATAAAGATTAAAACAGGTTATGTAAATATATTAATCACAATCCGATTTAAATGACTACACACCCGACCAAGCGGTATTATTATAATACCGTGTCCCAAGCCCGTATAGGGAAAATAAGTTAAGAGTATTTACCTGAGCAAGTATAATTCACAAACAGCAAGTACACGTAGCTTTTACCGGGCTCCTAATCTGGAACGAAGGTTTTAATAACCTATTAGATTCCTAACGGGTCTTTAATTAAGCCTAAACTTAGACCGGTTAGGTTTAAAGAAGGATACGGTTGAAAACGCATGATTAAGCGAAGACCGGATTAGAATGGGGTTTAGACCCGACAAGCATGCATACTTGTTTAATATGGGTAAACTAAACACATTCTGGATTTTGAGATCAAAATGATAAGGTTTGACCCGTTTCAGCTAATTTATGCAAACTAGTTACATAAACCGAATCGAACGCGAAAAATGCGTAACGGGTAACCATAAGAGTTATATACAGGTTCCCTAAGTTAATATGCCTTAAATATGTTGGGATATCAGCGGGATACCTTCCGTTATGCCCAAAATGAATTTAAACTCAAACTATGCCCCATAGGGGCATTTTGGTCATTTAAAAGCTTATAAAAGAGTTTAAATATAAATCTGAGTTTCAGTTCTGATATATTCAGTAAAAATACTTATTTTTATAAGTCATAACAGTAGGGTATGGTATATAGGTGAAATTTACCTTTTATAACTAAACTATGCACCGTAGGGGCATTTTGGTAATTTCACATAAGCTTAAAGGTCAAAATAGGGAATCTGAGTTTAAAACTTTTGCTTACTGTAAAAATATAAAAATTTACTAAAAATATCAGTAGGTATCAAGTCCTATATATTAAAAATAGTTTTAATACATACTATGCGTTTAAAACGCGTAAAAAGGCGATTTTAAGCGATTTCCGGGTTTTTTAAAGAAAAGCTGATATTTTTATCATTCCAGAAAGCTCAAAATATTTTATTTATTATATAAAATCAGTAGCAAAAGGTTTGGTATCAAAATATTATGTAAAACTCATTTTATAGGCCAAAAGGGCAAAACCGACAATTACCGAATCAAAGCTAGAATCCTATGTTATGCTCAGCCTAAAAATAAATAAAATCTTCAAAAATCACAAAATATTATTTTATATCAGTAGGTAAAAAGTTTGGTGTCAAAAATTGGGTTTAGATAGGCTTTATGCTAATTACGCCGTTTAATTAATAAAAAGCTTCTTAATTACGCTATTGAGTATAACTCCTAATCTAGACCTCAAACTGATGTCAAAATTTAGGGACAAGTTTATAAATCAGTAATAAAGGTTTTTTTCCTCTCACATTTTCAAAAATATCATTTTAAGGTCAAGAAGGCATAACAGTCAACATTTAGGCATATAATGGAAACATGCATATGAATCGGATAACTAATGAACCAAGTTGTATAATCACAGAGGGTTATACTAACATGTAACCTGGTCCTAATAAGGCTCTAAGGCATTTCTAAACTATGCTCTAATGGGTCAGAATTGAAAGTCAAAGTAAAAGTCCACTTATGCGACTTTCGGTTCCGAACCGAGCTTATACTGAAAATTGTAGGGTTGAACATGTTTAGACATGTTCATACATTAATTACCAAGTTATATTAGTGATAAAACAGGTTGCATGGCTTCTACATTGCTAATTATGCATTTATTTGAAAATAAGCTTTCTGTTGACTTTTTATAATTATCTTTGACCCGACAATTGACCTAGTTAGAGTGGGAATCAGAGAGTACCCTTTTAAGGGTTTATTACCCACATAATTACCAACTCATAGGTACTTTCAATTTGAGATTTGACTGGACAAATTGTGATTAATCACGAAGTCAAACTTTAATTGCGACGGTTTGACTTTAGGCTAAATAACTAAGTAAAACTGAATTAAGAAGGGTTAAGGACACTTACTGAAGTCCTATGTACGACTAAGAATCCCTAGGAAGTGGTCTTGAGCTCCAGAAATCTTCAGAATTGAAGTTATGCAAGTTTCCAAGTGATGTGCTCAATGTTGCAACAAATGAGCTTCTTATATAAGGGATTAAATGCAACAAGATGGTGCCAAACAAGTCTACCACTGATGTTAGATCACCCCCAAGTGTCCCTATGCATGTAAAACTACTGTCCAAGCTCCTAGAATCCAAAAACCATGCATATAAGTCGGTTACACAGGCTGGACTGGCACCTAAAGGTGTTTTCTGTCGCTGTAGGTGTCACGCGGCCCGCGTAAGACTCCCCATATGTCTTACGCGGCCGGTATGAGGCGTAGAACAAGTTAAAACAAGTTTTAGCTATTTGCATTTTGGCCCCTGGTCCTTTTAAAAGTGGTTTTAAGTTCATTTCTTGCACTTTTAACCCTCTAAATTGATTTCTAAGGACCTTAAGACATAACCAAGCTTTGTTAAGTCCTTGGTTAACTTTATGATCACCCAAAAAGTCATAAATTTCAATGTTGACGCTTTTAACCCCTCATATACGAATATTAGCATAACTTTCTCATACGTTATCGAAACCTTGTGAAATTTTTATCACTTATTCTAGTAAGCATATTTAATCGTTACAAAGCTTCTGGTTCGCTAAAAGGTCACTCAGAGGTATAAATTAAACATGTTGACACATTTAACCCCTGTAGTTTGTAATCTCTCACTTTCTTTCACAATTGGCTTCGTATGATCCATAATTCATTCGTTTAAGGGTATAAACATTGTGTAGGGTTAATGAAAGGTATATTTATCCATTGTTGACACTTTGAATCCTTTTATACATGTAGATTCTTCATTTGTCAACTTTAGTCCCTCATAAGTGATCTTTTACACGTTTAAAGCTCATGACACGTGTCGATATCATATTGGACATGAAATTACGAGGTGTTACTTCCTCACCCCCTTAAAAGAAATCCTGACCTCGAGATTTACTGAAATAAATGAGGGTACTTTTCTTTCATAGTGGATTCTACCTCCCATGTGTACTCGGGACCTCTACGTGCATCCCATTTAACCTTTACGATTGGCACATGCTTCCTTCGAAGCTTCTTAACCTGTCGATCCTTGATCGACAAAGGTTTTTCAACAAATTTCAAGCTCTCATCTATGTGCACATCCGTATGTGGTATGACTAGTGATTCATCAGCTAGACATTTCTTCAGATTACAGATGTGGAATACATTATGAATACCACAGAGCTCTTCAGGCAAGTTTAACTTATAAGCCACTGTCCCGACACATTCGATGATCTCAAATGGTCCTATATACCTTGGGCTTAACTTACCTTTCTTACCAAATCGCATTACCCCCTTCCAGGGTGATACTTTAAGCAGAACTTTATCACCTACCTCGAACTTTAGAGGTTTACGTCTTTTGTCCGCGTAGCTTTTCTGCCTATCTCTAGCAGCTTTGAGACGATCTCTTATCTGCACAATCTTATCAGTCGTCTCCAGGACTATATCATGTCCTGTTAGTTGGACATCTCCAACTTCTGCCCAACAAACGGGCGTTCTGCACTTCCTTCCATATAGGGCTTCAAACGGTGCAGCTTGGATACTGGAATGATAACTATTATTATATGAAAACTCGATCAATGGAAGATGTTCATCCCAACTTCCACCTAGGTCAATAACACAAGCCCTTAACATATCTTCCAGTGTTTGAATTGTTCGCTCACTTTGACCATCCGTCTGAGGATGATATGCTGTGCTGAAGTTTAATCGAGTGCCTAGGGATTGCTGAAAACTTTTCCAGAAATGCGATGTATACCTTGTATCCCTATCAGAAATGATAGACAGTGGCACTCCGTGGAGAGATACGATCTCATCCACGTACAGCTGAGCTAACTTATCTGAGCTATGTGTTTCCTTAATATGTAGGAAGTGGGCTGACTTAGTCAGTCTATCCACTATTACCCAAATAGTATCATTCCCCTTTTTCGTCTTTGGTAATTTGGTGATAAAATCCATTGTCACCATTTACCACTTCCTGGTAGGAAGTTTAGGCTGTTGTAGCAAACCTGACGGCTTTTGGTGTTCAGCTTTAACTTACGCGCACGTCAAACACTTGGCTACATAGGTAGCTATAGACTTCTTCAAGCCTATCCACCAAAAATTTGCCTTCAGATCCTGGTACATCTTATCAGCTCCAGGATGAATAGAGTACTTAGAACTGTGGGCTTCTTGGAGGATCACATCCCTAAATCCTCCATAAATTGGAACCCATATTCGTCCATTTAATCTCAGGATTCCGTCCTTGCCATAGGATAACTGTTCAGCAGTTACTCCTAGCTTTTCATCAGGATAGTTAGCTTCTAGTACAACTTCTCTTTGAGTGGCTAACAACCTTTCATTTAAACTATTCCTTAATTCAATGCTCTTGGCATTGATTCTTATAGGCTTAACCCTTTCCTTCCTGCTTAAGGCATCGGCAACCACATTTGCCTTGCCTGGATGGTATCGTATCTCACAGTCATAATCATTTAAAGTTTCCATCCATCGTCGCTGCCTCATGTTCAAGTCCTTCTGATTGAATAAATGCTGAAGGCTCTTGTGATCAGAATAGATCACACACTTGGTTCCATACAAATAATGCCTCCATAGTTTCAGTGCAAATACAACGGCACCCAACTCCAAGTCATGGGTGGTGTAGTTCTTCTCGTGCACCTTTAACTGACGTGAAGCATAGGCAATAACCTTGCCTTTCTGCATAAGCACACATCCCATACCGGTGTGTGATGCATCGCAATATACCATAAATTCTTCGATCCCATCAGGCAATGTTAGTACAGGAGCATTGCTCAACTTCTGCTTAAGAATATCAAAAGATTCCTGCTGTTTAGGCCCCCAGTCAAACTTGCTATTCTTGCGAGTTAGCAATGTCAGGGGCGCTGCAATTCTTGAGAAGTTTTCGATAAATCGCCTATAGTATCCTACTAGGCCTAGAAAGCTGCGAACCTCCGTGGGCGTCTTTGGCTCTTGCCAATTCATAATGGCTTCAATCTTAGCGGGATCCACTTGGATACCACGCTCACTAACAACATGTCCAAGAAATTGGACTTCGCGAAGCCAAAATTCACACTTCGAAAACTTGGCATAGAGCTTTTCTTGTTGAAGCAATTTCAGAATGCAACGGAGATGCTTCTCATGGTCAGCTTGACTCTTTGAGTAAATGAGAATGTCATCGATGAAAACGATAACAAATTTATCTAAGTAGGGCTTGCAGACACGGTTCATAAGATCCATGAATGCTGCAGGTGCATTAGTGAGCCCAAAAGGCATCATTAAGAACTCGTAATGACTATAGCGAGTCCTAAATGCAGTCTTGTGTACATCTTCATCTTTAACCTTCAGTTGATGATAGCCTGACCTCAAATCGATCTTAGATAAGTAACTTGCCCCTTGCAATTGATCGAACAGATCGTCGATCCTGGGCAATGGATATCTATTCTTGATAGTGACTTTGTTAAGCTCACGATAATCGATGCATAGACGCATCGATCCATTCTTCTTCTTTACAAACAGGATTGGCGCTCCCCAAGGAGACGAACTAGGTCTAATAAAACCTTTGGCTAACAGATCATCTAATTGGGTCCTTAATTCTTTCATTTCTGTTGGCGCCAACCTATAAGGCGCTCTTGCGATAGGTGCTGCTCCAGGGATGATGTTAATTCTAAATTCTACTTGCCTATCTGGTGGTAAACCAGGTAGTTCTTCAGGGAAAACTTCTGGGTACTCAGAAATGACAGGGATATCTTCAATCTTGGGCTTCTGCTCATCAATAGTTACCTGTGCCAATAAATGACACAACCCTTCTTCAAGCATCTAGATGCCTTGAGCATAGACAGTTGCTCAGGCAGTCCATACTGGGTATCTCCCTGAATGGTAAGTGGCTCACCAGACGGAGTCTTGATCACCACCTGCTTCTTGTTGCAAAAGATCTGGGCTTGGTTATGAGATAACCAGTCCATGCCTCTAACTATGTCAAAACCGGCTAACTTCAAAGGAAGCAAGGATAACGGGAAGGAGTGGTTCTTAATGGATATAACACACCCGTCTAACACAGTTGAGGCTGTTTCTAGGGTACCATCAGCTAATTCTACCTCATATTTCACGCTTAGGGTTTTAACAGGTAAATTCAGCAATTTACAAAACTTATTATCTACTAATGACTTATCAGCACCTGAATCAAATAACACCCTTGCATAAACATCATTTATGAGAAAGGTACCTGTTATCACATTATCGTCCTGAACAGCTTCTCGTGCATGCATTCGGAAGACCCTTGCATTGGTCTTCTTGGCTTCCTCAGGCTTTTTGGCATATTTAGGGCAATTGGTTTTGATTTGCCCTTTTTCATTACAATTATAGCACGTTGCGTCCTTTATCTTCTTGCACTCTATCGTCTTGTGCTCCTTGGACTTGCATAACCCACATGCAGATGGTCCTGACTGAGACTTGGATTCAAATCTGCATTTTCCAAAGTGACGTTTCTGGCAAGTCTTGCACTTTGGCTTTTCATCTGTCTGCTGACTACCTTTGTGGGACCCAGACTTCTTCTTGTGGTCCGTGTTACCCTTATGCTTCTTCTCAGACCGTCGTGAGTTATCATCCTCATGCTTTCTCTTGCCTTCTTCTGAATTTTTAAGCGATCTCAGCCTGACCGCATCCAAAGTAAGAGACAGAGATAGATTAGTTGCTGACCTAAAAGTAGCAGGTCTAGATGCCTTAACACTGGCCTTGATCTCTGGGGCTAAACCCCTAATGAATCGAGCTATTCGCTTGGGTTTCGGTGTTACCAGATATGGAACCAGTCGAGACAGGGTATTGAAATTAGTGAGGTAAGCTTGACAATCTAAATTCTTCATCACCAATGATAAGAAGTCTGATTCAATCCTTTCAACCTCATGCTGAGGGCAGTAATTCTCCTTAATAAGAGCAACAAACTGATCCCAGGTCAGATTGCATAGTGGGATCTTTCCAGCAGCTTGAATGAGAGACTTCCACCATGCTAGTGCCTCTCCTTTGAATGACTGGGATAAATACTTCACCACATCCTTATCAGCACAACCGCTGATATCTACCACGGTATCCATTTCATCCAACCAAGTCATACAATCAATCGCTCCTTTCTCCCCAGTGAAATCTCGGGGTTTACAGGAGACAAAATATTTATAAGTACAGGACTTGGTACGTGGTTCACGGTCAAGTACTATCCTCTTGGATGGAACACTGTGTTGATTCGAGGAGTGTTGAGCATCCTCTTTCTTGGGCTTATCTAGTTTAGAGGGCGCTTGCTATGAGCCTCTGAATGAGTCTTAGGGACAGATTTAGAGTGGGGTACAGATGAGGTCTTACTATGCGTCCCACTAGATTCCTTGAATTCCCCATCCACGGCTTTTGATACGGCTGTATCAATCTGTGTTCGGGGCTCTTCTCTGGTTATATTGATCCTGGTATTCCCATGGTTTTCTACGGGATGACTGTTAACTTCTTCCGACTCAGCCATGTAGCTTAATTGCTACATAAAAAGAGAAATAATAACAAGGTTTATTTAGAAGCTTATACAGTACTATCGTTCTTGACGATTTATTAACCATGGTATCAATAACCATTTTGGTTAATTTGTTAAGTATGTATATATATTCAGGATCTTTATTATAATCCATAATTATAATTAAATAATAGCACAAAAGGCCTAGTCATAGGGACATATTTAATTTATAAGCCAGGATTTTATAGAATCGAGGCATTTAGGCTTGAATCAAAGTTCATTACCTTCCTCTTGACAGGGAGTCGCAGGCTACCACTGTCTTTAGTCTCAAAGGACGGTAATTATGGCCCGTAGGCACTTCATCCTAAATGGATGATTATATAAATAAGGAGGGAATTGGAATAATCCAATTTAAAGATGACTTATGTGATTTTATCGAATCACATTTTGCCAAGAATGTTAACATGTTTATAGATGTTAACAAGGATTCGAATCTTTTAAGTAGGTTTTACCATCTTGGCCATATCTAGAATGACATGTGGCTAGGTTTTACCTTTAAGATTCTTTTAATATTTAACGCAGAACAGTCCTAAATTGTGATGTTGATAAGGATCTGAATCTAATTGGGGAACTACCATCTTGGCCCTGTCTTATGATGACACATGGGCTAGGTCTTGTCCTTTTTTGATTTTATCATTTTATTATAATGATAGATCTTATAAAAAGAAATGTTTATTATTTATTTCATATTTTACGTTTATGCATATAATAAAAATGAAAATTTAAATTTAATCATTCACTACAAAAATTAAAAGTACAAGTTTGCCCTAAACGGGACTTCTAAACGAAATAACTTGCTCGCGCAGGGGCTAAACAGAAATAACACACCCGCGCAGGGGTTAAACAGAAAGACATGCCCACGCAGGGGCTTAACTAAAAAGGCAAGTCCTTGCAGGGACTGAATACAGAAACAGATGTCCACGCAGGGACTTGATTACAACACAAATAAATAAACAAGGATCTTCAAAAATCCCTTCTCTTGGTCTTCCCTTTGATTAGGCTTTCCAAACCTTTGAGGAATCCGCGGTTGTTCCTGCGCTCTTCTTGGACTTCCCGCTCTACCTGGCTCAACCTTTCGAGGACCTCCTGTTGTCGCTCTGGCGGTATCAATTGCGGCTGATGTGGAGGTTGAGGAGGTGGCGGTTGTTGGTACCCATAAGCTGGGTATCCAACTCCCCAGGGAGCTCCATAAGGCCCCTCAGGGTGGAGAGCATTGTAGTTCCATGCTGTCTGGTATGGGTCAACCTCAGCATAATTGTAGTTGGTGTGGCCCGGCTGCTCAAATGGGTTGTACGCCGCTGAACCGGCGTATGCAGGAATTGGGTTACCAAAACCCAATGGTGGTGGCGCGACAGGCGCGGAGTCTACCTCAGAGACGGGGTTTAAAGGCCCACTCATCTGTGGGTCTTCGTGGAGTGGCGGGTAGTGGCTGCCACTTGAAGGTAGAGGGGTGCTGATACGCACTCCTCCTCGCACGGACATCCGTGCATTTGATCTTCTTCGCCTCGGTGGCTCCGGAGGCAGCGGCTCAACTGGTGGTGGTGGTGGCGGGGTGACTGCCACAAAACGCGAATCCTCAGAAGGATCCTGCTGCTGCTGGTGAGGCGATGAATGGTGAGAGGGTGTAAAATACCAGTCATACTGGGTGAATCTCGCCTGGTAGCTATCTGGACCACGGTAAGGTGATCCATGAAACGATGACCCATCAGAAATTTCGATGGGGTGCGCAGGGGTTCCGGACGGTGGCTCTGCGGGATCGGTGTCCTCGTCCATGTCCATCGCATGGTCACCTGAGAAGTGGTCTTCAGGTCCTAGTGGGTTAAAACCCACTGGTTCTTCAATGTAGTTTGCCGGGTTGAACCGGCTTTGGAAGACAGGTGTCGGGTCATTAAAAGAATGGTGAGAGTTGGATCTTTGGAGAGGGATGAAAGAAGGTTGTGGGTTATGGGGCTCATTTTCAGATTGGGCCCCGAAAGAATGGAGATAGGATGGTGACGAACTTAGCGAGACGGATCGCCTCGCTGGCTCTATATACGTCCTCCAATGTTCCTGTGGACTTGTACTCATAGTGACCGATGGGGTTCGTCTGTGTGATGGCCCGGCGTCATGGTCGTGGCCTGTGATTGGTGCCTTTCCTCTTCCCCTCAAGAATCTCGGTGGCATGATTGAACCTGTCAACATAAACAAAGATAACAACAAGGAAATATATAAAGGACAAAAATAAAACAAGTCAGGATTTGTCCTAAGTTCTTTGTCAAGACTAGAAAATTGAGGAATGTGCAACTGTGTAACTGAGATTAAACACAAAAGGCTAGTATTTAATTCACTCAGTATTGGCTCTGATACCAACCTGTCACACCCCGATATTTTCACGTATTACCGGTGGGGAGTATCGTGACGTAGTTGATATTATCATAGTTAAACAACACAATTTTAAATGCACAGCGGAAGCAAAAGATGAATCACATTACAAACCGAATAAATAGTAATATCAAAGTATCACAACGGACTGTAATGGATCCATAGGCGAATCGAAAGATAAAAAGATCATTGTTCAACAGACTTTAACATCTAAAGCTTGCAAGACTTGGTTAATGATGTAAGGAGTAGCCAGCCTATTCCGTATAGTACCTGCACTTAGTCTTTTTGGGAAAATACGTCAGTTTGCACTGGTAAATACAATTAACTGACTCATTTTGAAAAAAGTTTAAGAAAATTGGTTTAAATGCACAAGGCACAAAAATCTTTTATAACTTGGGACAATTATTTAAAAATAATCTTGAATACAGTTTTACTTATTTGTCGTCCGTCAGGGCCGGTTAGAAGAGCCGGACAAGATTAACTGACATGCCACAGGTATAATGCCCACAAGGTTGATTCCTTTAAGTGGATTACCAGTTTTTACATAATGCAACTGTCAGGTGTATGCCTACACCCCGTGCTTAGGTCGTGGCCATTTCATGAATGATGTCAAGGATATCCAGGACATGGTTATTTAACCCCCAAAGGCCATACACCAAATAATATAGATTAAAACAGGTTATGTAAATACATTAATCACAATCCGATATAAATGACTACACACCCGACCAAGTGGTATTATTATAATACCGTATCCCAAGCCCGTATAGGGAAAATAAGTTAAGAGTATTTACCTGAGCAAGTATAATTCACAAACAGCAAGTACACGTAGCTTTTACCGAGCTCCTAATCTGGAACAAAGGTTTTAATAACCTATTAGATTCCTAACGGGTCTTTAATTAAGCCTAAACTTAGACCGGTTAGTTTTAAAGAAAGATACGGTTCAAAACGCACGATTAAGTGAAGAACGGATTAGAATGGGTTTCAGACCCGACAAGCTTGCATACTTTTTTAATATGGGTAAACTAAACACATTCTGGATTTTGAGATCAAAATGATAAGGTTTGACCCGTTTCAGCTAATTTATGCAAACTGGTTACATAAACCGAACCGAACGCGAAAAATGTGTAACGGGTAACCATAAGAGTCATATACAGGTTCCGTAAGTTAATATGCCTTAAATATGTTGGGATATCAGCGGGATACCTTCCGTTATGCCCAAAATGAATTTAAACTCAAACTATGCCCCGTAGGGGCATTTTGGTCATTTAAAAGCTTATAAAAGAGTTTTAAATATGAATCTGAGTTTTAGGTCTGATATATTCAGTAAAATACTTATTTTTATAAGTCATAACAGTAGGGTATGGTATATAGGTGAAATTTACCTTTTATAACTAAACTATGCACCGTAGGGGCATTTTGGTAATTTCACATAAGCTTAAAGGTCAAAATAGGGAATCTGAGTTTAAAACTTTTGCTTACTGTACAAATATAAAAATTTACTAAAAATATCAGTAGGTATGAAGTCCTATATATTAAAAATAGTTTTAATACATACTATGCGTTTAAAACGCGTAAAAGGCGATTTTAAGCGATTTCCGGGTTTTTAAAGAAAAGCTGATATTTTTATCATTCCAGAAAGCTCAAAATACTTTATTTATTATATAAAATCAGTATCAAAAGGTTTGGTATCAAAATATTATGTAAAACTCATTTTATAGGCCAAAAGGGCAAAACCGACAATTACCGAATCAAAGCTAGAATCCTATGTTATACTCAGCCTAAAAGTAAATAAAAATCTTCAAAAATCCCAAAATATTATTTTATATCAGTAAGTAAAAAGTTTGGTGTCAAAAATTGGGTTTAGATAGGCTTTATGCTAATTACGCCGTTTAATTAATAAAAAGCTTCTTAATTACGCTGTTGAGCATAACTCCTAATCTAGACCTCAAACTAATGTCAAAATTTAGGGACAAGTTTATAAATTAGTAATAAATGTTTTTGTCCTCTCACATTTTCAAAAATATCATTTTAAGGTCAAGAGGGCATAATGGTCAACATTTAGGCATATAACGGAAACATGCATATGAATCAGATAACTAATGAACCAAGTTGTATAATCACAGAGGGTTATACTAACATGTAACCTGGTCCTAATAAGGCTCTAAGGCATTTCTAAACTATGCTCTAATGGGTCAGAACTGAAAGTCAAAGTAAAGGTACACTTATGCGACTTTCGGTTCCGAACCGAGCTTATACTGAAAATTGTCGGGTTGAACATGTTTAGACATGTTCTTACATTAATTACCAAGTTATATTAGTGATAAAACAGGTTGCATGGCTTCTACATTGCTAATTATGCATTTATTTGAAAATAAGCTTTCTGTTGACTTTTTATAATTATCTTTGACCCGACAATTGACCTAGTAAGAGTGGGAATTAGAGAGTACCCTTTTAAGGGTTTATTACCCACATAATTACCAACTCATAGGTACTTTCAATTTGAGATTTGACTGGACAAATTGTGATTAATCACGAAGTCAAACTTTAATTGCAATGGTTTGACTTTAGGCTAAATAACAAAGTAAAACTGAATTAAGAAGGGTTAAGGACACTTACTGAAGTCCTACGTACGACTAAGAATCCCTAGGAAGTGGTCTTGAGCTCCAGAAATCTTCAGAATTGAAGTTATGCAAGTTTCCAAGTGATGTGCTCAATGTTGCAACAAATGAGCCTCTTATATAGGGGGTTAAATGCAACAAGATGGTGCCAAAGAAGTCTACCACTGATGTTAGATCACCCCCAAGTGTCCCTATGCATGTAAAACTACTGTCCACGCTCCTAGAATCCAAAAACCATGCATAGAAGTCGGTTACACAGGCTGGACTGGCACCTGCAGGTGTTTTCTATCGCTGTAGGTGTCACGCGACCCGCGTAAGACTCCCCATATGTCTTACGCGGCCGGTATGAGCCCCAGAACAAGTTAAAACAAGTTTTAGCTATTTGCATTTTGACCCCTGGTCCTTTTAAAAGTGGTTTTAAGTTCATTTCTTGCACTTTTAACCCTCTAAACTGATTTCTAAGGACCTTAAGACATAACCAAGCTTAGTTAAGTCCTTGGTTAACTTTATGATCACCCGAAAAGTCATAAATTTCAACGTTGACGCTTTTAACCCCTCATATACGAATATTAGCATAACTTTCTCATACGTTATCGAAACCTTGTGAAATTTTTATCACTTATTCCAGTGAGCATATTTAATCGTTAAAAAGCTTCGGGTTCGCTAAAAGGTCACTCAGAGGTATAAATTAAACATGTTGACACATTTAACCCCTGTAGTTTCTAATCTCTCACTTTCTTTCACAATTGGCTTCGTATGATCCATAATTCATTCGTTTAAGGGTATAAACATCATGTAGGGTTAATGAAAGGTATATTTATCCATTGTTGACACTTTGAATCCTTTTATACACGTAGATTCTTTGTTTGTCAACTTTAGTCCCTCATAAGTGATCTTTTACACGTTTAAAGCTCACGACACGTGTCGATATCATATTGGACATGAAATTACGAGGTGTTACACATACAATACTTAATATGTGTTTCTCCTTTGGCGTTTATCTTTTCAGACCCTTTCCTGACAGAAAAACCACAAGTCGTCGCATACCTAACATACAATGAATAACAATCATCGAGGCTTGGTAATATCATACCTATTTTTGGCTTTATCTCTTCACTAACGTCGGGAATGATCAATGGAAAACCAGTTTTTGGGCAAAACCTTTCATTAGAAGAAACACACTCGTCTGAAAAAACACTTTGAGAACGAATTAAGAAAATGTTATTGGGGGATATTTAACAGAGAAAATGTCTCCTTAAAACATATCGATGAAAACTACATTAATTGAATAATAAACAATAGGAATAACTGATGTTACTCTCTTAATAAAACATATTAATGAAAATGCCATAATGAATACGACATAATGAAAACGTCATTAGTTGAATAATAAACAATATGAAGAACTGATGTTACTGCCTTCCTAAAACATGTTAATGAAAACGCCATAAGTTGAGTAATTAACAAATAGTAAGAACTGATGTTTACAAATTAACGTCAATATTCACAACTAATCAGATATACATAACCAGGTGTAAAACGCCATTGATTGTAAACAATAAGCATATATTAGATCCCAAACGACAATTAACATTAATAATGAAAACGCCAAATATTGAATATAGGAAGAACGCCATTGAAACATAAACGTCATTTTCAAATATCACTTTGAAAAAAAAACGCCACTGAAACAAGCATAAAGAACAAAACCCCGTATCTGTTGCATGATTTGCTATAACACATATGAAAACGCCATCAAATATTACGTTGTAGAACGGAATCCACGTTAGACGCTATAGATCTCGGAAGCTTGGAAAGGAGGTAACTGCTAATACGAAATTTTAGGAATTTTGTTTGAAACGGAATTGTAACGCCATTTATTGAGGGGAACATGGACAATGACAATCGTGCCCCTGCATATCATTTAGCGCCCCCTGCCACGTGTTCGACCAGTATCCATTCTCACCGTTTTCACACTTCCAATTGTTTTCACATTACTTGACGATTACATGAAACACATCGAGATACGAGTTAGTATGTGAACATGAAAGTTAATTCTAAATGGATTAATTACTTGTCTTTATGTGTTACATATGTAATATAAAAGAATATATATTTAATAAAATTTATAT
Organism: Helianthus tuberosus; assembly: GCA_030545235.1. Lineage (NCBI taxonomy): Eukaryota > Viridiplantae > Streptophyta > Magnoliopsida > Asterales > Asteraceae > Helianthus > Helianthus tuberosus. The sequence goes on from CM060372.1 coordinate 5,324,923, forward strand.
AACAATCACCAACGGATCATCGAGTCAAACCTATTTCAAATAATAACATTTCATCATGTCTAGTGAGTTGGGTAAACACTTGCAAGACATACGTACGATATAGATAATAAGGTGTCCTATATGTGTTAGGTTGGTCGTACTTGTTTTTTTGGGCTTTATAGCTTTTACACACGGATTTCGAGATGAGTAATCACGGCCACTCTTTTACTGTTTACTAAATTTGGGAGAAAAGCATACGGTTTTGTACGAAATGATTTACACTTGCATGTTAGTTGATTCTAGTTCTAGTTGTACCTATTATCAATGTTGTAGAAGGCGCTAGTCAAGCGGTGAGGTACCACCTAGGGATTAACCGGGATTAATAGGGATTAATCGGATTGCACTTTTTTAAGTATAATTTTACAAATTTATATATATATATATATATAGATAACTTTATACTTTTTATTAATAACTTTACAAGTTTAGGAGATAACTTTATACTTTTAATTAATGAATTTAAAAGTTTACGAACCATATGTAAACTAGTGAAAGATAGAGGGGGTTAAATGTTAAAATACCTAAACTTAAATGTTAAAATAGGTTTATAACTAAAATTTGGGCTTTAAACCATGGGCCAGGTTTCAAAAATTGGGTTTTTTGAGTCAAAAAACATGGGACGATTAGTCCGATTTTGACCGATTTTGACCGATTTTTGCCGATTTTGTCCGAATTTGACCGATTTTGACCATAACCGATTTTTTGACCGACTAGCTTAAATTTAGGCAGTAACGCACCGACTAGCGCCTTGGCGCCGATTAATCGGCCGCCTAGGCCGATTTCTGCAACATTGCCTATTATATGAATACAAGTATTATGATTATTTTCGAGAGCTCAGGAAAGCCCTCTTGTTTAATGAACTGTAACCCTTAGCTATGGACTTAACCAAGGAATATCGCGAATAGTCCTATAGGGTTGACGCCCCACCTTTGGTTAGTAGCGCTAACCTGGTTAAGATAAAGGTGTTTGAAATTTTCGAAACGATTATATTGTATTGGGAAACCATAGGACAGGCATTCTCAGTCTAAGATTTGGTTATAGGCTCATATTGTTACATCGGTCATAGTCCTTGCTAGACTTTGATTTGGTTATTCACGAATAACACCTTTTTCATGCAAACGGTTTTCAAAATATTGTTTATGTTTTATTTACTTATCGATCTAAATCGTGTTCCTCACCAACATTATGTTGGCAATTGTTAGTATGCCTGTATGACTATTAGCTGTGAAAACCTTTCATGTTACATCGCTAATGATTACGCCTTTGCGGTGTATGACAAGTGATACTTATTTTTATGTACGTTTTCAGTTTTTTGTTTTGATGTACAAGTTATTGTAAGTTTTGACACCGCTAAGTCTTGATACAAATGTAAGGATGGTGTGTGATGTGCACAAAATGCAACATATAAATTACATCAATTGTGGCATAAAACTAACCCTTTTTTAGTACTAATGTTGGAAAAAGTGTGTTTTTGTCTTCATTTTGTATTTTCAGGATTAAATGAGTTCAAATTAACAAAAGAAGCAAAAAGGCAGCTAAATCTAACATAAATACAAGAAAAGGAACAAACGTCGCATGCCCGACCCCCCGACAACATCTTCCCAAACAAAACCAAGAAGACAGAAGGCTGAACACGCCCCGTGCTCAGTGAACACGGGTGCGTGCCCAAGTGCCAGTAGAAAAGACAAAGTAGTAGAAGCTTCTATCGCCCACCACGGGGTCGTGCTCAGCGGAAACGGGGCCGTGGTCAACTCTAAGATTCGCAGAATCTGGGGAAATCTTGATAGTACAGATTTGCTTCTGCACACGGGGGCGTGCCCAGTGGACACGGGGGCGTGCCCAGTGGACACGGGGGCGTGGTCAACTGATGCAGACAAACTGCAATTAATGAAGAAAGAGAAGGATGTTGGACACGGGGCCGTGCCCGAGCTACTGTTCAGCCTATAAATAGGGGTGCTTGGCTCAATTGCAAACTATCCCTTGGCACACCATCTCTCTCACACTTCACCCACCACCCACCACCACCATAACACCATCATCCACCACCATCATCCATTGTCCATCATAGAGTGTGTGAGTCGTCTCAGGATCCAAGATTGATCGTAAGAGTTCTTGACAATCAAGGCCATGTTTGCCTAAGTCTCTTACATCACTTGGTGAAGACAAAGTGTCTAGTGTAATACTTTTTATTTTTAATCTTTTCGCACTTTTTACTTGGTTATGTATTAATGACTTTAATAACTAGTTTCTTATGTTGAAGGTGATTTTTCCTTATCGTTTGTCCGTGATGTCTTGGCATTATTTTACTGTCTATATAAAATAAAATATTTTCACCATTCATATCTCCACGGTCTATATAGAGGTATGTTAGCTACCTGGTCGGGGGTTAAGGGAACGGTTTGGTAAGAGTCTTGCCTTGTTCAGTGTATAGATCCTGCAATGACCTGGGTCAAATTTAGTAGGACCTCCTTCAATACTTAACGGTATTGGATGGCGGGGGCCCAAACTCTTTGATCCCCTCATATGTAAGCTACTATTAATACTTTAATCCGGCTACTTAGGATTGTATCCCTGCTGACTCAGACTACGTAGCCGAGGGTAACGTCACCTTCAAAAGAGGGTCCTACCATAATATGCATTAATAACTTAATTAATTATCTTTCAATAATCCGACCCTTTAGGATTGTATCCTTGCTGACTCAAACTACTGGGTTGAGGGTAACGTCACCTTCAAAAGAGGGGCCTACTACAATAACTAAGATAATCTCTTAAAAAGTGCAAAAGTGCGGAAATAATCAAAGGTTACACTAAACACGAGTCGGAGCCAAGTGATTCATCTTATCTATCTGTTTTTACTTTTATTTTATTTTCAGCATTTTAGTTAGTTTTTATTTTTCTAGTTTAAAACCTTTTTCTAACCTTTTGATTTGATTAGACGTTGAGGATAAACCGGTACTAAAAGCTCTTGTGTCCTTGGACGACCTCGGTATCTTGCCAACACTATACTACGCTCACGATGGGTGCACTTACCCATATGTGTGTTTGGTGTTAGTAAAATATCGTGTTTTATAAATTTAAAACTTGACTAACGTGTAAAAAGGGCTTAAAAATATACTTAAATCCATATACACACCAACCCGCATCAAGTTTTTGGCGCCGTTGCCGGGGACACAAGTATTTTAAGAAAGCTTAAAATCGATGGCCTAATCAGTTTTTCAAAACCTTTTTCAAAACGCGCGCACATTTTTCTGCATTTTAGTTTAGTTTTGCATTTACAGTAAGTTGAACACGGGCCGTGCTCACTGAACACGGGGCCGTGCTGCACATTTTTCATAAAACACCCAGATACAGAACCTGAACACGGGGCCGTGCTCACTGAACACACCCCGTGCTCATAGAAATCAGTAACTTTAATTAAAACGCCCAGATACAGATTCTGTACACGGGGCCGTGTCCACTGAACACGGGGCCGTGCCCAGCATCTGTTTCCGTTTTTATTTTTGTTTTCTGATCTCGAGATTTGGTTGTGGTCTGCTGAGTGATTCTTATGGATTAATACTCAGGAGGTTACAACTACACCTATGAGGAGGATGATTATATTAATAACTATTGCACTAATTGTGGTGACCCGCACTCGGTTCAATATTGTAACTTATATCAACCATCCACTTCATACACCTACTATGAGGAGCCCAGGTACTAGCCATCAACTTCATACACATCCTATGAAGACCAAAGGTATGAACCTCCTCCCTCATACTCATATTTTGATGAACCAAGGTATGAGCCTTCTTACTCATACTTTGAGGAACCAAGATATGACCCACCACCTTCATATGCTTACTATGAGGAACCATGGCATGAACAATCCATCTCATATGAGTATTATGAAGAACAAAATTACGACCCTTATCCATCATATGCTTACAATGAAGAACAATGGTGTGAACCATCTACTTCATATGGGTATTATGAGGAACAAAGGATCGAACAACCGGATTCAAGCTTTGAAAATCCCGATCCTTTTTCTATAACCGAAGTGACCGATAGGATATTAGAATACCTTAAAGTTATCGAGCGCTATATAAAAGAATCTCGCGCAAGGGAAGAGGAGTCCCGCGCAAGAGAAGAATTAAATCAAGAAGAGATAACTAAAAGTGTAAAAATGGAAGAACAAATAAGTGAAGAACCGACACATGAGTTAAACAATGAAAAAGGTGAGTCTGACAACGTTAACATCCAAGAAGAGTCTAATTTTGAAGAAATTAATCTCTTGTCACCTTCTTTTGAAAATCATTGTTTAGTTCCCACTCATGCTAAGTTTTTAAAAGAGTTAAACACTAACACTAAAATTGACGAAACGGTAAGTGTTAAGTTAACTAATGATCAAACCTCACTAATAAAAGAAGACCCATTTGAAATTAACATTACACTGGTTCCATGTTTCTTTCAAAATTCATTTATTAGTAATGTCACTATTGATAAAGATCTTTGTGTTAACATAATGCCCAACTACATTTTCGAAAAATTAAGTATTAGTGATTTTTCTCCACTTCAAATACCCATTTTTCTATCTAATCGGAAAATAATAAAATCGATCGGTGTAGTTGAGGATGTCTTGGTTCAAACAAATTAATTGGTAATCCCAACCGACTTTGTCATCCTAGATGATGCTCCTCTAATGTTGGGACGACCATTTGTAAAAACTCACGAAGCTTTGAAAAACCGGAAGTACAACAATCTACCTCTTCAATTAGGGGCATTTAAAAAGAGTGTCGATCTTGAGCGGTCAATGAAATATCCATTCGGCAATAATGACCCCCTAATTGAAGATGAAGATGAACCACCCGATACAAGTGAAAAGTTTGACCACTTTGTTGAAGAAGAGGTCACCATAGAACAAACTTTTAAAGTTCTTGATCAAAATGGGCAACCAAATAAGGAGTCTCCTAAAGACCCACCTCTTGAGCTCAAAGAACTTCCAAAAGGTTTGGAATATGCTTTTCTAAACAAAGATGGTAAAGCACCTGTAATTATTTCGTCTAAATTAGGTAGTTTAGAAAAAGAAAAATTAATTAGTCTTTTGAAAAAACACAAAAATGCTATTGCATGGAAGCTTGTAGATATTAAAGGAATAAGTCCTTCCATGTGCACGCACAAAATTTTAATGAATGATGACTACAAATCGGTAATACAACCACAACGTCGAGTAAATCCAAATGTTCAAGAAGTGGTTAAAAACGAAGTCATCAAATTACTTGACACCGAACTTATTTATCCTATCTCCGATTGTCCTTGGGTAAGTCCCGCCCAAGTAGTTCCCAAGAAAGGAGGTATACCGGTAATAACTAACGAAAAAAATGAATTAATACCAACGAGAACCGTCACAGGATGGAGAGTATGTATAGATTACAGACGATTAAATGAAGCAACAAGGAAAGATCACTTTCCTTTGCCCTTCATTGATCAGATGTTAGAAAGATTATCCGGTCATAAATTTTGCTATTTCTTGGATGGTTTTTCAGGTTACTTTCAAATCCCGATAGCACCCGAAGACCAAGAAAAGACAACTTTCACATGTCCCTATGGAACTTTTGCTTATCAACGCATACCGTTTGGTCTATATAATGCCCCTGCAACATTCCATCGTTGCTTGGTAGCCATCTTCCATGACATGATAGAAAAGACAATATAAGTCTTCATGGACGACTTTTCTATCTTTGGGGATTCGTACGACCAATGCCTCGATAACCTTGAACGAATGCTATCCCGATGTGAGGAAACTAACCTCGCCCTTAATTGGGAAAAATGCCATTTCATGGTAACAGAGGGAATAGTACTCGGTCACAAAATCTCAAGCGAAGGAATGGAGGTTGATCGAGCCAAAATAGACACCATTTCTCGATTACCACCCCCATCCTCCGTTAGAGCTATCAGAAGTTTCCTAGGGCATGCCGGATTTTATAGGCGATTTATTAAAGATAATTCAAAAATTTCAAGACCTCTAACAAAATTACTTGAAAAAGATGGCCTTTTCATCTTTGACAAGGATTGCAATCAAGCGTTTCTAACCCTAAAGGAAATGCTAGTCAATGCACCTATCATGATAGCACCTGATTGGAAATTTCCTTTCGAAATCATGTGTGATGCAAGTGACTTTGCAGTTGGAGCTGTCTTGGGACAAAGAAAAGTAAAGCATTTTCACCCAATTTATTATGCTAGTAAAACACTTAACGATGCACAAGAAAATTACACAACAACTGAAAAGGAATTACTAGCCGTGGTATTTGCTTTTGATAAATTTCGTTCTTATCTTGTTCTTTCTAAAACTATAGTCTATACAGATCATGCAGCCATTCGATATCTATTCAAAAAGCAGGACGCAAAACCACGTTTGATTCGGTGGATTTTACTCTTCCAAGAATTTGATATTGAAATCAAAGACAAAAGAGGAGCAGAAAATACCGCGGTAGATCATCTTTCGCGCTTAGAAGACCCAGCTTTGGAGGCAACCAGGGACGAGCAAATCAACGAAAAATTTCCAACAGAGTCCCTAGAAATGGTGGAATACAAAGAAGAACCATGGTACGCCGACTATGCTAACTACCTAGCTAGTATAGTCGCAAAAGGTTGGCCACATCATCAAAGAAAAAATTTCTTTGCTAATGTGAAGCACTATTTTTGGGAAGATCCATATCTTTTCAAAATATGTGCCGACCAACTCATCCGACGGTGCGTACATGGTAGCGAAGCACGTAGAATTCTCCGCCATTGTCATGAAGGTCCATACGAAGGACATCATGGTGCCGCTAGTACCGCACGAAAGGTATTTGATTCAGGATTTTATTGGCCAACCATTTATAAAGACGCCCAAAGTCTTGTCAAGACATGTGATGCTTGCCAAAGGACAGGTAATATTTCTTCCAAAAACGAAATGCCACAAAACAGGCATTCTTGTTTGTGAAATTTTTGATGTGTGGGGACTCGACTTTATGGGACCTTTTCCACCGTCAAAAGGAAACAAATATATACTTGTGGCAGTAGATTACTTGTCTAAATGGGCCGAGGCCGAGGTACTTCCAACAAATGATGGAAGAGTCGTGGTAAGATTTCTGAAAAAACTATTCTCTCGTTTTGAAACACCTAAAGCATTAATAAGTGATAAAGGTACCCATTTTTGTAACCATCAACTTGAAAAAATATTAACAAGATATGGGGTCTATCACCGGGTGTCAACAGCATATCACCCTCAAACAAACGGACAAGCCGAAGTGACTAATAGAGGTTTAAAACAAATACTCGAAAAAAATGTAGGGTTAAATAAAAAGGAATGGGCCGATAAAATAGATGATGCTTTATGGGCTTTTCGAACTGCTTATAAAACAACAATAGGTACAACCCCATATAAGCTCGTCTATGGAAAATCTGTCATTTGCCAGTAGAAATTGCACACAAAGCCTACTGGGCAATTAAAAATGTAAACTTAGATTTAGAATTTGCCGGTAGAAATCAATTTTGTCAATTAAATGAATTAGACGAACTTAGGAATTATGCATACTCAAACTCCGAAATTTATAAGGCAAGAATGAAAAACTTACATGACAAACATATTAAGCCTAATGAATTTCGAGTAGGAGATCAAGTTCTTTTGTTTAATTCACGACTTCGACTATTTCCTGGTAAATTAAAGTCTAGGTGGTCAGGACCTTTTTCCATCATCCATGTTTTCCCACACAGTCTAGTAGAAATTAAATCTCGGAATGGAATTCCATTCAAAGTCAATAGCCAACGGCTGAAACTCTATCAAGGATTCATTGAGGATGAAGAGGAAGAGATCTCACTTCAAACGGTCAAAGAGTAAAAATAACAACATCATACCTGGTAAGTTACGAACAAACGGGATGACATCTAAATCGGTAAGTCTACTAACCAAGTTTTTAGGAAAACAAAGGGCACTCACACGAGCACTTAAAAAAATAAAATAAAATAAAATATTTTTGCTCGGCACGAGGCCGTGTCCACTGGACACGGGGCCGTGTCCGCGCGACTGTCGGGATAAAATCCCTTTTTCATAACAGTTACACCATTCCACACGCCCCGTTTCCCCAAAAACGCTCTGGTTCAAGGCAATTTTCCGCAGATTTCCGACGTCTCCTCTACTTCTAACAACATCAAGGTATGATTCTATCATCATTAGTAGTTAGATTAAGCATTTGCATGTAGTTGAAACATCAAAAATTTGGGAAAATCTAGGGTTCTTGAACTTCATCCGGATCGAACCTCAAATTTTTGCCTAAATCTGTTAGCATTTAGTTAGATTAATGTTATAGGAAGTAAATCCACTTGTATTGTTCATAGATTCGCCTGATTTCTCACAAAAAACCCCAAACCCTTGTTTTTGAACCGAAAAAGATAAAATTGAAGGGGTAAACGGGTTGTTTTGGGAAAAACGGCACTTGGGGTTTCATTTTCGGGGGAAACCGCACCTATTGGACCAAAAATTTTCAAGTTTTCGAAACCGGGTCGAAAAATGAAGTTTTTGTGTAACAGACACCTGGACACGGGGTCGTGTCCGCAGAACACGGGGCCGTGTCCAACTCGCTGTTTGCAGTTTTGTCCGAAAATTCTACTATTTTGTGCTAACTTTTGGTGTATTCTTTCAGATGTCGAAGAAATTCACAAGGTTTAACGCAGATGAGCTCGATGCTAGGGCAAGATATGAAGTGCTTCAAACAAGACCGGAAGAATACCCAAGACAAGTGTGCACGGATCTGTTAGCAATGGTGAACCAACTTGAACGGTTTAACAACCTCGTTGCCGGCCCACTGAGAGTCGCCCTAACCACTCGACTTCGTTCAGTCCACGAGTGCACTATGGAATTCTATAGCACCTTCACGTTCCATTCAAGGTGTGACCCGTTCGACAGTGATGGGGTGGTATTCCGATGTGGTGGAACTAGGTACTCGATTTCGATGGCACAATTTGGGTCGATAGTTGGGCTGTATGCGGAGGAAGATGCGGGTAATGAAGAGAACACCGGAGGAATGCGAGAGATGGATGAGAACGATCGCCAAGCCGCGTGGGCTCAGATTGGTGAAGGGCACTACAACCCGAGCAGCACTAAGAGCACTAAGTTGAGGGACCCACTCTATCGATACATCCATAGGCTCCTCGGTTACTCTCTTAGGCAAAGGCTTGATAGCGGTGGCCTTGTTGGGTTGAGAGATTTGATAGTCCTTCACTGCATTCATAACCGCAGACACCTCGATGTTCCGTTCCTCCTGCTCCAAAACATGCATTTGAATAAGCTTGCTACTCCACCAACCCCTATCTTCTTTGGAGGGTGGATATACCTTCTCTTCAAGCACTTCACCAACATACCTAGGTCCTTCGAGAGGAGCCCATGGTCGGGAAGGGTGGATGTACACATCTGCCGTTCCATGAACTTAATTTATGAAGCTGAAGACGGGACAGTTAGCTTTCAAAGGATGCAGGGGCATGCATGGAACCCGCAAGCGGCACTCGTCCTTCACGCTCCTCAGTACCAGTACCAGCCCCACGGTGATCCGGGCCAGTCCTCCTCACAAGGAGGCGGTTTTCCTAACTTCCAAAGTTTACATGATTTGTTGCAGGAAAACCTCATGTGCACCAGGAACACCTATAACATGGCGAGCAACACGTACGCCCGGGTCGAAGCTATTGAGAGAAACATATCCGACATTCAGGATGACATAGGGAGCATCCGGGAGTACATGGCGGGGCACGGTGGAGGAGATGATGACGATGAGGACGAGGATATGGACTAGGCGGGAGGAGTGGAGTAAGGAACATTTGGTTGAAGATCCCACAGGTTAACCCCTCTTTATCTTGAACAATTTCCGGCCTGCGTGCTGAGTGTTGAATAATTTACTTTTCTTTAACTCTTTTTATTTTCTGCATTTGTTTTTCTTTTTAACTTTGTAACGTGGATGTTGAACTAGGTAATTTAGGATGTTTGCTATGGTTTGGTGTTGTGTTTATTGATAAAACAGGTACATACGAGGCTTAGAGCACTAAGCATTAGTGCTACTAAAGCCGGGACAGGAAAACCGAAGCCAGAAACTTGTTTTTCAACTTTGCAGATTGTCTACACGGGGTCGTGTCTAGCCGACACGCCCCCGTGCCCACTCCCTCAGACCTGCTGTTTGTGTTAATTCTGCAGACTTTTGACAGACACGGGGTCGTGCCCAGTGAACACGCCACCGTGTCCACCTTCTGTAAGTTTTCGTTACTGGTGCCTGAACACGGGGTCGTGTCCATCGGACACGGGGCCGTGTCCAAACGCCCAGTAACACAAATTTTTGTTTTTACACACCTTTTTACACATTCAATCAACCTAAAAACTTATTTTTGGGATACATTGAGGACAATGTGTAATTTAAGTGTGGGGGATGCAAAAACTTTGAATCCTGCAAATCCTAATAACAAGCCTTACACAAAACTCTATTGGAACCGCTAATCACCCCAATTTTTTTCAAAAAAATTCATTTTTTTTACTTGTCTAGTTTAACTCAGGAATTTCAAGTTCTAAAAAGGTTATATTTTTACAAATTTACAACCGATAGCGTCGTGATAAAAAGAACCAACATAAGAAAATTATGAAACGGCATGACAAGCTTAGTTAAAATTTGATTATATATACTTGATCACATAAAAAAACCCCATTCCCAGAAAAGTGAGTTTTGAGCCTTTATTGAGCATACAAATATATATCTTTAAACTAAATGCTCATTTTTCGTTTCTTGTGTGAATAGCCGCTTGGTTCTTACGACTCTAGAACTTGCCACGACGATACATTCCCGGTCCTTACCAACTTAAACCCGAGTAAGTAAATGATGGAGGCATTAGGACTAACCCTTTTTATTTCTACACCATTATTTTTTTTACCACATACCCAAAATCCCCCTAGTTAACCCCTTTGAGCCTAAACCATTTCATTTCATAACCCAAACCAAACACCCTTTCACCCACCAAAACTTTTTTTATTTTTAACCCTTTGTTTTAGTAACAAGCTCGGTTTTCCGTATGACTTTTCAAAAAAAAAAAAAAATCGATGATGAAGCAAAATAAAAATAAACAAACAAGTTCATCTAAAAATAACTTTGTTTGAATAAAGGCTTCATCAAAATAAAAATTGAAAAAATAAAAAGTCTTACGAAAACCGACGTTTTTTACGCTTTTCGCCCTTTTACTAACCACTAACCCAACCACCTACCTTTAACCCAAGCCTAACCCCTCACCCAAAAAGTCCTCTTGATATTTACAAAGGTATATCGTTAAAAAGGAGGAGGATTGATTGCTTGGCAAGCCTATGGTAGGAGTAAGTTCCATGCCGCTCTCGAGTGATTCACTAAAATACATCTTCGGCCGAGTGTTGAGTGATCCCCGTGAGGTATGTGAACTTGTATATAAATGGAATTTTAAAAAGGCATGTTATGCCCTAGTAAGTAATTTATCTTATGAAAAGTTTTTAAATAAATCATGACGAATAGGATTGTAAATAAATATAAATAAAACTTAATAAAGAATCTTGGAAATCCCGACACTCTATAACAAGCCCAAAACCTTCTCTTCTACCCATTCCATTTGGGAGTGTAAAACCACATTATAAAGAGTTTTGCTTGAGGACAAGCAATGATTCAAGTGTGGGGGTATTTGATGTGCACAAAATGCAACATATAAATTACATCAATTGTGGCATAAAACTAACCCTTTTTTAGTACTAATGTTGGAAAAAGTGTGTTTTTGTCTTCCTTTTGTATTTTCAGGATTAAATGAGCTCAAATTAACAAAACAAGCAAAAAGGCAGCTAAATCTAGCATAAATACAAGAAAAGGAACAAACGTGGCATGCCCGACCCCCCGACAGCATCTTCCCAAACAAAACCAAGAAGACAGAAGGCTGAACAAGCCCCGTGGTCAGTGAACACGGGGGCGTGCCCAAGTACCAGCAGAAAAGACAAAGCTGTAGAAGCTTCTATCGCCCACCACGGGGTCGTGCTCAGCGGACACGGGGCCGTGGTCAACTCTAAGATTCGCAGAATCTGGGGAAATCTTGATAGTACAGATTTGCTTCTGCACACGGGGGCGTGCCTAGTGGACACGGGGGCGTGGTCAACTGATGCAGACAAATTGCAATTAATGAAGAAAGAGAAGGATGTTGGACACGGGGCCTTGCCCAATGGACACGGGGCTATGCCCGAGCTACTGTTCAGCTTATAAATAGGGGTGCTTGGCTCAATTGCAAACCATCCCTTGGCACACCACCTCTCTCACACTTCACCCACCACCCACCACCACCATAACACCATCATCCACCACCATCATCCATTGTCCATCATAGAGTGTGTGAGTCGTCTCGGGATCCAAGATTGATCGTAGGAGTTCTTGACAATCAAGGCCATGTTTGCCTAAGTCTCTTACATCACTCGGTGAAGACAAAGTGTCTAGTGTAATACTTTTTATTTTTAATCTTTTCGCACTTTTTACTTGGTTATGTATTAATGACTTTAATAACTAGTTTCTTATGTTGAAGGTGATTTTTCCTTATCGTTTGTCCGTGGTGTCTTGGCATTATTTTACTGTCTATATAAAATAAAAGATTTTCACCATTCATATCTCCACGGTCTATATGGAGGTATGTTGGCTACCTGTTCGGGGGTCAAGGGAACGGTTTGGTAAGAGTCTTACCTTCTTCAGTGTATAGATCCTGCAAGGACCTGGGTCAAATTTAGTAGGACCTCCTTCAATACTTAACGGTATTGGATGGCGGGGGTCCAAACTCGTTGATTCCCTCATATGTAAGCTACTATTAATACTTTAACCCGGCTACTTAGGACTGTATCCCTGCTGACTCAGACTACTTAGCCGAGGGTAACGTCACCTTCAAAAGAGGGGCCTACCATAATATGCATTAATAACTTAATTAATTATCTTTCAATAATCCGACCCTTTAGGATTGTATCCTTGCTGACTCAAACTACTGGGTTGAGGGTAACGTCACCTTCAAAAGAGGGGCCTACTACAATAACTAAGATAATCTCTTAAAAAGTGCAAAAGTGCGGAAATAATCAAAGGTTACACTAAACACGAGTCGGAGCCAAGTGATTCATCTTGTCTATCTGTTTTTACTTTTATTTTATTTTCAGCATTTTAGTTAGTTTTTATTTTTCTAGTTTAAAACCTTTTTTCTAACTTTTTGATTTGATTAGACGTTGAGGATAAACCGGTACTAAAAGCTCTTGTCTCCTTGGACGACCTCGGTATCTTGCCAACACTATACTACGCTCACGATAGGTGCACTTGCCTATATGTGTGTTTGGTGTTACTAAAATATCGTGTTTTATAAATTTAAAACTTGACTAACGTGTAAAAAGGGCTTAAAAATACACTTAAATCCATATACACACAAACCCGCATCAGTGTGGTGTTTAGGTGGTCCCCCACTAAACGAACCAACCTGGGTTCGATTTCATTTCTTTTATGCGGTATAAATTTGATTTACTTTACTTTTTATCCAACCACAATGCTTATATAGGTTATATTGAGTTATATCGGATACGTCAAAACATGTGTTTTCATACGGTTTTCGCATTACATAATGATGGCACTAATCCCATTTAATATTTGCGATGTACCTGTGCCGTAACACGCGCACGCCTTATTACTAGTTCTATCTAATATAACAATAAATATATCATAGAATAACATTAATGGTAATTTTTAAAACTCGTCAAAAGGTAATCCAACTAATGTTTCATCATTTTAATGGTGCTTCGAATGACATGAATATCATTTTAGGGGTGTTCACGGCTTGGTTTGAAACTGTGAAACCATCCAAACTGGTGATAGGTTTGGTTTCACTGTCCAAACCAGCTATCGGTTTGGTTTCACCATCGCTTTTTTTCTTAACCTTAAGTCGGTCAGATTAAAAAAAGTTCAAAACATAGTGAACGATTTGGTTCACAGTTTCACAGTTTATACCCAAAACTGGCGATTTCGGTCAGGCGGTTTAAAAAAATTCAAACCGTAGTGAACGCGTGGGTTTACAGTTTATAACCAAAACCGACCATAAAAAACCGAACTGGATCGTAAAATTAATATATATTTTTATTTTTTAAAAACTGTTTATTTTTCATATATTTAACTATTTACATTTCTATTATATATTATGTTTAATTAAATTAAATTGGGTCTGAATTTTTAATAGAAATGTAATTGGAGCCCACATATTAAACCGATCTAACAGTTATTCTAACTTGTTTCCTTTTATAATTTAGCAAAAATTGTATGTGAGTAGGTTTCACTATTCATTTTGAGTGTTTTGATTTTCTGTTGGAGTTTGTAGGCCAACGAGTTGACGTTAGCCCGCGCGTTGCGGCGGGACGTTGGTTATAATTTTTCATTTGCTAACCTTAAACCATTTAGCCTCTAACGTAAGCTGGAATTAAATTAATTAACATCCAAACTAACAGATTGTTAGTGTCCTTAAGATTTTAACTGTGATTTTCAAGTATATTTGCGTTAAGCATCGGGGATCTTTGATGTATTTGTCGCAACGATTGACCACCAACATTGCGATCTTTGATGTACTTGTCGCAATGATTGACCACCAACATTCTCATTTGAGCAAGTAAGACAACCTAAAGTGTTAGAAGAAGCAGACTTTCGCACTCTTTTACCCTTAGATTTTTGTGAAGTATGCTTATCGAGTTGTAATGAAACTTTTGCTCAAAAAGAGAGTCAAAGTAACAATTGTATGATGCAAGAAGCTTCACGTGTCTTTTCAAGGCAGGTTCAGTGATCGGATCTCGATTAAAAACAATATGCATAATCGCAGCTATATCAATGAATGGTGTTTTAAGTTTCCTGTGAAGCAACGAAATGTAAAAAAGAGTAAACAAATATCAAATATATCTGGTGAATAATAAAAGACATCAAGTGCAGAACGCAACGCAGTTTGTTAAATACATGTTCAAAATAGACATTCAATATATTCGCAATAAAGAAAACTAAAAAAATTCTATGTAAAGAGATTTGAATAAATGGATCAAATAGGCATAAAAATGTCTTTAAACACTGACAAACACAATGAAACATATCAAGTTGTCTAAGTAAAAATAATTTGACAATGTAAATCCCCAATTACAACGGGTTTCGTTATACTTCTAACGTAATAGTAAAGTGTCACTTCATCTCCATTAAATTATTGTTTTCATATCAAATTATGCATCTAGAACACATCTAGAGGATTACTTGAGTGGCAAAAAAAGAACATTTATCTGGAGCAACACTTTGTTCCCATTCAATTATTCTACTGAATTATATGTAATAAAGGCAGAATTGCAAACTAAATAGTGTGGCTAAAAAATAAGTCAGCAGGCTAACCAATCATGTGCAAAACATTCATTGTTCATTTCTTGATGTAAAGATTATTACACATCATTGACAAATAAATAAGAAGTAATAAACGCCTTTTGTGTTCTTCTTTCTATTCACTTCATTTCATCTTTGTTATCTTAACCTACTCTGATCCATCCATTGAATGTGCTAATAAACTAAAAAACTTAAAGTCCACACTGAATCAACAAAAGACAGATTATTTCTAATTTAAATGGCCTTAACAAACCATCGAAAGCCAGATTTATGATAAACAGATCTTGAATTTGTAGCTGTTCAAAAAGGGGAAAAAAGAGCAAACAGTGAAAAGGCGTAACAATGTGAATAAATTGAAGAAATTTTCTTTCGATTTATATGCAAAAATTCATTCGCCGGTTATGCAAACATTAGTTCTCTGGTATTAATCTCCGGAACTAATATTTTAGAAATTTGGTTTAGATTAATTAGTCTAATAAAAGAACCAAACGGTGGAATCCATATATAATGAAACGATGCTATGCTATCCTAATGAAATGATGGAATCCACATTGACGACGGGCTAATGGGAGGCCCCATTTTACTCACTTTGGGCTGACTTCATGAAGGGCCCAACAAGGTATAAGCCCAAATAGCAAGTTGCCTTGCCCATTAAGGGTCTCTTCGTTAAGAATGAGCGGGAAACCGTAATCAGAAGGGGCAAGCCTCATTTAATGTTTAATAAGCAGAGGATCTTGGCTGGCAATCGTACTTCTCCGGCCAGAACATTAAATAAGGTTTCCATCATACCGTTAGGGGTCAGACACGTGTCTGAACCCCTCGAAAGCCCGCAGAATCCGTTGGATCACCTTGATAAAATATCTCACATGTGGAAAAAGGGCCAGGGATTATATAAGAGCTAAAGAGGATGGCCATAAGGCAGATCGGAGGTATCACATTTAATACTCTCTCATTTACTCTTCTCTCATTAATTCCGACCGACATTCCTATACATTCAATACACACGCACACGTATTTATTGGATTCACACCAAAGAGGAAATATTCCGGTGATCACACTCATCGGAAGAAGCTCCTCTCACTCTCCGGCAAGTTTACTTACTCTCACGCCGGAGCTTGGTCACGGATCCCCCTCCCGGGGCCCTCCGTGGCGAGGCTAACGGTTTATTCTTTTGTAGCTTCAAGGAACGGGACATCTTGACGTCAGCGAAGATCCATTTAACGTCAACCGGGATTTAGGTATTCGATATTGGCGCCATCCGTGGGACATCAGCCTGACCGGTGTCTTCACACAAAACTCCGACTTTAAAGATAAGCCTGTTCCAGAAACAACAACATGAATGTTACACCTGGTTCCCATGTCACCCTAACGGTGCAGAACGACCATGACAAAGTCACGGTGGAAGACATAACCCATGAGGAAGAGAATGAAAATCAGGTGGAAATCCTCGAAGAAGAAGAGACCATCACTCCAGATTTCGTCGCCATGCACAAAGACAAGCTAAAGAGATGTCTTGAGGATGTAGAAAGACAAGAAAAGCTTAACAGCCTCCGGGCTAGACTGTCTTTCGACACACCTTCTAACCAGGACGAAGTAAACCCTAAAAACAAAAGCGGTGGCAGTGACCCACTGGAAACATTTATGACTACCCTTAGACAGATGTCTTCAGAAGAAAAGGGAATACCTCAACACAGGAAAGAAACCGAAAGAAAAAGGAAAAGAGAAGGGGAACCAAAGCGGTGACGGTCTGGACCAGCCCTACCTTCCACGAGACCTGGCTGAAGTCTCGAAGTTCACCCGGAGGACTGCAGAGGCACCTATGCCCCCTAAGACAAAGCTACCTCCAGGTTTCGACCGATATGATGGGACAAGAGACCCTGAAGATCATCTTCATGCCTTCAGAGGTGCGGGGCAACTAGGGCGATGGCCCATGCCAGTTTGGTGCCATATGTTCGTGCAGACCCTGATGGAGGGAGCCCGACTCTGGTTTGACAGCCTCCCTCCTGGGGGGATTGACAGTTACGAAGAACTAAGTGAAAAATTCCTCAGGAACTTTGGTCAGCAAAGAAAGGTGGTTAAGAACCCAAACGAGATCTTACACATAAGGCAGAGGGATAACGAACGAATAGACCAATATATGGAAAGGTTTGTCAAGGAAAGCATGAACATCAAGGACGTCCCGGAAGTCATGAAAATCAGCAGTTTCATAAACGGACTGAAGCATGCACAACTATGTGAGAAACTGGGGGAAGAGTTCCCCCACTCGTTCGATAGTCTCATGGACAGGGTCAGAGCCTTTGTCAGGGGCAAAGAAACAGTCAGCAAAGCCAAGGAAACAGACATCCCACCCCGAAGGGTCACCCCGGTTGCAAAGCCTCTCGATAAAGGTACACCCTATTCCCGAAAGCCTGCTTTTGATAGAATGTTGCATGATAGAACGAGACCCTCGTACTCCCCATACAGACCTCGGGGGAGGGGCCCGTCCCCCTACTCTGAGAACTTCACCCCCTAACCAAAACCCCAAGTGAAATATTGACCACTGAGCGGGTAAGGAACTCCTTCCCAAGGCCACCACCCATAAAACCTGGGCCGAAGGCACAACCTGGCGAATATTGTGACTTTCACAAAGGATTCGGCCATAGAACTGATGATTGCTTGTACCTGAAAAGGGAAATAGAGGCCGCGGTAAAAACGGGAAAACTGGCCCATTTGGTTAAGGAAATTAAGGAAGGAGGGGGGATCGCAAAGGGAAAGATGCAAGGGAGCCTGGGAGGGCAGATGTAGACATGATTAGAAGGAGAAATGCGTTTGATACCACCAGGAGTGTAAAGGCCAGAATCCTGGGCTCCCCGGACTGCATGAAGGCTCCCATCCTAATGCCATACTTGGAGGAAAATGAGGTACAGCGGCTCCCGCTAAACATCTCAGCCATAATAGCTGGCCACAAGGTGGCCAGAATACACGTGGACGGAGGATATAGGGTAGAAGTTATATACGAGCATTGTTTCCTCAGGTTTGACTGGGATGTAAGAGATAGGCTTGAAGAGGATTCCATCCCTCTAGTAGGATTCAATAACAGTGTATCGCACCCCTTGGGAAAGATCAGACTCCCATTCACAGTTGGGGTAGGGGATCGGGTTCGAACGATAAACCTGACCTTCACAGTGGTCCGAGCACCCTCAAAGTACAACGCAATCTTAGGAAGACCTGGAATTGGGGACTTACAAGCACAGGCATCCACCCCCATGGAGCCTTGGTGTTTCAGACGCCTAAGGGCCTGGCTTGGGTAAAATCTGCATACGAAGTAATTTCTTCCGTGTCCGAGGGGGAAGCATCCGAGAAGCCCCGGAAAGAGGGAGTCGAGGAATGGGTCCTTTGCGATAGGTTCCCAGAGCAAACGATCAAAGTGGGAAGTCACTTAAGTGACAAATGCAAGAGTGCTCTCAAGGAACTACTCCTCCTCAACATAGATGTATTTGCATTCCAACACGGGGACATGATAGGAATCCCCAGGAGCCTAACTGAACATCGACTCAACACATACACATGGGCAAAGCCAGTAAAACAGAAAAAGCGAAGCATGGGGCCCAACAAAAGAAGAGCTGCTTGTGAGGAAACTAGAAAACTGCTCAGAGCAGGAATAGTCAGGGAGGTAAAGTATCCATCCTGGGTCGCCAACCCAGTCATGGTTCAAAAGAAAGACGGGGGATGGAGGATGTGCATCGACTTCCAAGATCTGAACAAAGCATGTCCTAAGGACTGTTACCCCCCCCCCCCAGAAATAGACGTCCAGGTAGACTCTTTATCTCTGTACCCCCTGAAATGCTTCTTGGATGCCTACAAAGGATACCATCAGATCCAGATGTCAATAGAGGACGAAGAAAAAAACGCCTTCATCACAGACGAAGGGACATTTTGTTATACCAAAATGCCCTTCGGTCTTAAAAATGCTGGGGCCACATATCAAAGATTCATGAACACCCTCTTCAGGGAACAACGGGGAAAGAACTTGGAAGTATACGTTGATGACATCGTTATCAAAAGCCTAACAGAGATGGCCATGATAGATGACATAGCTGAGACTCTCCGCACTATGCAAGATGTGAATATGAAGCTAAACCCCGGAAAGTGTTGTTTTGGGGTGGAAGAAGGGAAATTCTTGGGAGTGGTAGTCACTAAAGGCGGAATCAAGGCTAACCCGGAGAAAGCTCAAGCTGTGGCTGAAATGCGATCCCCCAGATCCCTGAAAGACATCCAGCAGCTGAACGGGAGGTTAATTACACTAAACCGTTTTTTATCAAAGGTAGCCGACAGAACCCTCCCCTTCATGAAGGTGCTGAAGGACCGCCTCCAAACAGACAGGTTCAAATGGACCCCAGAGGCGGAGTCTGCCTTCCAAGAAATGAAAGCTTACATCTGCAAACTCCCAACATTGGCCACCCCAGTACCCGGGGAACTCCTGCTCCTGTATCTGTCCGCCTCAAAAACGACCATAAGTGCGGTCATGATGGTAGAACGGGAGGGGAAGCAGATACCAATATATTTCATCAGCAGAACACTTAAAGGCCCCGAGGAACGCTATATGCCCCTGGAAAAGCTAGCATTGGCCCTTGTTTTTGCATCCCGGAGGCTCAGGAGGTATTTGCAGTGGGCCGTGGAACTTGGGGAACACTCCCTGGAGTTCAAGCCCAGAACAGCCATGAAAGGACAAATACTGGCCGACTTCTTAGCAGAAGTTCCTGAGGATGAAGAGAGAGAACTCCTAAGATGGGAAGCGCTGGAAAGAGAAGAAAAAGAAAAAGAAGACGAGGCGACGTGGAAACTGTTCATAGACGGAGCCTCCAGCGAGGAGGGGAGCGGAGGAGGTGTTACTTTGATAAGCCCTGAAGGAGTTGAGCTGACCTACGCCATAAGGCTGGACTTCGAAAACACCAACAATACTGCAGAATATGAGGCCCTCTTAGCAGGGATGAGGCTGGCAGTAAAGATGAAAGCCAAGCATTTGGAGGCCAGTACTGACTCGCAGCTGGTAGTCAGGCAATACCAAGGAGAATATGAGGCTAAAGATAACACCATGGCTCAGTACGTGGCAAAGGTCAAGGAGACGGCCAGGATATTCAAAACTTTTAAGCTGGAATACATTCCCCGGGGGAGAAACAGAAAGTCTGATGCCCTCATTAAGCTAGCCTCAGTAGCATTTGATCACCTAGCTAGGGAAGTCAAAGTGGAAGTCCTAACATTGTTGGTGCACTTAGTGTCTGTTAACTTTGTCTTATACAAGTCTTTTGTCTAGATAGGTTGAATGTACAAACAATAGGGTCGAAATTAGGAATTGTATAGATTTAGGAATGAGATTTCGCTTGAGAGTGTCTCAAGACAAGTTCAAGCGAAACCTAAACATGCAGGTTCGCTTGAACAGTGTAATCTCAAGCGAAACCCTATGGGTTGACATCTTCAAGCGAAACCCTGTAGGTCTATATATAGGAGTGTGTGTTGTCATTTGAAGCAGACATGTATGGTGTTTGTGTGTGAGTCGAGGTGCTGCTGAAATTTTGTTAGAAATTGATTGTAAAGACTCAGAATCGATTAATAGAAGAAGAATTGAAAGGAACAAAGCTGTTATAACTTTATATACGTTGATTCCGCCTTCGTATTCAAAGATGAACGACTCAACTTGACTATTGAGGGTCAAAACACGATCCAACAAGTGGTATCAGAGCTCAGGACGAGGAGTTCATACCATAGCAGCTTGATATTACCGGATTTTCTACTTTCTACTCACTTCTTCTCATACTTTTCTGATTTGAACGAGTTCTAACGGTTGAAATGGCCTGAATTTCACATATGTTGTGTAAAACATAGTTTTAACAAAGCCTACAAAAAATCAGACTAAAATTCGGATTAAAACTGGTAAAAAATGGCTAAAAACTATGTTTCGCTTGAATCAGATCTTCGCTGTTTTGCTTGAAATCAGCTGACCTCACTTGAAAACCAAGGATTTTCAGATAGTTTCGCTTGAAAAGGACACACTTCGCTTGAAAGTCAAGGATTTCGCTTGAAAAATCAGACCCCTTCGCTTGAAAAGTTCAAGCGAACTAGGTTCTTGCATTTCGCTTGAACTAATTGTTTCTGGTTAAGCCATTTCTCTTAAAAGTTTTAAGCGAAACCAGTCATTTCGCTTGAACCGTGTTGATTCTTGCTTGTTTCGCTTGAACAGCTTTCGCTTGAACTGTTCAAATTTGTGTAGCTTTCGCTTGAAACCATTCTATTTCAAGAAGTTTCGTTTGAATTTGAGTTTTTCAAAATCAAGAAAATTCTAAGTGTTTGCTGATTTTCAGGTACATTCAAGATGGATGATTTCAATCCGTTCTATGATGTCTTTGCGTTTGCTGGAGACGGTGGTAATGATACATCTTCGAGTAACACCAATGACAACACGCAGAATTCAAAGAAAAAGTTATCGGATGCATTGGAGGTTGAAAGTGCTTTCGGAACCTACAATAAACCCCCGAAGTTGATGGCTATAGAAGAATACAGTCGGTGGGCAAAGAAATTTGAAGATTGGTTGAGAGCCTTTGCTTTTCCCAGCTGGAAGAGTCTAATAAATGGTTATGATGATGGAGGCAAAAGTGGCGAAACCTTAACAACAACTGAAGAAATAGAATCGTTTGTTGCTGAGCAAAAATGTATTGCGTTGTTGTTTCAATCCGTCAGAGAAGATATAATATCTTTGATCGATTACTCTAGTGCTACAGATCTCTAGGAAAAGTTGAAAAATAAATGTTTAGGAAGCAAAGAAATTGTGAAAAACAAAAGGAAATTACTTAGAAAAGAGTTTGATTTGTTTGGGTGTTTAAAGAATGAATCAGTTTGTAAAATGATAGAGAGGTTTGGGTATCTGAAACTGGAACTGGCGAGACATGATATTCGCTATACTCAAGAAGAGCTAGTCGACAAATTGTTTGATGCATTACCAGATGAGATGGATTGGCAATATTATGCGTTGATGCTAAAGAATACTATCAAGCCAGAAGATTTAAAAGTTGACTTGTTGATTGAGAGATTAGAAAGTCATGAGTTGGAATTGAAGAAAACATACAAAGTCAATCACTCATCATATCAGCAGAATTTGGATTTGTATTACCCAAAGAGCTTGATGCCGAAGAATACATCTCCCAAGACTGCGTTTTCTGCTGAAAATGCTTCCAAAACAAGCAAAGAAAGTCAAAGCAGTGGTTATCACAGTGGGTCTTCATCAAATTCAAACCAGTCTGATGCAAAGAACTTATTTCAATGCAACATCGCTGTAGACTTAAAGAACGCTCAGAACTTCAGCGAGGAGTCTGCCAAACAACAGATGGTTTTCCTAGCATCTGTGCTAGAATCTTATGAAAGACTTGTAGCAGGGAAGATAGGCAACACCAACCTGACAAAAGAAGACTATGATCAGATTGATCCTGAGGAGATGGAACTGATTGACATAAGGTGGTGTATGGCCAGCGCAGTTCATCGAGCACAGCGTTTCATGGAGATAACAGGGAGGAAGTCAATTGGTGGACCATCTACCAAGTTGGGCTTTGATAATTCTAAGGTGACATGTTTCAAGTGCAAACAGAAAGGTCACTTTAAGCGTGAATGCAGAAACGCGTATGTTGATGAATCTGAAAACCCGTTCAGAGAAGATTATTACAAGAAAGCTATTTATCATCAGAACAAATCGGAGC
The DNA here is from genome assembly GCA_030545235.1 of Helianthus tuberosus. Taxonomy (NCBI): domain Eukaryota; kingdom Viridiplantae; phylum Streptophyta; class Magnoliopsida; order Asterales; family Asteraceae; genus Helianthus; species Helianthus tuberosus. Next base: position 5,348,099 of record CM060372.1, read on the forward strand.
CACCAAGAATGAAGCAGATTGCAGATAACAAAGAAAAATCTAGAGCTCTTGCGGTGATTCACGATGATGAAGGTTTCGACTGGAGCGAGTTGTTACCTGAGGATGATGCGGTTGGATATGCATTCATGGCAAATTCTGAACCTAAACCTTGGAAAGACAACATAACTGAAGAACAGAAGTATAAACACAGAAAGATGTTGGCCACGAACAAATTGATCAGAATATCTGGTATTTTTTCTGAAGCAAAAAGAGCAAAAAGATGGGATCCAGACAGAGAATGTTATCTTGACCCCTATGGAAATATTGCTATTGATCATAACACTCTTGATATAGAAACCATAATCAAAGAGTATAAAGTTGAAGATGATTATAGGCAGAAGAAATGGTGGGGAAGCGGTGAAGATGAAGAGAAAGAAAAGGAGAAAGAAGAGAAAGAGAAGTCAAAGAAGATTGACACAGGGATCATTGACACGACACATGAGTTGAATGCTGAAAACATGAAAAAGATGGCTGACAAGGTGCTGGCAGCTAAGGCTATTGAGGTAGATTCTAAATCCGTTTCTGAGTCTAAAATCCAAGTCAGTTCAAATGCGTCAACGACTGAGTCAGGTAAGAAGGTCAGTGGTGATGTTGACTGCAAAAATTACATCAAAGAATGCAAGGTTTGTAGTACAAACACTTATCTCAAAGGTAAGAAGATTGAGGATCTGACTGCTAAAGTCAGAAGTGTTGAGGATCAAATCCTTGATTGTGACAAAATGGTGAAAGCTTCAACTGAACGATTAAAGGAATTAACTAACAAAATTGAAACTGATAAAATTGATCAGGAAAAGGTTAGGAAAGAAAATGAAAGGTTAGTTCTTGAAAATCGTCAGATCACTGAAAAATTTGAGAAGCTTAAAAGCATAATGATGATCGAAATGGTAAAACTTACAAAGAAAATTGCCAATTGCAATGTGTTTTGAGAATCAAAGAAGAATTAATCAACAAACAATTGGATGAGATTGCTAAATTGAAACTTCAGTTTGAAGAAGCCAAGATTGAGAATGAACGAATCAATTTGAAATTGAACAGTTACAACTCTGCAAGCTTTGTTTTGCAACACATTGTTCCCAAACCCATTGGGAAAAACAAAGCAGGCGAAGATGTATACTGTGATGGAACCGGGGTGGGTTTTCATCAAGTTCCACCACCAATTCTTGAAAATTATTCGAAAAAACAATCTGGGTTGGTTAATCTTGAGGAAGAAACTGATGTGAAACTTCCTGATTCAATTGATGTGACATTTTCTTCTTCATCATCTGATGATAGTGTTCAGACAGAGATTGTTAAAAGTACAGCTGAAAGTGTTTTGTTGTCTGATTCAGCTGAAGATGATGAATGTTTTCTGGACAAATACATTCCGAAATAAAAGTCCAAAAAACAACTTAAATGATGAACCTACTCTTGTCATGTACAAGATGTCGGGATCTGATAAGTTGTATTCGGATTCTGAGTTTCCCATTGAGAATGTAAATGTTTCAAAATTGATAAATGTTTTTAAATTGGTAGAAGTTGAGTTATCAGAGGTGAACAGTTTGAGTCAAACAAAGAGACAAATGAATTTTGAGAAAGATAAAGCTTACTACAAAAGGCCTGTTGTTCCACCACGTTTTTATAACAACAATCGAAACAAATGGTCGGGTGGTTATCAGGGTGGTAAGAATTATCAGAGAAAGAATGTTCAAAACAAAAGGTTTGCTGAAAAGAAAGTGTTTGTGAACAGTTCAAGTTCACTTTCTGATGAGGAAAATGAAATCTTTCGAAATCAAATGAAGAGTTCTTTGAGAAGAGGGCCTCACAACCTCAGTCTGAAGGCACGAGTCGGGTAGTTGATACTCGTACTTGTTTTAGATGCAACAAAGTTGGTCACATTGCAAAAAATTGCACCAACTTCAAGCCTAAGACTAAAGTCTTTGAGAAACAAAAGAAGAAAGTTGATGTGAAAGGAAAAGCTCCATTGGTTGTTGAGAAAATTTTGAAAAATGAGAAATCAAAAGTCAAAATTGAACCTGTTAAGAAATTGGTAACTAAAACTGAAAAATTTTACAAACGAGTTGCATCATCTCAACAAACATGGAAGCCAAAAGTGATTGAAAAGAAACCAAATTCTTCAAAACCAAAGGTTTCTGTGTCGAAAAAACAATCGTCTTCTACCACACCGGTAAAGATGAATGTTCCTGTTGATTATTATGAGAAAATTGACAAACAGGAGTCTGAGAAAAAGGTTGTTTCGGAAAAAGACCAATCATATGGTCAACCTCTAAAAGACGAATTTTTCTTGTATAAAGAGGTTGAGGTGGGGTCTGCTGGGAGTTTAAAAATGAATGATCAAAATTTTCCACCACTTTACACTGCAAAAACTCACATTAATGTCAAGTTACCCGAGTCAAAAGAGGCTTGGGTGGCATCAAAATCTCACTAAAAATTGTGGACTTGCCGGAGCTTCCTAGTTGGTAATTGTGAAGCATGAATCGGCATCTTTATTGAAATGTTTTAAAATCAATTTATGATATGTGCAGGATCTTCCGAGAGCTATTTCTCGATGGATTATGGATAGTGGAGTGTCTCGACGTATGACAGGGAAGACTGCATTGCTGTACGATGTTAGAAATATCAAAGGAGGTTATGTTGGATTTGCTGGAAATCATGGAGGTCGAATTGTTGGTGAAGGAACGTTATCCAATGGGATTGTTATGTTTGAAAGAGTTAACTACATTACTGAGCTGGAGAATAATCTGCTGAGTATCTCGCAGATTTGTGACAATATGTATACTACTCACTTCACAGACAAAGAATGTTTGATCTTGAAACCAGGATTTGTTGTTCCCGAAGAATGGATTATCATGAGGGCACATAGAGTGAATGATCTGTACGTGTTGGATATGAGCGTAGCTACTATAACCACGGGTCAAGCACACTGTTTTGTGTCAAGAGCAACTGAGAAAGAATCGAGATTGTGGCACCGTAAGATGGGGCATATACATCTTAGAAAAATGAATCACTTGGTGCACAATGATTTGGTTCTTGGAGTTAATATCAAAGGTTTTCATCTGGAAGGGGAGTGCATTAGTTGCATCAAAGGCAAGCAGAAGAAAAATTCACACCCTAAAAAGTAAGTCAATTCAGTTTCCAGACCGTTAGAGAGACTAAATATGGATCTGTTTGGTCCAGTAAACATCAAAAGTATTACAGGGGATCTCTACTGTCTTGTGGTTACTGGTGATTATTCCAGATTTTCATGGGTATCATTTTTGAAGTCGCAAGATGAAACGTTTGATAGTTTGATGGCGTTGTTCAGAAAGATTGAAAATCTGTACCAAAGGCGTATCAAAAGAATTAGAAGTGATAATGGTACTGAATTCAAGAACAACAAGATGGAAGAATATTGTGATGAAAGAGGTATATTGCATGAGTTTAGTGCTCCGTACACTCCGCAACAAAATGGAGTCGCAGAACGTAAAAACAGGACGCTAATCAAAACGGCCAGAACAATGCTTGCTGATTCAAAGCTACCGATAAATTTTTGGGCAGAAGCAGTTTTCGCCGCATGCTATACGCTCAACAGAGTTCTCACAGTGAAGAAATTCAACAAAACATGCTTTGAGTTGATCAATAACCGCAAACCGAATCTGAAGTATCTTGAACCGTTTGGGTCACCCTGTACTGTTCTAGAGCCTTTTGGAAAGTTTGGTCCGAGGAGTATTGAAGGGATATTCATAGGTTATGCAAGTCCATTACGACGTGTCTTCGTTCCAAGTCTGAAGCGGATTATTGAAGCTCCTAATGTTGAATGTCAAGGTTATACAATGCCGCCGCAGAATCCTGGAGATTCATGGCGTTATCATTACGACAAGTGTGGGATTCGTTTGACATGATGGAAGAACAAGAAGAAGAAGAAGATTTCTTTGATGAGTTGGATATTTTGCGAGAGTATGAGTCATCGCTGGAAAGGTTCCCAGCTGAGTATTCAAGAAGACCGCAATGAGCATCAAATGACGATGAAGCAGGTCCAAGCAATGCTGGTGAACATGATGATGTCCAACAACATGAAGTTGCTCAAGATAATCAGACGACACAGAATGATAATCAAGAATCTGAGAACATGCCAGTATTTGATCGTGGTGATTCAGATTCTGAGGGGGAGCAAATTCAGATTTCAAGTCAAACAAACCCAGTCAGTGAACAAGGTGCAAATCAGAATGTTACTAATCTGGAAGGCGATGTAGATGTTCCAGGCGAAGTGATGCCACGAACTCTTTCATACCATCCAGAGGAGTTGATCATTGGAGAATTGCAAACAGGCGTCCGCACACGAAGACAAATTGACCAAGGCCTTACTTGTTTTTATTCTACAGTAGCTTCTTTACAAACTGAGTTTTCACTAAGTTGTTTTATTTCGTAGATCGAACCGCGAACATATAAAGAGGCGCTAACTGAAGATTCTTGGGTCAATGCCATGCAAGAAGAATTGAGTCAGTTTGAGAAGTTAGGCGTGTGGAAGTTAGTAGATTTGCCTGATGGTCAAAGGAAGATAAACACCAAGTGGGTGTTCAAGTGTAAGAGAGACGATAGAGGAGTTGTGGTTCGTAACAAAGCTCGACTCATTGTCCAGGGCTTTAGTCAGCAGGAGGGTATAGATTTCACTGAAGTATATGCTCCAGTTGCGCGACTAGAAGCGATCAGGATCTTCCTAGCATTTGCATCTTGGAAAAACTTCAAAGTATATAAGTTAGATGTTAAATCGGCTTTTCTCTATGGAAAGGTAAAAGAGGAGGTTTATGTCGGACAGCCACCGGGCTTCACCGACCCAATCCACAAAGACAAGGTTTATTTGCTGGATAAGCTCTCGGTGCCTTGGTACGAGACATTGTCTCAACATCTGTTAGCCAACAGCTTCATCCGTGGAAAAGTGGATGCCACCAAAGTAGTCGATGGTCATCTTCTGATTGTTCAGATTTACGTGGACGACATCATATTTGTGTCAACAAATGAAAATTTGTGCAAAGATTTTGAAAGAGTTATGAAGCTGAAATTCGAAATGTCATCGATGGGTGAGATGAAATTCTTTTTGGGATTGCAGGTTGATCAACTACCCAAAGGAATTTTCATACATCAAACGAAGTACGTTCATGATATCTTGGAGAAATTCGGGATGTCAGGTTTTACTCCGGCTTCCACCCCGTTAGCAACGAATCATGGGATAAACCCTGATCTCACCGGAGAGAAGGTAGATGAAACAATGTATCGTTCCATGATCGGATCGCTGATGTATTTAACAGCTTCAAGACCCGATATCATGTACCCAACCTGCCTCGCAGAAAGATATCAATCTAACCCGAGAGCATTGCATATGGTGATTGTGAAACGGATATTACGCTACCTGAAAGGAACTCCATCATTGGGGTTGTGGTACCCTAGGGAAGGCGATTTCACGCTCGAAGGGTATTCCGATTCCGATTTCGGATGTTGCAAAGTTAATGCTAAATCAACAACAGCAGGGTGTCAGTTTTTCGGACCACGATTGGTCACCTGGCAATGCAAAAAGCAAACCTCTGTGTCTTTATCCACCTGTGAAGCGGAGTATGTATCTGCTAGCAGTTGCTGCTCACAGATCTTGTGGATTCAGCAACAGATGCGCGACTACGGCTTGCAATTTCTAAACACCCCTATCTTTGTTGATAATGAGGCAGCGATTAACATTACTAAAAACCCAGTACATCACGCTAAAACCAAACACATTGAAATTCGTCATCACTTCATTCGCGATTGTTTCGAGAAGAAGTTGATACGAATTGAGAAAATCCACACTGACGAGCAAAAAGCTGATTTACATACCAAAGCATTTGACAAAACACGTTTTCAATATTTGCTAAAACTAAATGGTATGAGGCTTTTATCGGTGTCGGAAGGGATCGTTGGCGTTGATGAAGGTGACATTGTAGATGATGTTGAGAAGCAATCTGCAATGGTTTGTCGATTTTTTACATGTTTTGGTATTTAGGGGGAGGTATAGGGTAAATATTTCAGAAAATACAAAAACAATAAAAAATGTCAAAAATACAAAAACATGAGATATTTTCAAAATCCAAAAACAATAGAAAACCAGAAAAGAGCTTGTGTAAAAAGGGAAAATGATAGTACATCGGCTTGACAGTTACGGTATGCTAAAGAAATGGAATGTTTAAATGCATTAAACAGTCTCGCTGATGATGTGCCGATAGGTTTTTACACATTTAGTAGGTTTGTTCGGGATATAAATCTAAATCTTTACTTACTTATTTCGTAGGGAACACTACTTGGATATATAGGTAACCCCTGAAATCTTGTTTGAAAGATTCCTTTTTCTGATATACTAGGTCTTTATACTCAGTGATATCTGGGGTATTATTCCGGGACTTCTCCTGAATGGAAGTTCTGACCTAGTCCTCGAATAATACTTTCCGCAATGCTTGAAACATAGCATCACCTCAGCATATATGATAAGACAATAAAATTGCTTAGCAATGTTGTTGTAAAAAAAGATCCTCTAAAGGGGACTCGCCCAAAAGTTGAGTCATGATCTCTCTACTGAACGGTAGTTCTGACCTGAGCTCTCATGATTCTTCATAATTTATTAACCCCTTACAGATATCATTTGTGTTATAATTACCTGTAAGACTGAATATTGGGATCTGGATACGGGAGTATATTCAAGAGGTGGGACACGCGTATAAGTTTAAGTCTCTAAAACACTAAATCCGTATCCTGAACAGATTGAAATTTGTGTGAGAATTTAAGTGGATCAGTATATCGACAATCTAAGCGAATTGTTTAATTCTGAATATGTAATCACAGCTTAATGGTACTTGTGACTTGTCGAATAGCTGATATGATTCCCTAACACGCTCACCAAAAATATGTTTGTAAATAGTTTACTTTTATTGCATTTTAGTTCTGTATTTCATTTCTAGTATAGAAATTTGTTAAAATCCAAAAATATTTTACACTTCTGTTTTATTTTTGACAAACCAAAGTGGAGAGTTGATCTTCGGATTCGAATTCTGAAAGATGAAAGCAGATGCAGGAAGATTTCTGGACTTGAGGATGTGTCGTGAGCTAAAACATGATAAGTTTGTGAAAATTGGAAAGTTAAAGCAAGTTCATTAACTTGAAACTTGTAAATTTTTAGAGAATGATTGAACAAGAAGTCAGTGTGATTTATCTCAGATCAACCAAGTTCATTAAGTTGGACTTGGTAGATAAATTGAGTAATCAGGGTCATTAACTTGGACCAGAGTACTTAAGTGGATTTCTATCACTGAAGGTTAAATGGTAAGTTTGGATTGAAATTGTTATTATCATATATCTTATATTTGGGTAGAGTTTATACAGGAATCCCCATGGTGATGAATTTCAAAGTTTGAACCAGAATTTGAGCCCTAGCTTATTGAGAGGGGGAGTCTGTGAAAGGGGGAGTCAGAACTCTGGATCAACAGTCAAAGGGGAGGTTGAAGATTAAAGTTTGAAGATAAAGATTGAAGAGAGCTTTACAATGATTGAAGAATGACAAAGACAAAGACTTGAAGCCGAAGACTTCGTCAACATCCAAGGGGGAGTCTGTTGGTGCACTTAGTGTCTGTTAACTTTGTCTTATACAAGTCTTTTGTCTAGATAGGTTGAATGAACACACAATAGGGTCGAAATTAGGAATTGTATAGATTTAGGAATGAGATTTCGCTTGAGAGTGTCTCAAGACAAGTTCAAGCGAAACCTAAACATGCAGGTTCGCTTGAACAGTGTAATCTCAAGCGAAACCCTATGGGTTGACATCTTCAAGCAAAACCCTGTAGGTCTATATATAGGAGTGTGTGTTTTCATTTGAAGCGGACATGTATGTTGTTTGTGTGTGAGTCGAGGTGCAGCTGAAATTTTGTTAGAAATTGATTGTAAAGACTCAGAATCGATTAATAGAAGAAGAATTGAAAGGAACAAAGCTGTTATGACTTTATATACGTTGATTCCGCCTTCGTATTCAAAGATGAACGACTCAACTTGACTATTTAGGGTTAAAACACGATCCAACAAACATCCGCTTCCCTCGACACAGAGGAGGTAGCTACAGTAGAAAACACACAAGAAACATGGATGACACCAATTGTAAAGTTCCTCAAAGACGGGACACTCCCCGAGGGAGACTGGGCAGCCAGGAAGATAAGGGTAAAGGCCTTGCAATATGAGATGGTTGATGGAGAACTGTACCGAAGATCATACCTGGGCCCATCCCTGAGGTGTGTTGATATGGAAGAAGCTAAATATGTGATTAGGGAGATGCATGAGGGAATTTGTGGAATGCATTCGGGGCCAAGGACGATAGTAGCAAAGGCAATGAATGTGGGATTCTATTGGCCTCGAATGTACGAAACAGCATCCGAAGAGATCAATAAATGTGATAATTGCCAGATACATGCACCTATGACTCGTCGATACAAACACCCGATGATACCAGTCTCAACGTCCTGGCCCTTTCAAAAGTGGGCCATCGACATAATCGGGCCATTCCCAGAGGGTCCAGGAGGAGTCAAGTATGTGGTGGTTGCTATTGACTATTTTACCAAGTGGATCGAAGCAAGACCATTGGCAAAAATAACCGGGGAACAGATGAGGCGATTTGTAGTAGATAACATCATCTGCAGGTACGGGATCCCAAAAGAGCTGGTAAGTGATAACGATGTCCAATTTGCTGGAAGACCCTTCAAGCCATCGTGCGAGCAGATGCACATACAGCAGGTGTTTACCTCCGTCACTCATGCCCAAAGCAATGGACTGGTAGAGAGAGCCAACCAAAGTATTATCAAAGGGATGAAGGGAAGACTAGGGAGGAAACAAAAAGGATGGCTGGAGGAGCTACCGTTTATACTATGGGCGTACAGGGCCACCCCTAAGAACTGCAACGGGGAAACTCCTTTTAGCCTGACTTACGGGACTGAGGCAGTCATCCCAGCCGAGATAGGATCCCCGACTGCAAGGATGAAGCTCAGGGAAGCGGAGAACGAACAGGACCTCCGGATGAACCTGAACTTACTGGAAGAAAGGAGATAAGTGGCAGCAGTCAAGGAGGCTAAATATAAGAAGCAACTGGAAAGCTATTACAATGCCAAAATGAAGAAGCTTAATCTCCTCCCGGGAGATTTGGTCCTAAGAGCAAATGAAGCCAGCCTACAGGAGAGCACCGGAAAGTTAGGACCCAATTGGGAAGGGCCCTATCGGGTCATATGGGCGAACGGCAAGGGGAGCTGCAGATTGGAAACTCTCCAGGGCAAGGAGGTCCCCAGGACGTGGAACCTCATGCAACTTAGGAAGTACTACATATGAGGGGTTTATCCCCAGGAAAGACGGCCAAGAGCCACTTTTGTAATATTTAGCTATTAGTCTGGGGCTCCCCCAAGAACAGATCTTTTGTAACAACTTATGCTGGGAAGTTTAATCCCCCAGGAATGAACGACAAACGGACAATTAACTTGTCCCCTTTTGGTAGAATAACAGGTGTTACATCTGGGCAGACGTGCCCGGAAACACAATAAACCTAACTAACTAATGAACACACGTGTACGAGGTATATCAAACATACCAAAAGCCCGGCTGTGGGGCAAAATAGGGTTTAGCTAACCCAAAGAAAGCGGACAAAGCAAGTCAAAAACGTAATGTCACATTATAAACTTGTCCATCGATTGGCCTCGAACAGACAATCGTGGTTTAACAAGCAAACAAAAAACACAACACACTTCTGTAAACAAAACCACAAAAAGAAGTTTTTTCTTTATTTATATAAATAAATATACAAAGAAAAGCCTCAGTAACTTTAGCAAAAGAAAATGGCATACGAAATAACAAGTATAGCGAACCAAGACCAAAATACAGCTTCTTGTTGAACAGCCCAAAGGTCTTCAGGGAAGCACCGACTTGATCCTCGGTAAGAGCCCCTGCAAAAAAAAAAACCACAACGGGAAACAAGCAAAAGACAAGAAAGCGATACATAGTCATAAGCTACGTGATTAAATACCAAGGAGGCCCCCGACACAAAGGACCTCCTCCCAAACAACCAAAAAAGTTTAAAATTATCCTAGGGCAGGTAAGTTATCCATATTACAACCATATCAAAAGATGTTAATGTTTGGAAATTACTGGGGATCACCCCCAGACAGAGACGGTGGAGATGAAGGACCGGCGGAGGAAAACAGGGCTTTCAACTCATCAATTGAGATCATGGGATGCTCCAGGATTTTCTTGAGAATGGCCGGGGTTTTGCTCCCAAACTCCTCATCCAACTTGGATAGTCTTTTCTTTGCCTTGGAGTTGTAGAGCGGAGTCTCCTTTCTGCTCAGACCCTGAGCAGAATAGGTATAGCCATCCTTCAGTCTAGCCTGATAGCCATCATCCCGGTACACCCTATACACTTCCTCCAAACCACTTTTAAACTCTTCTGACTGAGCAACGGCGGCAAGGAAGGCTCCAAAACCTTCAGTAATTAACCAATGTTTTTCCTTTGCCAACCGCTGATTATCATCAGAGGTTATCCCATAATCCGCATACATAGTGTTAAGTTGCTCCTGAGAAACGGAGCCAACTTCCTTCAGATACTTCAACTCAGCAGCCAACTCTTCTTTCTCTTCCACCAACACTGCCATCTCCCGCTCCCAGGCTCGCTCCTTCCTCTCCAACATGGCTCCAGCCCCCTGGACAAGAAACATCACAAAAAATCCGAAAAACAATTGGAAAATAAAAAAAAAAGAAGGGGGGGGGGGAGAAGGGCTACATACCTTCTCTTCCTGCAGCTTTCTCTCAGCTTCAACCACTTGGCACCTAAGTTCGGCAGCAACAGACTGGGAGGTTTTAAGCTCACCCTTGAGACCCTCATTTGCCCTCCTCAGATCATCAATCCTCTGCAGCATACCAGCGCCCCTGAAAAAACTTTCACAAAGAGACATGCTATATTAATCCTCGAAAAGAACATCCCTCAAAGCAGAATTTACGAATTTATGGGAGGGAGGGACAGCATGACTCAGAAAGTCCCTAGCAGCCTCAGGAGTCCCTATCACCGAGGAGTGGGTCACTTTCCATTTAGGGACATAGGTGAAGGGGATAGCATCAGCAAATAGAGGAGCCAAAGGAGACCGATGGGCAAGACCCTCAGGTTCAGTAGGCTTACTGGTCCCCGTAGCATGAAGAGGAGAGAGTTCAAAGGCTGAGGTAAAGTGAGCCAGGCCTACTTCCGGGGTTTTGTCCCGAACACGGGAAGAGGAGGGACCAGTGGGGATCTCTATGGGATCACGAGAACTCCCCTGCACCAAGAGAAACATCAGAAATAAAACAGAGATGAGACAGAATAGACAAGAAGAAAAAAAGGACTCACCAACAAAGGTGCACTCACAAGACTTGAAGACCTCAGGTGTTTGGACAAAGAACCCTTGACCCCAACGGGGGGAAGTTCGGAAGCAGCCTTCGAAGGAGGGGGGAGCTTCTGCCCACTGGCACTCCGGAGCCTTTGCCGGATATCACGGGGAACGGGGGCTGGCTGAGGACTTGTAGCTTTCCTCTTACGGACTAAACGTATTTCCAAATCTTCATCATCGCTCTGATCAGAATGCTTAACAGGGGCAGGATCAGGGGAACTCTCCTCCCCATCAGAGGAAGTGTCCTCACCCCCCTCTACAGCGACAGAGCCCCCTGCCTGGGCAGACCCCCGGTAACCTGCATCGCTCCACTCCGGTTCAGGCCCGGAACAACTTCGTCACCAACCACAAACTTCACATCCTTGGAATCTCCCCGGAGCAACCTCCACAAAGTCAACTCTGTGAAGGAAAGACACTAAAGATGACTATACAGATACCAAGAGACAAAAACAAACAAATGCAGATCCAAGGCAAAGAGATACCTTTTTTACCAAAGAAAGCCTTGGGACGAACTGGATAGGAAGGACTCAACCCTCCCATGGCCAAAATCCCCTCAGAAAAGGTGAAAGCCCTGGTAGGGTTCTCACACATGTGTTTCCATTGAACAGTCTCATTAGCCGATAGGGTAGGAACAGTATCTTCAATAGGGGCATCGACGTCCCTAGGCAAAGGGGATTCTGGTATCATGGCAACGGAGACAAAAATAAACCTACTTTTCCAATCCTTCGGGTAAGTGGAAGTTGGCATAAAGGTGTAACAGGGTTTTGACACGTTGTTCTGTCTCTTCGCAAAAGTAAACCAATCTCCGTCTGAGATTAGTTTGTAAAACATACAAAATAAGGGAATGGAAGGTTCACCGGAAATAGCCGCACAGGACAACTCGAAGTGTACCACTCTCGTCAACCCTAAGGGATGCAACTGAGAAAAATGAACCCCGAAATGACGAAGCAGAGCAACCTTGAAAGAGGAAAGGGGATATCGGACTCCGCAGGAGGAGAAAGCCGAGATATAAAGAGGGATCCTATCCGGCGTGAATACTGCCGGTTCGTTAGGACCTGGCAAGGTGGGGGAAAACTGTTCAGGGATGTTATATGTCTTGACAAAAGACTTTAAGTCCTTCGCCGGCAAGACAGATTTGATCACTGAACGGCCGGAGCGGCTCATGGTCGGAAGAGGATAAAGAGGGTAAGAAACAGAGAATAGAGACGGAAGTAAAATGAGGGTTCGAGAAGGATAAGGGGGTATTTAAAAAAGAAAACTGACAGGGCAAGTAACCGTCAAATTATTCGTCCTTTCGAAATTCAAAAAAGGGGGCACGTGCATTTAAGGGGTTAAACCCCTGCCACTAGTCTACAGAGGAAATGATGGGCCTAGCAAGAAAAGGTGATAATTAATGGCTAGCCAGGGGTGGGCCCACATTCATAGTTTAAGAAAATTAAACTCCCTCTTGTACAGTTATGATTCAGCCCCGGATCATCAGCCTCGGGTCTCAGAACCAGGGACTAAAGATGACTTGACGACGGGGCAATGGGAGGCCCCATTTTACTCACTTTGGGCTGACTTCATGAAGGGCCCAACAAGGTATAAGCCCAAATAGCAAGTTGCCTTGCCCATTAAGGGTCTCTTCGTTAAGAATGAGCGGGAAACCGTAATCAGAAGGGGCGGGCCTCATTTAATGTTTGATAAGCAGAGGATCTTGGCTAGCAATCGTACTTCTCCGGCCAGAACATTAAATAAGGTTGCCATCATACCGTTAGGGGTTAGACACGTGTCTGAACCCCTCGAAAGCCCGCAGAATCCGTTGGATCACCTTGATAAAATATCTCACATGTGGAAAAAGGGCCAGGGATTATATAAGAGCTAAAGAGAATGGTCATAAGGCAGATCAGATGTATCACATTTAATACTCTCTCATTTACTCTTCTCTCATTAATTCCGACCAACATTCCTATACATTCAATACACACGCACACGTATTTATTGGATTCACACCAAAGAGGAAATATTCCGGTGATCACACTCATCGGAAGAAGCTCCTCTCACTCTCCGGCAAGTTTACTTACTCTCACACCGGAGCTTGGTCACGGATCCCCCTCCCGGGGCCCTCCGTGGCGAGGCTAACGGTTTATTCTTTTGTAGCTTCAAGGAACGGGACATCCTGACGTCAGCGAAGATCTATTTAACGTCAACCGGGATTTGGGTATTCGACACACATGTATAATTATTCTTATTCAATCAAGCGATGCTTTGAAATCCATATATATTGGAACATTCATAAGGGATCCACTAATAATAAGAATTAAATTATTAAACAAAAGTTACATGAGTTGCATGAAACTGCAGTTTGAATACCCATTGATCCATATAGAACCTAAATAAATTGTGGTGCCGAATGTTTTTCACATCGAATGAACCAAAATCGAAACCGTCGTCTACACCGAAATCATCCAATCTTCGCTTGCAGCGAAAACAAATGAAGCCAAATCGAACGAACTAAAGTCTGAAATCTCCGTCTTGATCTTCATCTTAAGTCGGTGTTATTCATTCCATATTTTTCAACGTACATTAAAACGTAAATATTTTTTGTATCTACACTTGGAAAAAAACTCCAGTTATTTTGATGTTCTTCGGTTGGGGACAACAGAAATCAAATAATCCTTTTGTCGAATACCCAAATCCCGGTTGACGTTAAATGGATCTTCGCTGACGTCAAGATGACCCGTTCCTTGAAGCTACAAAAGAATAAACCGTTAGCCTCGCCACGGAGGGCCCCGGGAGGGGGATCCGTGACCAAGCTCCGGCGTGAGAGTAAGTAAACTTGCCGGAGAGTGAGAGGAGCTTCTTCCAATGAGTGTGATCACCGGAATATTTCCTCTTTGGTGTGAATCCAATAAATACGTGTGCGTGTGTATTGAATGTATAGGAATGTTGGTCGGAATTAATGAGAGAAGAGTAAATGAGAGAGTATTAAATGTGATACCTCCGATCTGCCTTATGATCATCCTCTTTAGCTCTTATATAATCCCTGGCCCTTTTTCCACATGTGAGATATTTTATCAAGGTGATCCAACCGATTCTGCGGGCTTTTGAGGGGTTCAGACACGTGTCTGACCCCTAACGGTATGATGGCAACCTTATTTAATGTTCTGGCCGGAGAAGTACGATTGCCAGCCAAGATCCTCTGCTTATCAAACATTAAATGAGGCCTGCCCCTTCTGATTACGGTTTCCCGCTCATTCTTAACGAAGAGACCCTTAATGGGCAAGGCAACTTGCTATTTGGGCTTATACCTTGTTGGGTCCTTCATGAAGTCAGCCCAAAGTGAGTAAAATGGGGCCTCCCATTGGCCCGTCGTCAAGTTATCTTTAGTCCCTGGTTCTGAGACCCGAGGCTCATGATCCGGGGCTGAATCATAACTGTACAAGAGGGAGTTTAATTTTCTTAAACTATGAGTGCGGGCCCACCCCTGGCTAGCCATTAATTATCACCTTTTCTTGCTTTGCCCATCATTTCCTCAGTAGACTAGTGGCGGGGATTTAACCCCTTAAATTCACGTGCCCCCTTTTTTGAATTTCGAAAGGACGAATGATTTGACGGTTACTCGCCCTGTCAGTTTTCTTTTTTAAATACCCCCTTATCCTTCTCGAACCCTCATTTTACTTCCGTCTCTATTCTCTGTTTCTTACCCTCTTTATCCTCTTCCGACCATGAGTCGCTCCGGCCGTTCCGTGATCAAATCTGTCTTGACGGAGAAGGACTTAAAGTCTTTTGTCAAGACATATAACATCCCTGAACAGTCTTCCTCCACCTTGCTAGGTCCTAACGAACCGGCAGTATTCACGCCGGATAGGATCCCTCATTATATCTTGGCTTTCTCCTCCTGCGGAGTCCGATATCCCCTTTCCTCTTTCAAGGTTGCTCTGCTTCGTCATTTCGGGGTTCATTTTTCTCAGTTGTTTCCCTTAGGGTTGATGAGAGTGGTACACTTCGAGTTGTCCTGTGCGGCTATTTCCGGTGAACCTTCCATTCCCTTATTTTGTATGTTTTACAAACTGATCTCAGACGGAGATTGGTTTACTTTTTCCAAGAGACAGAACAGCGTGTCAAAACCCTGTTACACCTTTATGCCAACTTCCACTTACCCAAAGGATTGGAAAAGTAGGTTTATTTTTGTCTCCGCTGCCATGATACCAGAATCCCCTTTGCCTAGGGACGTCGATGCCCTTATTGAAGATACTGTTCCTACCCTATCGGACTGTTCATTGGAAACGCATGTGTGAGAACCCTACCAGGGCTTTCACCTTTTCTGAGGGGATTTTGGGCATGGGAGGGTTGAGTCCTTCCTATCCTGTTCGTCCCAAGGCTTTCTTTGGTAAAAAAGGTATCTCTTTGCCTTGGATCTGCATTTGTTTGTTTTTGTCTCTTGGTATCTGTATAGTCATCTTTAGTGTCTTTCCTTCACAGAGTTGACTTTGTGGAGGTTGCTCCAGGGAGATTCCAAGGATGTGAAGTTTGTGGTTGGTGACGAAGTTGTTCCGGGCCTGAACCGGAGTGGAGCGATGCAGGTTACCAGGGGGTCTGCCCAGGCAGGGGGCTCCGTCGCTGTAGAGGGGGGTGAGGACACTTCCTCTAATGGGGAGGAGAGTTCCCCTGATCCTGCCCCTGTTAAGCATTCTGATCAGAGCGATGATGAAGATTTGGAAATACGTTTAGTCCGTAAGAGGAAAGCTACAAGTCCTCAGCCAGCCCCCGTTCCCCGTGATATCCGGCAAAGGCTCCAGAGTTCCAGTGGGCAGAAGCTCCCCCCTCCTTCGAAGGCTGCTTCCGAACTTCCCCCCGTTGGGGTCAAGGGTTCTTTGTCCAAACACCTGACGTCTTCAAGTCTTGTGAGTGCACCTTTGTTGGTGAGTCCTTTTTTCTTCTTGTCTATTCTGTCTCATCTCTGTCTTATTTCTGATGTTTCTCTTGGTGCAGGGGAGTTCTCGTGATCCCATAGAGATCCCCACTGGTCCCTCCTCTTCCCGTGTTCGGGACAAAACCCCGGAAGTAGGCCTGGCGCACTTTACCTCAGCCTTCGAACTCTCTCCTCTTCATGCTACGGGGACCAGTAAGCCTACTGAACCTGAGGGTCTTGCCCATCGGTCTCCTTTGGCTCCTCTATTTGCTGATGCTATCCCCTTCACCTGTGTCCCTAAATGGAAAATGACCCACTCCTCGGTGATAGGGACTCCTGAGGCTGCTAGGGACTTCCTGAGTCATGCTGTCCCTCCCTCCCATAAATTCGTCAATTCTGCTTTGAGGGATGATCTTTTCGAGGATCAATATAGCATGTCTCTTTGTGAAAGTTTTTTCAGGGGCGCTGGTATGCTGCAGAGGATTGATGATCTGAGGAGGGCAAATGAGGGTCTCAAGGGTGAGCTTAAAACCTCCCAGTCTGTTGCTGCCGAACTTAGGTGCCAAGTGGTTGAAGCTGAGAGAAAGCTGCAGGAAGAGAAGGTATGTAGCCCTTCCCCCCCCCCCTCTTTTTTTTATTTTCCAATTGTTTTTCGGATTTTTTGTGATGTTTCTTGTCCAGGGGGCTGGAGCCATGTTGGAGAGGAAGGAGCGAGCCTGGGAGCGAGAGATGGCAGTGTTGGTGGAAGAGAAAGAAGAGTTGGCTGCTGAGTTGAAGTATCTGAAGGAAGTTGGCTCCGTTTCTCAGGAGCAACTTAACACTATGTATGCGGATTATGGGATAACCTCTGATGATAATCAGCAGTTGGCAAAGGAAAAACATTGGTTAATTACTGAAGGTTTTGGAGCCTTCCTTGCCGCCGTTGCTCAGTCAGAGGAATTTAAAAGTGGTTTGGAGGAAGTGTATAGGGCGTACCGGGATGTTGGCTATCAGGCTGGACTGAAGGATGGCTATACTTATTCTGCTTAGGGTCTGAGCAGAAAGGAGACTCCGCTCTACAACTACAAGGCAAAGAAAAGACTATCCAAGTTGGATGAGGAGTTTGGGAGCAAAACCCCGGCCATTCTCAAGAAAATCCTAGAGCATCCCATGATCTCAATTGATGAGTTGAAAGCCCTGTTTTCCTCCGCCGGTCCTTCATCTCCACCGTCTCTGTCTGGGGGTGATCTCCAGTAATTTCCAAACATTAACATCTTTCGATATGGTTGTAATATGGATAACTTACCTGCCCTAGGATACTTTTAAACTTTTTTGGTTGTTTGGGAGGAGGTCCTTTGTGTCGGGGGCCTCCTTGGTATTTAATCACGTAGCTTATGACTGTGTATCACTTTCTTGTCTTTTGCTTGTTTCCCGTTGTGGTTTTTTGTTTTTGCAGGGGCTCTTACCGAGGATCAAGTCGGTGCTTCCCTGAAGACCTTTGGGTTGTTCAGCAAGAAGCTGTATTTTGGTCTTGGTTCGCTATACTTGTTATTTCGTATGCCATTTGCTTTTGCTAAAGTTCCTGAGGCTTTTCTTTGTATATTTATTTATATAAATAAAGAAAAAACTTCTTTTTGTGGTTTTGTTTACAGAAGTGTGTTGTGTTTTTTGTTTGCTTGTTAAACCACGATTGTCTGTTCGAGGCCAATCGATGGACAAGTTTATAATGTGACATTATGTTTTTGACTTGCATTGTCCGCTTTCTTTGGGTTAGCTAAACCCTATTTTGCCCCACAGCCGGGCTTTTGGTATGTTTGATATACCTTGTACAAGTGTGTTCATTAGTTAGTTAGGTTTATAGTGTTTCCAGGCACGTCTGCCCAGATATAACACCTGTTATTCTACCAAAAGGAGACAAGTTGATTGTCCGTTTGTCGTTCATTCCTGGGGGATTAAACTTCCCAGCATAAGTTGTTACAAAAGATCTGTTCTTGGGGGAGCCCCAGACTAATAGCTAAATATTACAAAAGTGGCTCTTGGCCGTCTTTCCTGGGGATAAACCCCTCATATGTAGTACTTCCTAAGTTGCATGAGGTTCCACGTCCTGGGGACCTCCTTGCCTTGGAGAGTTTCCAATCTGCAGCTCCCCTTGCCATTTGCCCATATGACCCGATAGGGCCCTTCCCAATTGGGTCCTAACTTTCCGGTGCTCTCCTGTAGGCTGGCTTCATTTGCTCTTAGGACCAAATCTCCCGGGAGGAGGTTAAGCTTCTTCATTTTGGCATTGTAATAGCTTTCCAGTTGCTTCTTATATTTAGCCTCCTTGACCGCTGCCACTTCTCTCCTTTCTTCCAGTAAGTTCAGGTTCATCCGGAGGTCCTGTTCGTTCTCCGCTTCCCTGAGCTTCATCCTTGCAGTCGGGGATCCTATCTCGGCTGGGATAACTGCCTCAGTCCCGTAAGTCAGGCTAAAAGGAGTTTCCCCGTTGCAGTTCTTAGGGGTGGCCCTGTACGCCCATAGTACTAACGGTAGCTCCTCCAGCCATCCTTTTTGTTTCCTCCCTAGTCTTCCCTTCATCCCTTTGATAATACTTTGGTTGGCTCTCTCTACCAGTCCATTGCTTTGGGCATGAGTGACGGAGGTAAACACCTGTTGTATGTGCATCTGCTCGCACCATGGCTTAAAGGGTCTTCCAGCAAATTGGACACCGTTATCACTTACCAGCTCTTTTGGGATCCCGTACCTGCAGATGATGTTATCTAGTACAAATCGCCTCATCTGTTCCCCGGTTATTTTTGCCAATGGTCTTGCTTCGATCCACTTGGTAAAATAGTCAATAGCAACCACCACATACTTGACTCCTCCTGGACCCTCTGGGATTGGCCCGATTATGTCGATATCCCACTTTTGAAAGGGCCAGGACGTTGAGACTGGTATCATCGGGTGTTTGTGTCGATGAGTCATAGGTGCATGTATCTGGCAATTATCACATTTCTTGATCTCTTCGGATGTTGTTTCATACATTCGAGGCCAATAGAATCCCGCATTCATTGCCTTTGCTACTATCGTCCTTGGCCCCGAATGCATTCCACAAATTCCCTCATGCATCTCCCTAATCACATATTTAGCTTCTTCCATATCAACACACCTCAGGGATGGGCCCAGGTATGATCTTCGGTACAGTTGCCTTTGCTACTATCGTCCTTGGCCCCGAATGCATTCCACAAATTTCCTCATGCATCTCCCTAATCACATATTTAGCTTCTTCCATATCAACACACCTCAGGGATGGGCCCAGGTATGATCTTCGGCACAGTTCTCCATCAACCATCTCATATTGCAAGGCCTTTACCCTTATCTTCCTGGCTGCCCAGTCTCCCTCGGGGAGTGTCCCGTCTCTGAGGAACTTTACAATTGGTGTCATCCATGTTTCTTGTGTGTTTTCTACTGTAGCTACCTCCCCTGTGTCGAGGGAAGGGGATGTTAGGACTTCCACTTTGACTTCCCTAGCTAGGTGATCAAATGCTACTGAGGCTAGCTTACTGAGGGCATCAGACTTTCTGTTTCTCCCCCGGGGAATGTATTCCAGCTTTAAAGTTTTGAATATCCTGGCCGTCTCCTTGACCTTTGCCACGTACTGAGCCATGGTGTTATCTTTGGCCTTATATTCTCCTTGGTATTGCCTGACTACCAGCTGCGAGTCAGTACTGGCCTCCAAATGCTTGGCTTTCATCTTTCATGCCAGCCTCATCCCTGCTAAGAGGGCCTCATATTCTGCAGTATTGTTGGTGTTTTCGAAGTCCAGCCTTATGGCGTAGATCAGCTCAACTCCTTCAGGGCTTATCAAAGTAACACCTGCTCCCCTCCCCTCCTCGCTGGAGGCTCCGTCTGTGAACAGTTTCCACGTCGCCTCGTCTTCTTTTTCTTTTTCTTCTCTTTCCAGCACTTCCCATCTTAGGAGTTCTCTCTCTTCATCCTCAGGAACTTCTGCTAAGAAGTCGGCCAGTATTTGTCCTTACATGGCTGTCCTGGGCTTGAACTCCAGGGAGTGTTCCCCAAGTTCCACGGCCCATTTAGCCAACCGTCCCGACAGCTCCGGCCTCCTGAGCACCTTTTGGAGGGGTTGATCTGTCATTAGGGTGATCTTGTGCCCTTGGAAATACCTCCTGAGCCTCCGGGATGCAAAAACAAGGGCCAATGCTAGCTTTTCCAGGGGCATATAGCGTTCCTCGGGGCCTTTAAGTGTTCTGCTGATGAAATATATTGGTATCTGCTTCCCCTCCCGTTCTACCATCATGACCGCACTAATGGTCGTTTTTTAGGCGGACAGATACAGGAGCAGGAGTTCCCCGGGTACTGGGGTGGCCAATGTTGGGAGTTTGCAGATGTAAGCTTTCATTTCTTGGAAGACAGACTCCGCCTCTGGGGTCCATTTGAACCTGTCTGTTTGGAGGCAGTCCTTCAGCACCTTCATGAAGGGGAGGGTTCTGTCGGCTACCTTTGATAAAAAACGGTTTAGTGAAATTAACCTCCCGTTCAGCTGCTGGATGTCTTTCAGGGATCTGGGGGATCGCATTTCAGCCACAGCTTGAGTTTTCTCCGGGTTAGCCTTGATTCCGCCTTTAGTGACTACCACTCCCAAGAATTTCCCTTCTTCCACCCCAAAACAGCACTTTCCGGGGTTTAGCTTCATATTCACATCTTGCATAGTGCGGAGAGTCTCAGCTATGTCATCTATCATGGCCATCTCTGTTAGGCTTTTGATAACGATGTCATCAACGTATACTTCCAAGTTCTTTCCCCGTTGTTCCCTGAAGAGGGTGTTCATGAATCTTTGATACGTGGCCCCAGCATTTTTAAGACCGAAGGGCATTTTGGTATAACAAAATGTCCCTTCGTCTGTGATGAAGGCGGTTTTTTCTTTGTCCTCTATTGACATCTGGATCTGATGGTATCCTTTGTAAGCATCCAAGAAGCATTTCAGGGGGTACTGAGATAAAGAGTCTACCTGGACGTCTATTTCTGGGAGGGGGTAACAGTCCTTAGGACATGCTTTGTTCAGATCGTGGAAGTCGATGCACATCCTCCATCCCCCGTCTTTCTTTTGAACCATGACTGGGTTGGCGACCCAGGATGGATACTTTACCTCCCTGACTATTCCTGCTCTGAGCAGTTTTCTGGTTTCCTCACAAGCAGCTCTTCTTTTGCTGGGCCCTATGCTTCGCTTTTTCTGTTTTACTGGCTTTGCCCATGTGTATGTGTTGAGTCGATGTTCGGTTAGGCTCCTGGGGATTCCTGTCATGTCCCCGTGTTGGAATGCAAATACATCTATGTTGAGGATGAGTAGTTCCTTGAGAGCACTCTTGCATTTGTCACTTAAGTGACTTCCCACTTTGATTGTTTGCTCTGGGAACCTATCGCAAAGGACCCATTCCTCGACTCCCTCTTTCCGGGGCTTCTCGGATGCTTCCCCCTCAGACACGGAAGAAATTACTTCGTATGCGGATTTTACCCAAGCCAGGCCCTTAGGCGTCTGAAACACCAAGGCTCCATGGGGGGTGGATGCTTGTGCTTGTAAGTCCCCAATTCCAGGTCTTCCTAAGATTGCGTTGTACTTTGAGGGTGCTCGGACCACTGTGAAGGTCAGGTTTATCGTTCGAACCCGATCCCCTACCCCAACTGTGAATGGGAGTCTGATCTTTCCCAAGGGGTGCGATACACTGTTATTGAATCCTACTAGAGGGATGGAATCCTCTTCAAGCCTATCTCTTACATCCCTGTCAAACCTGAGGAAACAATGCTCGTATATAACTTCTACCCCGGATCCTCCGTCCGCGTGTATTCTGGCCACCTTGTGGCCATCTATTATGGCTGAGATGTTCAGCGGGATCCGTTGTACCTCATTTTCCTCCAAGTATGGCATTAGGATGGGAGCCTTTATGCAGTCCGGGGAGCCCAGGATTCTGGCCTTTACATTCCTGGTGGTATCAAACTCATTTCTCCTTCTAATCATGTCTACATCTGCCCTCCCAGGCTCCCTTGCATCTTTCCCTTTGCGATCCCCCCCTCCTTCCTTAATTTCCTTCACCAAATGGGCCAGTTTTCCCGTTTTTACCGCGGCCTCTATTTCCCTTTTCAAAGCAATCATCAGTTCTATGGCCGAATCCTTTGTGAAAGTCACAATATTCGCCAGGTTGTGCCTTCGGCCCAGGTTTTATGGGTGGTGGCCTTGGGAAGGAGTTCCATACCCACTCAGTGGTCAATATTTCACTAGGGTTTTGGTTAGGGGGGTGAAGTTCTCAGAGTAGGGGGACGGGCCCCTCCCCCGAGGTCTGTATGGGGAGTACGAGGGTCTCGTTCTATCATGCAACATTCTATCAAAAGCAGGCTTTCGGGAATAAGGTGTACCTTTATCGAGAGGCTTTGCAACCGGGGTGACCCTTCGGGGTGGGATGTCTGTTTCCTTGGCTTTGCTGACTGTGTCTTTGCCCCTGACAAAGGCTCTGACCCTGTCCATGAGACTGTCGAACGAGTGGGGGAACTCTTCCCCCGGTTTCTCACATAGTTGTACATGCTTCAGTCAGTTTATGAAACTGCTGATTTTCATGACTTCCGGGACGTCCTTGATGTTCATGCTTTCATTGAAAAACCTTTCCATATATTGGTCTATTCGTTCGTTATCCCTCTGCCTTATGTGTAAGATCTCGTTTGGCTTCTTAACCACCTTTCTTTGCTGACCAAAGTTCCTGAGGAATTTTTCACTTAGTTCTTCGTAACTGTCAATCCCCCCAGGAGGGAGGCTGTCAAACCAGAGCAGGGCTCCCTCCGTCAGGGTCTGCACGAACATATGGCACCAAACTGGCATGGGCCATCGCCCTAGTTGCCCCGGACCTCTGAAGGCGTGGAGATGATCTTCAGGGTCTCTTGTCCCATCATATCGGTCGAAACCTGGAGGTAGCTTTGTCTTAGGGGGCATAGGTGCCTCTGCAATCCTCCGGGTGAACTTCGAGACTTCAGCCAGGTCTCGTGGAAGGTAGGGCTGGTCCAGACCGTCACCGCTTTGGTTCTCCTTCTCTTTTCCTTTTTCTTTCAGTTTCTTTCCTGTGATGAGGTCTTCCCTTTCTTCTGAAGACATCTGTCTAAGGGCAGTCATAAATGTTTCCAGTGGGTCACTGCCACCGCTTTTGTTTTTAGGGTTTACCTCGTCCTGGTTAGAAGGTGTGTCGAAAGACAGTCTAGCCCGGAGGCTGTTAAGCTTTTCTTGTCTTTCTACATCCTCAAGACATCTCTTTAGCTTGTCTTTGTGCATGGCGATGAAATCTGGAGTGATGGTCTCTTCTTCTTTGAGGATTTCCACCTGATTTTCATTCTCTTCCTCATGGGTTATGTCTTCCACCGTGACTTTGTCATGGTCGTTCTGCACCGTTTGGGTGACATAGGAACTAGGTGTAACATTCATGTTGTTGTTTCTGGAACAGGCTTATCTTTGATGTCGGAGTTTTGTGTGAAGACACCGGTCAGGCTGATGTCCCACGGATGGCGCCAATGTCGAATACCCAAATCCCGGTTGACGTTAAATGGATCTTCGCTGACGTCAAGATGTCCCGTTCCTTGAAGCTACAAAAGAATAAACCGTTAGCCTCGCCACAGAGGGCCCCGGGAGGGGGATCCGTGACCAAGCTCCGGCGTGAGAGTAAGTAAACTTGCCGGAGAGTGAGAGGAGCTTCTTCCGAAGAGTGTGATCACCGGAATATTTCCTCTTTGGTGTGAATCCAATAAATACGTGTGCGTGTGTATTGAATGTATAGGAATGTCGGTCGGAATTAATGAGAGAAGAGTAAATGAGAGAGTATTAAATGTGATACCTCCGATCTGCCTTATGACCATCCTCTTTAGCTCTTATATAATCCCTGGCCCTTTTTCCACATGTGAGATATTTTATCAAGGTGATCCAACGGATTCTGCGGGCTTTCGAGGGGTTCAGACACGTGTCTGACCCCTAACGGTATGATGGCAACCTTATTTAATGTTCTGGCCGGAGAAGTACGATTGCCGGCCAAGATCCTCTGCTTATCAAACATTAAATGAGGTCTGCCCCTTCTGATTACGGTTTCCCGCTCATTCTTAACGAAGAGACCCTTAATGGGCAAGGCAACTTGCTATTTGGGCTTATACCTTGTTGGGTCCTTCATGAAGTCAGCCCAAAGTGAGTAAAATGGGGCCTCCCATTGGCCCGTCGTCAATTTGTTGGTTTAAATTTCTTCATATATATTTCTATATTTTACACGAAGAACAGAGATTGGATAAAACAATGTTTACCATTTCGATTGAGCAATAATCAATTGTGTTCATGATTTAAGTCAGGAACAATCAAATAAACCTTTGACTGACTTAATTTTAACCCATATCGATTAAAGTAAAAGGATGGAGAAGAATCCTTACATGAAAATGGTGGTGGTGAAAATCTGGACGTCGGTTATGGAACTGTAATTTGGGAATGTGAAATAGGAAGAGAAGGTGTGCGTTGTGTGTATAATGTGAATTAAAGTTGTTAACATAAATTAATTTATATACGTAATTTGGTGAAGGGTGTCGCAACCCTTCAATTTGTTGAATCGCTGCCTAATAAAAAGAAACGTTGCGGTTGCACCGACTAACTATTGGACGGAACCTTTAGTTGGTTTTTGTATAATAGTATAATGGGTGGATGTCATTTGGCATCCACTATTTTTTTTTTACATTTATACTTACAAGTCTTAAAGCTATGTGTACAAGCCTCGATTGCATATAAACATTTATGTTAACTTCCGTTTAACTATTTCTAAAATATAAAATATTCCCTTAAAGTAATAGTATAAGTACCATATAACCCTTATGGTTTACTTTTAGTTTTAATAAACCCTATTAGTATTATTTTATAATTAATCAAAAATTTTATGTGCGTAGGTTTCACTATTCAATGTTGAGTGTTTTGATTGGTTGTCAAAGTTTATAGGCCAATGGCTGTGAGATTTTAAAACTCTTTCATATGACGTTTTAATAAAAATTGCACCATAAAAATGAGCGGTTTTTTATCTTTAAAATGACTATACTATTGCCAATTGGATCACCCAGATCGTAAAGTGCGATTCAAAAACTCAGGTCGTAAAACGCAATTCACAATGGTAAAACCCAGATCGTAAAATGCAATTCAAAAACCCAGGTCGTAAAACGCAATTCACAATGGTAAAACCCAGTTTGTAAAACGCAGTTCACAATAATAAAACCGAGATCGTAAAACGCAATGTTAAAACTCAGGTCGTAAAACACAATTCACGATGATAAACCTCAGATCATAAAATGCAATTGTTGAACCCAGGTCGTAAAACACAATTCACAGTGGTAAAACCCAGATCATAAAACGCAATTCAAAAACCCAGGTTGTAAACACAATTCACAAAAGTTAAACCCAGATCGTAAAACGTAATTTGAAAACCTAGAACGTGAAACGCAATTCAAAAACCCAAATCGTAAAACGCAATGACTGACGAAATTCAAGATTTCTTACACATATTGAAGCCAATTTCTTAGGATTTCTTTAATGATTGACGAAATTTGAATGCTAGAAACACTAACGATCGAATGAGTTGATTGATTCGCTTAAAAACACGAGGAAAAAAATGAGAAAATTGTGTGAAATTGAACTAGGTTTCTTCAAAAATTTGAAGAACACGTTAATTTAGTGTTTAAATCATTGATTGATGAAGAAAATTGCATTGCTAACTGTTACATTAGTTTTCTAATTCCTGAAATTGAGAGGGTAAGGAAAATCAAATTTGTTTATTATTATAATTTTTATTTGCTTTTACCTTTATTTTTATTTTGTTAAATAAGTTAATTTTAAACATATTTTGATTTTCTATTACAACTTTCAATACACAATATTTTTCAAAATTTTTAGTATGTCGTTGTGAGTGGTTAACATATAAGCAATCGAAGACGTAAGTGTTATTAAAACTACCTCACTTATTTTTTGTAAATCCACATTGTTTTACCTTTTCGTTATTCTAATAATGCAGTGTTATGTTTTCTAAAAGAGTAAATTTCAAAGTTCGTCCTTTATGTATGTCATATATTACAAAGTATGTCCTTTATCTTTAATAACCTCAGAAAACATCCTTAATGTTTGAAAAACCAATCAGGTTATGTCCTTTACCCTAAACCTTGTTTGTTTTCCCAGTTAAGTCAGGTCACGTGAGAAGCACATGAGGGCATTAATGTCATTCTACCTACCAAGCCCTTTCACAATTTCATTTCTCTACATCACCCATCCATCTTCTTCATAGTCTGCAACTTATAAACAACATACACACACAATCATAGCCCAAATCAAACACAAAGAAATCACACACTCACACAAATCCACTGCCAAACACCCCCACCTCTCGATCTCCACTCCCCTCCTCGGTTCCCCAATCCGGGGGCGGCACCCCCATCCGATGGTGGTGGCATATGGCGGCGACGGTACGGAAAGAGAGAGAGAGAGAGAGAGAGAGAGCGAGACGTCAGTGGGGGGGGGGGGAGGAGAACAGCGGTTCGGTGGTGGTGAGCGGCGGTTTCGGAAGCAGAGAGACGAGGGAGAAAGACTGATCGAGATAGAGAGTGAGCAGCGAGGGGAAGAGGACAGACTTCCTTTTGCCGGCGTCGATCTCCGGCGACAGTGCCACCGTGGACGGCGGCGGAGGTGAGGGTTTCAATGGTGATGGCGACGGCGACAGTGGAACATGGTGGTTAGTCACAGCTCGAGTTCAAGTAAGTGGTTCCAGTTTCGGGTATGAGTTTTGGTTCGGGTATGAGTTTTGATTCGAGTTATGTTTGTTCCGGGTTCCAGTTTCGGGTATGAGTTTTGTAGTAACCTCGTTGCCAAACCCATCTACACTGACTTGTGTGACCACAAACTCTCTTATCCTTTTTCTTTTCTTTTTATAACAGGGCACAGTAATGAAAATTGGTTGAAATGAAAATGAATTTGTTGTTGAATGTTGATAATGGTGTACAGACTCTACAGGGAGAAACAGAGTGGAGAAGAAAGGGGTGGGGTGAGTGAGGGTAGGGTTGTTTTAAGGGTATTTTTTTTGTAATTGGGGGGTAGAATGACATTAATACCCTCATGTGCTTCTCACGTGACCTGACTTAACTGGGAAAACAAACAAGGTTTAGGGTAAAGGACATAACCTGATTGGTTTTTCAAACATTAAGGATGTTTTCTGAGGTTATTAAAGATAAAGGACATACTTTGTAATATATGACATACATCAAGGACGAACTTTGAAATTTACTCTTTCTAAAATTCCGAATATACCCTTGCGACGTGTTTACTTTTATCTACGCTTCAATAAAAGTTTTGTTCATATTGGACGAGTCAAATATAACTGATTTTTCATTTGTTATTTGTTGTGACGAACCGAAGCAATATCTTCTGACAACTTCAGTAACACTATAGAGAAAAAAATATATTCCTGAAGCTATAGCGAGTGCTAGTACCATACTGGTACCATGACAAACCAAATTGATATCGTCTAGCAACATTGATGCCCTGTCGGTTTTGTCCGAACAACATCGGTACCGGTACTGTTGGATTCGTTACTGATATTCATTTTATGGTTTTCGACCGAAGTAAAACATGTGTCGATATAGTTTTGGTCTTAGCATAACGTTATCTTTTGGGTTTTATCTTCCAATTGATATATTGAGTGCTAATACTGTATTGATACCATAATAATGAATCAAATCGATATCGACCTAATATCCGCCGCAACGCGCGGAGGAATATTACTAGTTATACATTGTTTAGTAATTTTATTTTTCATTTTATCTTATATATTATATATAATTTTTTATACAGTGTTCTCACTTATTTTTCAATTTTCAATGTTAGTAACTTTTCGGCTTGGTTCGGTTTAAGTCTCAACGGTCCAGTTTCTGTTTTTGATAATTAAAAAGCGTTACTAACAGTTTGATTCACGATATAACTTAAAAACCGTTAAAACCAGACCTTAAACACCCCTACTCATTTTAACAAAAGTTGTAAAATTTATGTGAGTGAGTTACTTCGGTTATAAGGAATGGTTGTGAATGGTTTTGAGTGCTTCTGAGTGAAAGAGAGAGAAAGTGTTACTGTTTATCTGTAAATATATGAGAACACTGTGTACCCCTTTATAATTTTTTAATATCTTCTTAAACTGATTATGAGTGGATGAGAGAGAAAATGTAACAATAAAGGTATAAAAAATATTATTTAATTGAAAATGATAGAGAAAAAATAGTAATTTTTAGTCATATTTAAACTATGTGCAAGGAAAAGCCAAGTCAATAGGTCTTTGGTTATTTCCTTTATTGCCGTATGTGAGACGCATGGAAATTGTGAAGCCAATTACATCATTTCTTATCACTTTAACTAGATAAAGTTAGTCGCTATTTTCTATTTATTCGTTGAATATATTCTCGATCAAATAACTGATTGAATAAACAAAAGAAGGAGACACATATGTTAATTATTTTACTATCAGATTATCATGAAGAAATAGGAACGAATAAAAAACATAAAAGATGTCCGTATATATAGTCGCAAAAAGATTAGAATAACATGAAACTTTAGTGGTTGGAACGTCACAATCACCATGCCTATTGAAAAGAAAGTTCTAAGCTTTTACTTGGTCAAGTTAACTATTGACACTATAACACCATGTGTAGTGGGGCGTTTTTTTTTTTTAAATTCAGAAAAAACGTTCAAAAACGTCCATGCACCATTACATGGGGTGTTTTTTAAGCAAAAAATCAAAAAAAAGCCCCTTTGGCGTTTTTTAAACCACGCCCAACACCCTTCTCTTTGTCCAATCAGATTTCATCTCCCCTTATCCTATCCAATAAGATTTTTTCTTTTTTTTCTTTATTTTATTTAATGCCCCATCCCCACTACACCCATTTTAGAAAACGACCAATAATGCCCCTTTGCTGACTGGATCGCCACATGACGTAAAATGCCCACACTTGAGGGCATTATTTTCTCCTTCCACTACACATAGTCTAAGTATATGGTCGCAAAAAGATTAGAATAATATGAGTGCCAAAACTTTAGTGGTTGGAACGTCACAATCACCATACCCATTGAAAAGAAAGTTCCAAGCTTTGTCTTGGTCAAGCTGACTATTGACACTCCTCTTCTGTGTATAAGTATATGGTCGCAAAAACATAGAATGATACCACAAAATTCATTACCAAAAATGAGTGCCAAATGGTTGCTTTTCTTGCAATCATTTCTCTTCCTGACACACCTTGCAGCATTTTCCACACCCATTCACAAGGCACCAGCACTGAACGGCACCAACGTTGATCGTCTAGCATTGCTTGCTATTAAATCCATGATTAAAGGTGACCCACAAGGTCTCTTGACCTCATGGAACCAATCTAGCACTGATTTCTGCCAATGGCAAGGTGTTACATGTAGCCCTCGCCACCAAAGAGTCACCCACTTGGACCTCTCAGATGGAGGCTTGATTGGTACGTTGTCTCCCTCCATCGGAAATCTAAGCTTTCTCAGGGTCATTCAGCTTTTTAACAACTCATTTTCGGGTGAAATTCCACCTGAAATTGGGCGTCTCTTTAGATTACGACAACTACGTCTCGCTTACAACTCTTTCATGGGAAACATTCCAGCCACCATAATGAATTGCTCCAACCTCCAAGTCCTTAAGTTGGGTAACAATAATCTGGTCGGCAAGATCCCCGATTGGATTAGTTCATTGTCCATGCTAAGCACACTCGACCTTCGTAACAACTATTTCACGGGAAACATTCCGGCCACCATAACAAATTGTTCTAACCTCCAGATCCTTCAGTTAGGTAACAATAGTCTGACTGGCAAGATCCCCGATGGGATTGGTTCATTGTCCATGCTAAGCGTCCTCGGCCTTAACGATAACATTCTACAAGGCGGAATTCCACCTGAAATTGGCAGTCTTTATAGATTACAAGAACTATGGCTTTATAACAACTCTTTCACGGGAAACATTCCGGCCACCATAACGAATTGCTCCAACCTCCAGATCCTTCAGTTGGGTAACAATAGTCTGACTGGCAAGATCCCAGATGGGATTGGCTCATTGTCCATGCTACGCATCCTCGTCCTTGACGACAACATTCTACAGGGCGGGATTCCACCTGAAATCGGGCGCCTCTTTAGATTACAAGAACTATATCTTCATAACAACTCTTTCACGGGAAACATTCCGGCCACCATAACGAATTGCTCCAACCTTCAAGTCCTTAACTTGGGTAACAATAATCTGGTCGGCAAGATCCCCGATTGGATTGGTTCATTGTCCATGCTAAGCACACTCGACCTTCGTAACAACTATTTCACGGGAAACATTCCGGCCACCATAACAAATTGTTCTAACCTCCAGATCCTTCAGTTAGGTAACAATAGTCTGACTGGCAAGATCCCCGATGGGATTGGTTCATTGTCCATGCTAAGCACACTCGACCTTCGTAACAACTATTTCACGGGAAACATTCCGGCCACCATAACAAATTGTTCTAACCTCCAGATCCTTCAGTTAGGTAACAATAGTCTGACTGGCAAGATCCCCGATGGGATTGGTTCATTGTCCATGCTAAGCACACTCGACCTTCGTAACAACTATTTCACGGGAAACATTCCGGCCACCATAACAAATTGTTCTAACCTCCAGATCCTTCAGTTAGGTAACAATAGTCTGACTGGCAAGATCCCCGATGGGATTGGTTCATTGTCCATGCTAAGCACACTCGACCTTCGTAACAACTATTTCACGGGAAACATTCCGGCCACCATAACAAATTGTTCTAACCTCCAGATCCTTCAGTTAGGTAACAATAGTCTGACTGGCAAGATCCCCGATGGGATTGGTTCATTGTCCATGCTAAGCGTCCTCGGCCTTAACGATAACATTCTACAAGGCGGAATTCCACCTGAAATTGGCAGTCTTTATAGATTACAAGAACTATGGCTTTATAACAACTCTTTCACGGGAAACATTCCGGCCACCATAACGAATTGCTCCAACCTCCAGATCCTTCAGTTGGGTAACAATAGTCTGACTGGCAAGATCCCAGATGGGATTGGCTCATTGTCCATGCTACGCATCCTCGTCCTTGACGACAACATTCTACAGGGCGGGATTCCACCTGAAATCGGGCGCCTCTTTAGATTACAAGAACTATATCTTCATGACAACTCTTTCACAGGAAACATTCCGGCCACCATAACGAATTGCTCCAACCTTCAAGTCCTTAACTTGGGTAACAATAATCTGGTCGGCAAGATCCCCGATTGGATTGGTTCATTGTCCATGCTAAGCACACTCGACCTTCGTAAGAACTCTTTCACGGGAAACATTCCAGCCACCATAACGAATTGCTCCAACCTCAAGATCCTTGCGTTGGATAACAATAATCTGGTCGGCAAGATCCCAGATGCGATTGGTTCATTGTCCATGCTAAGCATCCTCGGCCTTCCCGGCAACATTCTACAAGGCGGAATTCCACCTGAAATTGGCAGTCTTTATAGATTACAAGAACTATGGCTTTATAACAACTCTTTCACGGGAAACATTCCGGCCACCATAACGAATTGCTCCAACCTCCAGATCCTTCAGTTGGGTAACAATAGTCTGACTGGCAAGATCCCAGATGGGATTGGCTCATTGTCCATGCTACGCATCCTCGTCCTTGACGAAAACATTCTACAGGGCGGGATTCCACCTGAAATCGGGCGCCTCTTTAGATTACAAGAACTATATCTTCATAACAACTCTTTCACGGGAAACATTCCGGCCACCATAACGAATTGCTCCAACCTTCAAGTCCTTAACTTGGGTAACAATAATCTGGTCGGCAAGATCCCCGATAGGATTGGTTCATTGTCCATGCTAAGCACACTCGACCTTCGTAAGAACTCTTTCACGGGAAACATTCCAGCCACCATAACGAATTGCTCCAACCTCAAGATCCTTGCGTTGGATAACAATAATCTGGTCGGCAAGATCCCAGATGCGATTGGTTCATTGTCCATGCTAAGCATCCTCGGCCTTCCCGGCAACATTCTACAAGGCGGAATTCCACCTGAAATCGGGCGCCTCTTTAGATTACAAGAACTATATCTTCATGACAACTCTTTCACGGGAAACATTCCGGCCACCATAACGAATTGCTCCAACCTCCAAGTCCTTAACTTGGGTTCAAATAATTTTTGGGGAATTTTACCTTCTCTCACAAACGGTTCATCTTCAACATCATGGGAACTATCAAAAAATAATTTTGTGGGATCATTACATAATTTGATTTGTTCCAACAGTGTGAACAAGATCAAATATGTTGGTTTGGGATATAATATGTTGTCGGGTGTTATTCCAGATTGTTGGGAGAAGTGGCCGAGCTTGGTATTCTTATATTTAAAGGCTAATAATTTGTCCGGTGAGATTCCAAGAACATTGGGGTCTGTACCTTCATTGCAAATTTTAGACATAAGTTAGAACAAGCTTTCAGGAAGATTACCTTCTTCCCTAATAAATTTGTCATGCTTAAAGGTCCTTCAACTTGCAAAAAATAATCTTGCAGGAATCATTCCACCTTGGATTGGAATAAAACTCACTATGTTGAAAATTCTCAATCTTAGATCCAACAATTTTTCTGGAAATACTCCTGACCAGCTCTGTTATCTTTCACATGTTCAAATCTTGGATCTCGCTCATAATAATCTCTCAGGAAATATTCCTAGATGCTTCAACAACTTTAGTGTGCTTTCGGGCAAAGAAACTAATTTAGACGTTCAAGTATCAATCAATTTTGACATTGGTATTAATTATATTGTTTATGATTTATTGGTGATGAAGGGACGAGAAGACGAGTATGGATCTATCCTAGGACTAGTCACGCTTTTGGACCTTTCGAGCAACAATTTGTCTGGGCAGATCCCTAGTGAGCTCACGACCCTCCACAAGTTAAAATCATTGAATTTATCAAGAAATCAATTGACAGGAAAGATCCCAAATAAGATAGGAGACATGAATTCACTTGAGTCTTTTGATTTATCAGTAAACTATCTTTCTGGGGAACTTCCTATGGGTTTGTCAGGGTTGAATTTCTTGAGTAGCTTTAACGTGTCCTACAACAATTTGACAGGAAGAATTCCAACAGGTACACAAATTCAAAGCTTCAATGAGTCCAGTTTCATTGGAAACAAACTTTGTGGAGCTCCACTAACTAATGATTGTGTACATGTTCACAAACCTGATACAACAAGCGACCAAAAAGAAGACGGTGGATCACACAAAGTAGATTGGGGGTTGATTATTAGTATAGCGCTTGGATTTATTATTGGGTTTTGGGGCATTGTGGTTTCATTAATGCTCAATAGATCATGGAGAATCACATATTTCCGTCACTTGAGGAAATTGATCAAGGTATGAGGTTTATGATGTTATGCATAAGTATTATTGTGTTATGTTTTCTAAGTGACCATAAATAAGCAGCTCCTGTGTCACTTGGTGTGGTTCCGATGCAGTCTGTTTTTCATAAAGCTTATGTCTATTGTTGTGTTTCTGTTCGGTTCTCGTAGGGTTGTTTTGTTTTGTCTTTCTTTGTGATTGTTAAACCAGCTTCCCGCTGGTCCTTTTTCTAATAATAATATATCATCGTTCCAAAAAAACTATGTACACTTTATAAATTTTGATACTCAAATTTCAAGATAGGACCATATAAAATATAGATAAATCAAACAAATGTACATAAAACAATCCTAAAAAAATCAGATTGCATCCAAAATTCTCACTCAAATGGTTAGGTTGTTGATTTCCACTCCATGATTGCCGAAAGAAGTGTGTAATTAGGCGTTAAGCTCCTACTCGTCAACGGTAAATTAGTCATCGGGGAGCTATCACTCTCTTCAAGCCATTGCTCTATCGCCCTGCGATCGTACGTGTAGCCATCAGCAGCAACACATGGATCAACCATAACATCTTGGGTCAAAACATCATTATATTATGAAAAAACTAGATTTTTTCGATAAAAACTGAAAGAAAGAATGTCACAATCTTACCTTGCGTATTGGCTTCATCAATCGGCCATTCGCCTGCATCTTGATCCAAATATGCTAACTCTTTCGCTTCATCAATCGGCCATTCGCCTGCATCTTGATCCAACACACTGGCTAACTCATCGTTTTCAAGAGCTGTTTCCACCACATGAGTAACTGCAATTGCTGGTCTTGCGGTCAGCAGCTGCAAAATCACCATACCAAGAGCGTATACATCGGATTTTGGAGATACTAATCCTGTTCGTTGATACTCTGGATCAATATAACAAAGGGTTCCCGCTGGACTCGTGTCTTTGTAAATAGTGGATGTGGAAGAGAAGTTTAGAGCTGATGAACGATGAACGATTGATTTCGGTTTCGCATTATGAAGGAAGTTTAGAGCTGATGCTACTTCCCACGCGGTACAGAACCAGTTGTATCACGGGATCGATGGTGTGTCATGCGAAATAATCGCTCGTCCAAACTCCCATTTTCCATGTACTCGTAGACCAAACAGCCATGATCCACACACACACCGATTAGAATCCGCAGACGAGGATGCCGGATTCTGCTCAATAGTTCAAGCTGCAAAATCAAATTCAATTATTCATAAATGGTAAGGATGATCCAAGAGTGAGCACGATTTCGTCACTGCAGACTTTTTTTTTTTATATTTATCTTTAATTTCATATATCTTTACGGTTTGATTTAGTCATGCAGTAATATATCAATTTTTTCTCGAGAATTCTATCTCTATTATTTTTGTGTTTCCGCTTTGCATCAAGAAATCCCAAAAATCAAAGTCTACAAAATGGACTTGAATGTATGACAAATTCTGCAGATAAGAGCATATAAACGTATATGTTTTGAATTTAATGTTTGACTTCAAAAGTCAAGAGGAAAAAAAAAGGTAGTTACCTTTCGAGATGCATCAAGGTTCTCGCTTTGCGCAATTGCATACATCCCGCGAAGGAGCCTGAGTTCAACTCTCAGTTTTTCCAGCTCGATGTTAATACAATTATCCTGCAAAAGGAAATTTTTCAAGTCATGGAGATTACAAGAATATGAAAACACATTTATAAATGAAAAGAGGCAGAAGTATACCTGTAACAGAGGAAACCAATTCTCCCTCTACACATATTTTAGACACAACAGTCAAACGGGTTGAAAGCCGCCCAAAGTCTATGTTTAACGCATACAACCTCCATAAATCAATGTTATTTAAAGCTTTAGGTTATCGCATAAAATTGTTTCTAGATCATATACTTAACAAATGTATAGTTTATAAATCTTTATTAAAAAGAACAAAAAACTTTCTGACAGTAAAGGCAGCTTGACACATACTAAAATGACATAAACCGAACCCGTGTTGGCCCGATACCTGACCCGGTCAACCTGCCAATTTTCGAAATACACTAAACACCATCCTCCACACGGATCAATGGCCAGGATATCATTATGGTGGGAGTGGCGGAACCCGATCAACCCCTTCAACACCAAATCAACTGTCGACACCTCATCTCCCCCAAGGTGTACCCGCCAGAACTCACTCTCTCCGCAATCTGTTCTGAACCATGTCACAACCTGATCCGACCAGATTGTTTTGCCACTGTAATGAATCTATTAATTAATCTCTTATCTGGATAAAAAAATAACACATAGTAAGTTCTTGGTTCATAAAAATATTGCGTATAATGCGTATGGAATTTTGTATGCTCCAAATGGAAGTTGGCCGTTTTATCCAAACCGACCCGTATGGAATTTTGTATTCAAATTGACCCATGAGGAATTTTGTAGATTTTAAATAGAATTTTGAATGGAATTTTGTAGTTTATAAATGGAATTTTGTATCCAAATTGACCCGTATGAATTTTGTATCATCTTTATACCGCTCAACGAACATATCAATCGTATCCTGATCAATGTATCTTTACACCGCTCAATGAACATTTCTGAATGCTCTTCTTTATCTTAAAATTGTCAGTTCATCCCTCCATCAACTTTGTAATATATCGTTTTGATTTTTGAAAATACGTTGTGGTTAATTAGAATATTTGTTGTTCATTCTGGTATCAAAATTAACTGGCCCAAACTGCATTAACCGGTCAAACTGAACCGTTTTTGACGGGTTGGGTACCCGGTTTAAATGATGCTTTTCTAAACCTTAGTCATCCGTTCGACCCGAAATTTCTGCCCAGAACTGTTTTTGTATGCAGTCTTCATCTAGTGCATTCCATGCTCTGTACTGTTATATATCATCATCCGTAAAATTGCTTGCATATATCCTCGTGAATGTTAAACATGATAAACGTGAATTGCGATTCCGAAGATGAAAAATTGCAGGTGATAGAGGTTAGAGTGGATTAGATCCAACAATAATACATCCTGACCCGTTCCTTAATTGCGTCGGCCCATCCTGACCCATTGGCCCATTGGGTATTTTTTAAAAATTCAAAAGTTACCCATTCTAACCCCTTAATTTTTGTTTATAAATTAAATAAACGACACAACACACGAATATATACACACAACACCATTTCCTTTTACACACATTTCTTCCACCTTTCCCAATATCTCTAAAATCTGTTATACTATTCTTAAACATGAATTTTGTTATCGAGTGACTCGATTCTGACCTCGAATACGACGTCATAACCACATATACTCGATGGAGGCTACAACTTTTACGTCAACAAGCCGCATTCATAAGCGTGTACAAGAGCAAATAGACTTTTAAGGGATCGTGATAGTGCTCACAATCATATAGTAAATGATTATTTTTTTAAGAAACTGGTATATCCCCTCATAATCATATAGTAAATGATTAGTTTTTTAAGAATCTGGTATATCCCCCTGGTATACAGTTTTTCTAGAGCTGGTTATGCTATCGGACCTTTCGAGCAACAATCAAATTCCCAATGAGCTTATGGCCCTTCGGGAGTTAATATCACTAAATTTATCAAGAAATCAGTTGACAGGGAATATTCCAGATAAGATAGGAGACATGAAAGCACTTGAATCTTTTGATTTATCCCTAAACAAGCTTTCTGGGGAACTTCCCATGAGCTTGTCAAAGTTGAACTTCATTGGTATCTTCAATGTGTCTTACAACAATTTTAAAGGAAGGGTTCCAACAAGTACTCAAATTCAAAGCTTAGACGAGTCCAACTTCTTTGGTAACAAACTTTGTGGAGCTCCACTAACTAGTGATTGTGTACTGATTCATGTATGTGATACAAGAGACCAAAAGGAAGACGATGGATCACATGGACCAGATTGGGGGTTGTTATTAGCATAGTGCTTGGATTTATTACTGGATTTTGGATCATTGTTGCTTCACTAATGGTCAACAAATCATGGAGGATTGTATATTTCCGTCTCTTGGGAAAATGGATCAAGGTATAGGTTTATGATGTGATGATGAAAATAAGGTTGTTAATAGGTTTCACTTATTTCTTTGAAAACTAAACATATTGTCTTAAATAAAATTATAAGCTTGTATTCAAGATGAGTATTCAATGTTGTCTTGCTCAAAATTAATAATTTTCTTAAGCATAATGATTCTACATAAGATTTGTAAGAGTGTAATCATAAAGCAATCCTAAAAATTGTTGCATTAAAAAATTCTCACTCAAATGTTGTTGATTTCCTCTTCATAATTGTGAAAAGAAGTGTGTAATTAGGCGTTAAGCTCCTACTCGTCAATTGTAAAATTGGTCATCAGTAGCAAGCCAAGGATCAACCATAACATCCTGTGTCAAAATATCAATATATTATCTACAAACTGGTTCTGTTTGATAAAACGGAAAGAAAAAAATGGGACACTCTTACCTTGAGTATCGGGCATATGAAGTATTTTGGAGGGGTGGGTCGGGTCGGGTCATGGATGTGGATCTTTGAGCTGCATCAGCAAGTCGTTCCAATACATGAAGAACCCTGTTTTTCATCTCACAACGGGTCAAATTAAGAAGATTCAGCTAAAAGATGTTGGTTACAGTCCCCACTCCTCACACTCTACTAACACTCACAAACCTGATGAAAATGTGAAGAGGATAAAAATATTCGAAGATGGATACACAGAAGATAAAAATGATAAGGGTTAATGTTATTCATTGAACAAAAGCTAATTTATAGCCATACAATAAACCACACGTGCAGACTGTTAATAAAAATTAATAAACTAACTGAACCTAAAGAACCGGACTTCTTCTACACAACACGCATTGAACGAGCCCACGTATTCCTTTTCTTTTGCATCACACCACTTAATTCAGTCAACAATCTCCCCAATTTAGCTGCTTATTTGACCTGTAACCCGGTCAAACCCGCGACCCGACTTGATGCTTGACTCCACAACCCGCGTGACCCGTGAACGAACCAGATTAACCCAACAAAAGATAACGAGTCAAACAGCTTGAAACTTTAAAGTCACCAAAGTCTAGAGATGCATACAACCACCTAAATATGTAATGCTTTTGGGTAATATTATGTACCATTGTTTTCAAATCATACTAAATGAATGTATTGTTTATAAATCTGTTTATGAAAAACAACAAAACAATTTCTGAGAGCTAAGGCAACCTTACTAGTACTTAAAACGACACGTTTCAACCTGCCAATTTTCACAGTTACCTGAAAGGTGTGTTTTCCCACAGAATCGAACACAACAACTCCTTCACCATCTCAGCAACATGGGTAATAAAATCCTCTTCTTTGTAGGTAATAACATCATGACATCCATCTTCATTAGCTTGCAAAGCCTTCTATTTGGTTGATACAGTTCCAATGACAGTGGCACCAAGCATATTTGCCCACTGGCATAACACAGAACCAACCCCGCCTGCTGCTGCATGAACCAACACCTTGTGTCCTTGTTCTGCCTGTATTAACACTTGCTGCTTTCAGGTAAAATTAAATACAGACTGTCTGTTGGTTCAGGCCCCAAACTCTACACACTCACAACACACACACTCAAACTCTCTACGAAACTCACGTATGTATGTATGTAATATATGGAGTAAATGAAGATGAAAGCTTCTGTTACGATTAGAAAAGGGTACAAGGAATACATAAACAATCTAATGCCTATTTATAATAACAAAATAAAACCACATGCTAAATAAACTTGGTCATCCACTTCTTCCTGATCTAACGCAACAACTCCAACGTTCACATGAACTCATCCACATTTTTCCCTCTTTAATCGGTCATCCATTACTAGGTCAAACCGATACCCGTAATCCATCTTTATCGGTGACCCGGTTCAGCTCCGTAACCCGTATTTCAGACCCGTAACTGACCCGAAATAACCCGCAACATCAAGATTACCCAACACTGTCAGACCCACATTGATTACACTGCGATTCGGTTGGATAAAGTGCTCTTCTGGTGTATGAAGATGGTTTACATTAGCTGACCCATGTAAATGTTCTTAGATTAGTTGTAATACGAAATAGATAAAACAACTGATAGTATATTTGTAGAACAGAGGAAACCAATTCTCCCTCTACGCATATTAGACACGACAATTAAAGCAGGAAACCATGTCAAACAAAAAAAAAAACTTAGTTAAAACATAACGAGTCAAACGGGTTGAAAGCCGTCCAAAGTCTATTTTTAACGCATACAACCTCCTTAAATCACTGTTATTTAAAATGACAAACTGAACCCGTGTTGGCCCAATACATACCTGACCCGGTCTACCTGCCAAGTTTCCAAATACACTAAACACCATCCCCGACAGGGATCAACGGCTAGGATATCATTAGAATTATCATTTTTCTCTCTAGAAAGTGTATTGTATTTTAACTATCCTTTGCAAGACACATCAACCTGTTAAGGTCATTATCGTTTTCTAAGCGAAAGTGCATATTACCTTGGAACCAAATTTGGATTAGGAATTGAGCAGTTAACCCTTTAACCATGACCGAAGCAACTACCAAAGGATTGATAAAAGGAAGAAACATTGCTTTGTCTGCCAAAACAACCTGCTCCTCTGTATAGGTTCCCATCCCATGGCACTCCCAAAATGGTGATAAACCTGCTGCCTCTGTCCCTGCAAATTATACTTTATGTATCAACTTCACATATGGTTTCGAGAATGTTCAAGTTCTTATAGGTCGTTTTTAAAGAGTAAAGTGATAATCCTATCACATGTTCATAAACAGCCCAACCACCAAACTGCCGAAACCGAAGAAAGTCAACCTGTTTGAAGTACGTACGGTCCGATTCACTTCACGGTATAGTACTAATGATTTGCCAGTTTACTGTTCAGTTTATGATTTGAAACTTGAAACCGGTTGTCTAAGCTAAACAGACCATTTTTCACGGTATGGATGCGGATCTTTGAGCTGCATCAGCGAGTCGTTCCAATACGTGAAGAACCCTGTTTTTCATCTCACAACGGGTCAAATTAAGAAGGTTCAGCTAAAAGATAACGAGTCAAACAGCTTGAAACTTTAAAGTCACAAAAGTCTATAGATGCTTACAACCACCTAAATATGTAATGCTTTAGGGTAATATTATGTACCATTGTTTTCAAATCATACTAAATGAATGTATTGTTTATAAATCTGTTTATGATAAACAACAAAACAATTTCTGAGGACCAAGGCAACCTTACTAGTACTTAAAACGACACGTTTCAACCACACCCGTGTTGGCCCGATACCCGACCCACTCAACCTGCTAATTTTCCTCATACACTAATCGCATCCCCTGAAGGGCTAGTTCTATGGCCAATATATCATTAGAATTATCATTTTTCTCTCCAGAAAGTGCATTTAACTATCATTTCAGGAACAAATAATGTGTTGATACAGAGATTAAGAAGCAGACATGGTGTATAAGGAAAAAAAATTTGAGGGACATTATAAACTCCCGTACGGAAGTATATATCTATGAAATTAACACCTACAGAAGTACAGATAGCCTTGTTCTTCACTCTTATCTATCCTTTCGGATCCCCAATTTCAACCTCCTCCCATTTCAGCACCTTTAAAAAAAATACATATTCTTTAGCGGCATGTACAAGTAGGAATATGTTTAATATCATCTAACAAAAACACAGAAGAAACATGTGGTGAGATTAAAAAAACCTCAAGCTCATAAACCCTAGTGGCTATTAAAAGTTTTGTGAACATGCGAAATAGGTGGATGGAAAAGGGGATCACAAATTCACAGTTACCTGAAAGGTGTCTTTTCCCACAAAATCGAACACAACATCAACTCCTTCACCATCTCAGCAACACGGGTAATAATATCCTCTTCTTTGTAGATAATAACATGATGACATCCATCTTCATTAGCTTGCAAAGCCTTCTATTTGGTTGATACAGTTCCAATGACAGTGGCATCAAGCATATTTGCCCACTGCCACTGGCATAACAGAGAACCAACCCCGCCTGCTGCTGCATGAACCAACACCTTGTGTCCTTGTTCTACCTGTATTAACACTTGCTGCTTTCAGGTAAATTAAATACAGACCCACATTGATTACACTGCGATTCGGTTGGATAAAGTGCTCTTCTGATGTATGAAGATGGTTTACATATGCTTAGCCATGTAAATGTTCTTAGATTAGTTGTAATACGAAATAGATAAAACAACTGATAGTATATTTGTAGAACAGAGGAAACCAAATCTCCCTCTATGCATATTAGACACAACAATTAAAGCAGGACAACATGTCAAACAAAAAAAAAACTTAGTTAAAACATAACGAGTCAAACGGGTTGAAAGCCACCCAAAGTATATTTTTAACGCATACAACCTCCTTAAATCACTGTTATTTAAAGCTTTAGGTTACTGCATTCAATTGTTTCCAGATCATACTTAACAAATGCATTAACACATACTAAAATGACATAAACCGAACCCGTGTTGGCCTGATACCTGACCCGGTCAACCTGCCAAGTTTCCAGATACATAAACACCATCCCCTACAGGGATCAATGGCCAGGATATCATTAGAATTATCATTTTTCTCTCTTGAAAGTGTATTCTATTTGAACTATCATGTGCAAGACACATCAACCTATGAAGGTCATTATGGTTTTTTAAGAGAAAGTGTATATTACTTTGATTACCAAATTTGGATTAGGAATTGAGCAGTTAACCCTTTAACCATGACCGAGGCAACTACCAAAGGATTGATAAGAGGAAGAAACATTGCTTTGTCTGCCAAAACAACGTGCTCCTCTGTATAGGTTCCCATGGCACTCCCAAAATTATGATAAACAACATCTCAAATTTTCAAATCACACACCCCTGTCCCAATGGCTGTCACCACACCTACTGCCTCTGTCCCTGCAAATCATACTTTATGTATCAACTTCACATATCGTTTCGAGAATGTTCAAGTTCTTATAGGTCGTTTTTAAATAAAGTGATAATCCTATCACAGGTTCATAAACAGCCCAGACCACCAAACTGCCGAAACCGAAGAAAGTCAACCTGTTTGAAGTACGTACGGTCCGGTTCACTTCACGGTATAGTACTAACGATTTGCCAGTTTACTGTTCAGTTTATGGTTTGAAACTTGAAACCAGTTGTCCAAGCTGAACAGACCATTTTCATTTATTATTTATATTTTGTCATACTCATCAACAATCTTATCATTTGTTTAAAGAATTTACAACAAAATTCTGCTTTTTTTAAAAATTAACTTTTTTTTTTCAGAAATCCGAACAGCAAAACCGTGAAAACCGCCCAGTTCACCTAAACTGTTTGTATTCAGAGACACCAGTTTGGAGACATGGTTATATCTCATCTAAAGTTCTAGTCATAAACAAGAAATTTGTTAAAATTTAGGCAATCAAGCGAC
Source organism: Helianthus tuberosus (assembly GCA_030545235.1). Classification (NCBI taxonomy): domain Eukaryota; kingdom Viridiplantae; phylum Streptophyta; class Magnoliopsida; order Asterales; family Asteraceae; genus Helianthus; species Helianthus tuberosus. The sequence goes on from CM060372.1 coordinate 5,391,361, forward strand.
AAATCTATCAATATATTATAAAATATCACAAAAATTGTAATCATAACACCACAAAAAAAGAGAGAAATATTTACAACGACTGTGTGGAGTAATTCCTGCTCGATTGCAGAAATATTTAAAAAAAAAGAGAGAAATATTTACCACGTTAGAAAAATATATTTTTTGGTCAACAAATATGTTGGTGAATAATTTCCTCCTTTTATAGAAAACAGTTTTATAATTATTTCTTTTTATAAAAAAATATTTTTAACATGCACCTCAAGGTTAGTATGAAATTGGTCTCATATCATAGTCAACATATTATCCAAATTCACCAAACAAGAATACTCAATCAAATAACAACAAAAACAACCAAAATAAATAGACTTCTGACAATAGCGTGCATTAGGCTCAAGCCCCGAGGAGCGAGTCTAATACCGTTGGCGATCCTAGGCTACAACCCATGGCCGTGGGGAACCTAGTCAGCCGTGGATCCACTAGACACAATAGCATGTAATAGACTTGACATCAGATAGCATATAGAATAATAGAATACACATAAGACGTTCAAACAGTAACACTTGATTATAGCATCTTAAGTAAATCGATAAGTGTAACCTGATGCACCCCAAAATTTGAAAAGTTAAAAGGGGAGAGTGGATGAGATTACTCACAAGTTGCAAAGAAACGTTCCACGAGAATTAACGCACGAACTGGAATATGTGAAATTTTAAGATAATACTCGTATTGTAAATAACAGACATACTAAACGAAAGGATAACATAATGATTTTAGGAAATTGGGTTCTCCTATTTGGGGACTTGGAAACATATAAAATCATATTCATTCAACAAAGAAATAACCCAAGTAATAGTTATATATATTTTTTAGAATTTATTAAAACGGCAAAATTATAAAATAACCGTTTTAATGGTTTTCAAATATTTGACAAAGCCAATAATTAAATAAGTTCATGAACACATCTAATTATCATATGTAATAGATTTAGTGATTTATTGATTGTTACAAATTTTAATTTAAAACAATAATTTTATAATGGGAATTATTTGTATAACAATTTCACCCAATATTTAATTGCATAATAGTTATCAAAAATTATAGAAAAAATCTATAAAAATTCTATAACAATTATACACCCCCAAAAATATCAGTAGGAATATTTATAAATTTTATGTGTGACAATCTTGTATTTTAAATAATTAAAACATATATACATATCCATTTTATATTTATGAATTCCCCAAAAATTAAGGAAAATAATATAAAAAAATTCCCTAATGTTTATATAATCTGAAATACCCAATAAATTATTTATTGAATTTATTTAAAAATTATCTTGTATTTTTATTCCATTTATCTAGTGATTAAAACATAAATAATTCACCAAAATTCCAATTGATATCTAAAAATTCCCAAAATTTACACACAATACACTAGTATGATATATAACAATTTTACGCTTTCAATTTCATTAAAACACAAGTCTAAATCTAAAAGCCCCAAATTCTATGCATGAAGAACCCTAATTTCAACTAAAATTAAATTCATAAAAATTAGCCTTCTATCACTGAAATTGATAGAGGGCTTTTATAGAGCACGAAAAACTAAGCAAGTTGGGCTTTGGAATCACCTGAAAAGGTTGAGAATTGAAGGAGATATCGTCCGCACAAGTTACAAGCCCTAGATTGTTCTTCGATTAAATTCGCGATGTATAGGTGATGAAATGGAGAAATTTCAGTGGGGTTTTGTATGGTTTGATAAGGAGAATGGATGGTAAAGATTTCATCATCCAATTTGATAAATCTAGAAAAATCCTCATTGAGTTCTAGAACACTTTAATGGTGAAGAAATTTTATGAATATTGATCAGTTTTGATGTTCTAGCGAATGATTAGGTTAAGTAATGCATTAATCTCCATTATTATGAGTTTAATGGAGTTAAAACAAAGATGAAACGTTCGTTATATCTTGTTTAAGACTCGGGTTGTTGTTTCAGCTTCATAACCGATTTAACCGAGTGTCGCTTATCGACCTCCCCTTTTATACTAGTTTTAACCCAGCGCATAATGTGATGAGATATTAGAAATATCAAAAAATTCTTCTTTTTATTATTATTTTATTTAATTGTTAAAGGTCCAGTTTTACAATCCGGGTCAGATTTCGAAGGCCCCATTTTGACGGATGTTATAGTCTCTCCAACTTTTGGGAATTCCGACCTGAAATTAGGAGAACCAGCTCGTATAGGATGAAGGTAGGATCTTCCATAGACTTGAACGATAACGATTTGATTTGGTAATAGCGTTAGGAACTCGAATCTTAAGATCGGATTGTGCCTTAGGAATGTCAGGTAACAAGTGTTAAACACAAGTCCTAACGTTGCTAAGAATGCGCTCGAACTAGGACATATCAAGAGGTATAGACTTACTGAGGCGGTAGCGTTCCTGACAAGGGTTACATACCCAATTATAGGAATCGCTTTCAAATGCCAAGGATGCAGAAAAAGAAGGGTGCTAACTGTTATGTACAAGATAGCTGGTTATAGGCTCTATGATCATTACAATCACGAAGCCCAAATTTGGCGTATCGAGGATGTATTGTAGCTAAAGAGAAAAACACGTCCGAAAGATGGCTTGTGACACGGGAGAGTTTGCAACCGAGTCGCAAAGGATACTCGTGATGCCAAAACTACAATCTGTGTCACGACCTAGGATCTTGATGTATTTCTCATAAATGCGACAATTTGAGTTAGATTAGCGAAATCATAGAATTTGAATTCTCCAATCACAAAACCAAAACAAACTAACTAAAACACTCATGATTAGTCTAACATTTCTTTTGAAAATTTGACAGACACACTTATATTTAGGAAGTACTAGCGGCGTATCCACCATGTCCCTATCAAATTTTCATCCACATCGTTATTCAAATCATGATTGACGACTCAAACGAACTTCTCATGACCAGTCTAACGAGGCTTTTGATACCTCGATAAGAACACTTATATATAGGAAGTACCAACGGCGTATCCACCATGTCTTTATCAAGTTTCATCGGCTTCGTTATTCGGATCATGACTGACGACATAAACACAACTTACATAGAACCTCTCTCGACCAATCTAACGAGGCTTTTGATAGTTTGATAAGAACACTTATATATAGGAGGTACCAGCGGCGTATCCACCATGTCCTTAACAAATTTCATTGGCTTCGTTAGCGATTTTAATTGGTTCTACGCGACGACTCAACTTACTAATTAAATAATCACAACCAGACCACAACCAACTAATGTATGAGTCTCGAACCCAAAAAGGGTGCGACTAAATGGTGGCAATACCTACATCCATAGTTATGGGGAAAAGGGTCAGTCTATGAATAAGTGAGACGATACCCTTATCACACAAATTATGGGAAAAGGTAAGCCGTGACGAGTGATGATGTGAAACTGCAACAACATGAACTAGAAATAAAACAAATCACAAACGCATAACATAGTGTTACATAAAAACGTCTGAGTAAAGGATAAAAACGATGACAAATAGTAACATTGAAAGCCTGACAACAGCACAAGCTATCAACGGTAATGATTAAGAGTTGATATTTGTATCGATTGGCGTTAGTGCGAACGCCAAGGATACGAAGTGAGAGTAGCAGGTAAAGTCGTTAATGAGGGAAAACTAAACGTGAAGTCGAATGGTGGAGGAGATGAAGTAGCAGCATTGATTTACACTTCCACCAGTCGGGCGATAATTACGATTCGGGCAAAAGTAGAAGGGTCCTAAGATAAATTAAGGAAACCATAACTTTGTTAACTTAACTCACGTGCATTTCGTTTTGTTAACTATTTTTACACTTTACCAAGTGTAGCACATTGGTATTATAAATTGTTCATGTACAAAAGCAACTTAGTTTTATTTAGAAAAATATTTCGTTAAACTTCAGGGAAAACATTTTTTTTGGCCTAAAGTAGAACATTCATAGTATATATTTATTACATTTTATTATTATTTTATAAAACCAAAATTTGAGATCAGAGAAAAAAAAATTTATCGTCACCATGTGCCCTCGACTCGAATTTTCCAAGCTCTGGGCATGTGTTACGATATTGGTTAGGGTTGTGATGTTCAACTCATATTAGACGACTCGTTAAGGTTCAAAACATATAACCAAAATTCACATTATTACACTTGTGCTCGGAAATTCGGAACAATCCTTTTTTTATTTCCATCTAGTTCATACAAAATTTTAACTTAAAACATTTTATTCGCAATAACTCATCGCATAAAATTTCGCCGTGCTGCTAATCGCATCATGGTTGTCTTGGGTCTAGATGAGTGTTCGTCCGTGTGCCTTCTAGTTACCCCGGTCATCTAGTTCGGTTTGACCGGCTCGATCGTAAGGAACGAGTTAGGTGCCATAAAGTACGGTCGGTTGATCCATTAGTGGAGCGTCGGGTTGGACATATGGCTGGATCATAAGGTGGGTGTTTAGTTGGTCAAATGGAGGTGTCACGTGTTGTACATTAAATGGTGCTATAGGTGGTTCTGTTTGAGGGTTATAGCACCGACAGGTGTCGATTAAGTGACCATAAAGTCCACAATAAGTACCAAGGCGGCACAAAATGTTGGCTGGATGATGTTTTTGACAAGTGGGGCATTGTGGAAAATGTCCGCGATAAGGTTTTCTGTCAGGTACAGGATTAAGAGCAAAATGGTTTAGCGGAATAGCTGATATGGCGTAATCGTGGTTGGTTTCACTCCTTTGATGGTTGTTATCGGTTGAAGACGGTTCAGTTTCAGCCTCTTCGATTTGATTCGTGGAGACGTGGGCGTTGAGTGCCTGTTGAACTTGAACGACTATAGTAGGAATAATTGCGGCCATTTATTCAGCTATCAAAGCTGCCATTCGGCGGTGGGAAATCCTCAGTTCACGACGATGAAGACGATAAGGCGGCATCAGCGTGGGACAACTTAAGTAAGATGTATAACCCATAAAGAGAATTGATGGTCAGATGGTTAGGATTCATAGATTTGTGAAATCATGGAACTTAGGGAAAATCCCATGATTCAAGAATACAAATCTCATGAAAATATTATGGAGTATCAAAGGGTAACAAAAGTCTAACCCTTTGACAAATTACAATAAGTTCAGGGTGATTCGTTTAAAGAACATTCATTTGAATCTCGTGGAATGTTTTAGGATTTATTTCAGTGGTTTATATATGAAACAATATAATAGCCATGTGGAATAAGATAAAATAATAGAATTCATGATAAAATAATATTTTATCATAAAATATTGAAAATCATAAGTTTGGCACATCATAGGGTTTAGTATGACTTCCGTGCGTCACTTTCGTAATTACGTGTGCACCCGCAATTAACGAGCTTTCGCATGGTCCTCATATGTCTACCCATTGACATACAACTTAACCCGAAGAAAATCGTGAATAAATAAATGACTCAAGTTTTGAGGTGTTGTAAAATGATGTTTAGGATAGTATCCATGAATTAACACGGACACGTTTGAGATATCAAAGTGTTTGTTAGTTCACGTGACGTTTGGTGTGACATGCTTTGGCCTAATAGGTATCGGTACTCTCATCGATAGTTCCTAGGTAGGCAAACTGGTCCATTAATTGGATTTATACGAATGCCAGCCTAGACAGAACGTCTCGACTACCGGTACGTAACCCTTCCAGTTACTACATGTCCGTCACAAGAACTCACTTTGACGAGAGTGAAATATCAATTGAAATTTGAAAACTCAAAAATGAAATGAAATCAAACTCATGAATAATTGAAATGTATTAAAGAAAATGAATTGATTCAAGACTTTAGATATTTAGAAATAAGAATTAGAATGTTGAATATTCGCATATAGTTTAAGGTGTGTGTGACGTGACATGGAAAAAGAAATAATAAACTATAGTTTAATAATAAGGTACATGTTGACATTTATGGCACGCACAATTTGATGTGCTCACATGCATATGTGTGTGACATTAGAAAATTTAAATCATGGGCACTTTAAATATTTTTTTTAGCTAAGACAATCAAACAATTAAGCACATAAGGTACCAAATCGACTATAGACTAAGTATAAGGGTTTAATAACCTATCTTAATTCCCTATAGTCATTGGCTCTGATACCAATCTGTCACACCCGACCCACAGCGGAAAGGTATCGGGCATGATGATTGCCCATAGCTCATGACAACTAATTATTGTTTCAATATTTAAAGCATATCCATTTAAATAGTCACATAACATATAATAATCAAAATTGTGATACATTGTTCAAAACAAACATATCAAGATTTAAATTTAATTTCCTAAGGCCAATGCTACGTGTCCATATCACTTGATCATCAACTTTGAAAACCTGCACCACGTTAGAAAAATATATTTTTTGGTCAACAAATATGTTGGTGAATAATTTCCTCCTTTTATAGAAAACGGTTTTATAATTATTTCTTTTTAAAAAAAAATATTTAACCTGCACCTCAAGGTTAGTATGAAATTTGTCTCATATCATAGTCACCATACCCATATATCCAAATTCACCAAACAAGAATACCCAATCAAATAACAACACAAACAACCAAAATAAATAGACTCCTGACAATAGCGTGCATTAGGCTCAAGCCCCGAGGAGCGAGTCGAATACCGTTGGCGATACAAGGCTACAACCCATGGTCGTGGGGAACCTAGTCAGCCGTGGATCCACTAGACACAATAGCATGCAATAGACTTGACATCATATAGCATATAGAATAATAGAATACACATAAGACGTTCACATGGTAACACTTGATTATAGCATGATAAGTAAATCGAAAAGTGTAACGCGATCCACCCCAAAATTTGAAAAGTTAAAAGGGGAGAGTGGAGGAGATTACTCAGAGGTTGCGAAGAAACGTTCCACGAGAATTAACGCACGAATTAGAATATGTGAAATTTTAAGATAATAATCGTATTGTAAATAACAGACATACTAAACGAAAGGATAACATAATGATTTTAGGAAATTTGGTTCTCCTATTTGGGGACTTGGAAAAAAATAAAATTATATTCGTTCAAAAAAGAAATAACCCAAGTAATAGTTATATATATATATTTTTTAGAATTTATTAAAATGGCAAAATTATAAAATAAACGTTTTAATGGTTTTCAAATATTTGACAAAGTCAATAATTAAATAAGTTCATGAACACATCTAATTATCATATATAATAGATATAGTGATTTATTGATTGTTACAAATTTTAATTTAAAACAATAATTTTATAATGGGAATTATTTGTATAACAATTTCACCCAATATTTAATTGCATAATAGTTATAAAAAATTATAGAAATAGTCTATAAAAATTCTATAACAATTATACACCCTCAAAAAAATCAGTAGGAATATTTATAAATTTTATGTGTGACAATTTTGTATTTTAAATAATTAAAACATATATGCATATCCATTTTATATTTATGAATTCCCCAAAAATTAAGGAAAATAATATAAAAAAATTCCCTAATGTTTATATAATCTGAAATACCCAATAAATTATTTATTGAATTTATTTAAAAATTATCTTGTATTTTTATTCGATTTATCTAGTGATTAAAACATAAATAATTCACCAAAATACCAATTGATATCTAAAAATTTCCAAAATTTACACACAATACACTAGTATGATATTTATCAATTTTACACTTTCAATTTCATCAAAACACAAGTTTAAATCTAAAAGCCCCAAATTCTATGCATGAAGAACCCTAATTTCAACTTAAATTAAATTCGTATAAATAACCTTCTATCACTGAAATTGATAGAGGGCTTTTGTAGAGCACGAAAAACTAAGCAAGTTGGGCTTTGGAATCACCTGAAAAGGTTTAGAATTGAAGGAGATATGGTCCGCACAAGTTACAAGCCCTAGATTGTTCTTCGATTAAATTCGCGATGTATAGGTGATGAAATGGAGAAATTTCAGTGGGGTTTTGTATGGTTTGATTAGGAGAATGGATGGTAAAGATTTCATCATTCAATTTGATATATCTAGAAAATCCTAATTGAGTTCTAGAACACTTTAATGGTGAAGAAATTTTATAAATAGTGATCAGTCTTGATGTTCTAACGAATGATTAAGTAATGCATTAATCTCCTTCATTACGAGTTAAAACGAAGATGAAACGTTCGCGTCTTTGTGTTTAGTTTTTGAATTAGGTAGGGGCATGGGTTCGAAACTTCGAATCCCGTCGCTATTTTTTTTTTTTATTTTATTAATAACAGCAGTTAAGTTCATTTTAAAATTAGCACGTCCCCGTTTCTAAACAAAAGATGTTGTAGCTCAATGGTTTGTGCTTGGTTTGATGTCCTTGGGATCTCGTGTTCGAGTTCCACCCCATGCCTCTTTTGTTCTTTTCCATTAAAACCTTTCAGCAGTTACAATTAGGCCCTTGGTGTTGTTGAATTTCACTAACTCAACTAACTGAGAACACTATTACTAACCAAATTAGTTAACTCGTGTATAACATACAGTTTCCATTAGTTACAAGAATAGTCCCTTAACTTATAACTTGATTTTTTGCAAATTAAACCCTTTTTTTTAAAACTTGTTTTAACCACCAAGTTTAACGTTGTTAATTATTTCCTTTATAACTCATAACCGAGTTAACCTAACCGAGTGTCGCTTATCTACCTCCCCTTTTATACTGTTTTTAACCCGGCGCATAATGTTACGAGATATTAGAAATATCTAAAAATTCTTCCTATTATTATTATTTTATTTAATCGATAAGGGTCAAGTTTTACAATCCGGGTCGGATTTCGAAGGCCCCATTTAGACGGATGTTACACGGGGTGTGTGGCATGGGTTGAGGCGGCGGAATGCATTTAACGCTGGCTAGACCACACCCGGCTAGCGTTGGTCATGACGGGGTGTGTGGCGTGGGTTGAGCCAGTTTGATTTTGGCTCGAGTTATTTTAAACATAGGACTGTAAACGAACCGAATGAACAAGAACAATGTCTTGTTCGTGTTCGTTTGTTAAGTAGATAAATGTGTTCATGAATGGTTCATGAACACTTACCGAACGAGATTTTATGTTCGTGTTCGTTCATTAGGAAATGAGAGTGTTCATGAACAGCTCACGAACACAAATTAATTTGGCTAACGCGATGAAGGATAAAGGTGGATGGCCCATAGAGTAGCACTGGAACTTGAATCCCTTATTGTGGAACAGAGGTCGATCGTATTCGTCGATGTAAATAATGAGAAAGGAAATGGTACATAAACAAAGTGAAATAAGGTTTCCTAGTTTAATTGTTTTGGTAATAAAATGAATAAAAGTTTAATAATATAAAAAGTATAGATAAAATATATGAAAGCACAAAAATCTTTAATTAAAACACAAACATACGAACATAATCGAACGCATATAAAATAAACGAAAGTTCACGAACACCTTTCCAAACGTTCACGAACACAATTGAATGAACGAGACCTCTGTTCATGTTCGTTCATTTAAGTAAACGAAATTTCTTGTTCATGTTCATTCGTTTATTAAATGAACGAACATAAACGAACTTCCCGCCGAACGGTTCATGAACTATTTACTGAACGTTCAGTTCGTTTACAACCCTACTTGAACATTTTACGAGTCGAGCTCAAACTCAACTTTTCAACATGATAGAATAAACCAATTGAGCTGAGCTGGGCCGTTTAAGTTCGAGGTCTAGCTCAACCTGGTTTGAGTCGATTACAACCCCCCCCCCCCCCCCCAAATAGAACCTCTTTAAATTTATAGGGAACATTAGCGTTTAAAATGTACCCCTAGAATTTAATCCAATAATTATATTGTAGACTAACATTAAAATTAAAATTAAAAGTAATCTTTAAAATATGTCAATAGTAATCCAACTAATGTTCATTATTTTGATGGTGCTTGGGCTTACATGAATCTCATTTTTACTAAGATTTGTTTTCACGCTTTAAACCATGTCCAATTAACTTAAATTAATTATAATTATTTATTTTATAAATTAATATATAATTTAGTTATTTTTCATAATTTCATAAAAATAATAATTTTTATTTTTAACTATATATTTAATATATTAATTAAACATTATACAAATTAATGGGTTCGTTTAGGCTCGCCATTGAAAAAATGAAACGAGAACAAAACACCAATGCATCTAAACAGTGAAAACGTCAAAACACACAGAAAAATTAGAATTATAAATATTACTTGTTGGAACGATGCGTGGCGTCAAACGAAATCACATCACCAAACATGTGGTAATTACGTTTGCATTGATTATCACACCAAAAAAGTCCCTCAAACGATTCTCATCATCTGCGAAGGATGGAACTGTTTTTTCATGAAAATGTCTCACAACCATCTCTGGTCGTATTCCCCTACAAACAAGTTAATTTGCCTCTTGTGGTTCTTATAATCAACTTTACTTGCACCCACGTCTTCAAAACCGCCAAAACAAGTCTTCATAACATTAAATGCCTTAACCGGTCTCAAATTCAACTTAGACATGCTATGTATAACATGCTTCTGGAGCTGTGTGAGGTGTCGTTCAGACGAAAGAAAATGCTTATTAGGCTGTTAAACAAAATCATGGTTGTGCTCCTCAACAAACTTATAGACCTTCCATAATCCAGCCTCAAATATTACATAATTATGCTCCACAACCAGTCCTCTTTGAAAAGTTGGATCGCACAATCCTTTCCTTTTGATTCGGGTCTAACGTATCAACCTTCTTGTCTTTATATACCCCAGATCTCGTACACATACAATACTTAATATGTGTTTTGGCGTTTATCTTTTCAATCCCTTTCCTGACAGAAAAATCATAAGCCGTCGCATACTATGCACCTTATTGTCTTAAAATCGGTAAATGATGATTATTTTGATGTTTAGTAAATTCTGATGTTATAACCGGCTTTGAATGGTCAAAATAATTTATTTATTATAACATATCAGTAACAAAAGGTTTTTGCATGATATTTTTATTTAAATCTTAATTTATGCATAAAAAGGGCATAATCGTCATTTACTAATTTAATATGAAACTCATGTATAAACTCAATAAGTATTCTGACTTGTAATCCCAATTAGTTCTAACTATGATAACATAACAGTGAGTAATGAGTTTTTATGTTAAAATTGTGTTTAAACTTCATTTTCATGCAAAAGGGTATTTTAGTCCTTTTAAAAGCATATTTTACGATTTATTACATAATCACAGTTTCTGACCAGATTCTAAATGTCAAAATATATGAAATAATATTACTAATCAATATGTAATTCATTTGCATGGTTTTTTATGTTAAAAACCTTATTTTTAAACAAAAGGGCATATTAGTCAAAATTAAGCATAATAGCGGAAACAAGTAAATAAACTCAGATTACTAAGGGACCATCTAATATAACCTCCGAGGGTTATACTACTATATAATATGGTCACAAAGGAACCTTAATTCATAAAGAAACTGAGCTAATTCGGGTCAGAACTGAAAGTCAAAGCAAAAGTCAACTTTTGCGACTTTCGGTTGCGAACCGAGCCTAAACTCAGAATTGTTGGGTTGAACATGTCTAGACATGTTCTAATAATATTTACCAAGTTATTAAAGTGATAAAACATATTTTATAACCTCTACATTATCAGATTTGATTTTATTTAAAAACTGACCCGTTTGACTTTTTATGTTAATTATGTTGACCCGACAATTAACTAAGTAAACGTGGTAATTAGGAGGTGCCCTTTTGAAGGATTAACACCTACTTAATTACGATCACGTAGCCACATTCCTCTCGAACAATGGCTGGACTGTTTAGGTCTAAACCGATAGTCAAAGTGTAATTACGACAACTTTGACTCTCGGCTTTAAAACGTATGGAAACCGAACTAAGGAGGCTAGGAACACTTACACAAGGTCCTAGCTCGAAACTTGAACTGAGGAGGGCTTCCTTCTTGACCGGGAATCCTAGATAACAAAGCTAGAGAGAAGAAGTGATAAATTTTGAATGTGCAAGTTGCAAATGGAAGCCAAGGAAGCTATTTATAGTGCAATATGTTGCAACCAGGTGTTATGAGAGCTCTACAAGTGTCCCATGACGTGTCCAAATACAGACAATAGCCCATGGTTTCGAATTAAAGCTGTAGAAGGTGATAAACCTGCAGCTGTCCCTTTTTCTACCCATATACAGTCTTTACGGACCGTAAGCCTGAGCCCTTACGGTCCGTAACCGCTTTTAATTTATATCGCCCAGTTACCGTCCTTACGGACCGTAAGCTGGGCCTTTTACGGTCCGTAAGATTTGGTCAGAAGACAAAAAATTTGAAACTTAATATATTTGGCTCCCATTATTATTCTCAATTATCCATTAGTCCCGAGTGCTTGTATAATCATCATCAAGTCTCGGTTTTGACAAAAAGGTCACTCAGAGGCGTAAATTAGCATGTTGACACTTTTAGTCCTTCAGGTTAAATTTTATTACCCGTCTAGGGTTTACGACACGTGTCATCACTTTATGGGGTATAATTTTTGCGAGGTGTTACATCCTCACCCCCCTTAAAAGAAATCTCGACCTCGAGATTTACTGAAATAAATGAGGGTACTTCTGTTGCATCATGGATTCAACTTCCCACTTATATTCTGGGCCTCTACGGGCATCCCATTTCACTTTCATAATTGGTACATGTTTCCATCGAAGCTTTTTAACCTGTCGATCCTCGATCGACAAAGGTTTTTCAACAAATTTCAGGCTTTTGTCAATTTGCGCGTCCTTATGAGACATTGCTAACGACTCATCAGCTAAACATTTCTTTAAGTTGTAGATGTGGAACACATTGTGAATTCCACTAAGCTCTTCAGGTAAGTTCAGCTTATAGGCCACACTCCCGACACATTCGATGATCTCGAATGGTCCGATATGTTTAGGGCTTAGCTTGCCATTTTTACTAAATCTCATTACTCCTTTCCAAGGCGACACTTTGAGTAATACTTTATCACCAATATCAAATTTTAGAGGTTTGCGCCTCTTATCAGCGTAGCTCTTCTGCCTATCTATGGCAGCTTTTAGACGATCATAGATTTGAACAATCTTGTCTGTCTTCTCAAGGACTATCTCAGGTCCTGATAGCTGGGTTTCTCCAACTTCCGCCCAACAAACAGGCGTTCTGCATTTCCTTCCATAAAAGGCCTCAAAAGGCGCAACTTGGATGCTCGAATGGTAACTGTTGTTATATGAGAACTCAATCAGAGGAAGATGATCATCCCAGCTTCCACCTAAATCAATAACACAAGCTCGAAGCATGTCTTCAAGTGTTTGAATCGTACGCTCACTTTGTGTAACACCTCGAAAATTCACGTCCTATAATGTATTGACACGTGTCACCAGCTTGAACGTGAGAAAGTATACTTTAGAGGGACTAAAGTTGACAAACATAGAAAGTATGTGAAAATAAGGGTTCAAAATGTCAACAATGGATAAACATACTTCATAATAACCCTACATGATGTTTATAACATCAAACTAATAAATCATGGATCATACGAAGCTAAAAGTGAGAGATTACAAACTACAGGGGTTAAATGTGTCAACATGTTTAAAGATATACCTCTGAGTGACCTTTTGACAAACCCGAAGCTTTGTAAATGTTAATTATACTCACTTGATTGCACGATTAAAATTTCACTATGTTTCGTTATCGTATGAGAAAGTTATGACCAAATTCGTAGGCGAGGGGTTAAAGTGCAAACATTGAAAGTTAAGACTTTTCGGGTTAACCGGAAGTGTTCAGGGACTTGGCAAAGTGGGTATAAGTCCTAAAGCCCTTGTGGGTAAATATAAGGGGGTCAAAATGCAAGAAATAACCCTAGTTGCCCCTTCGTGAAACCAAAGGTCAAGCTGCAAAACATTTAAAAAAATGAAAATCTGATTTTTGGAGCCAAGCGGCCCGCGTGGGTTTAAGCTTATCTTGAGGCGGCCCGCGTGGGACGCCCAGAACCAGAAAAACCAGGCAGCAGCCTGTTATGCGCGAATTTGACCCATCTAGCCGGTTTTTCTCACATGTGGACGACCCCTAGGCACCCCTAAGCACTAGACAACAAGTGTTGATCAATTGTGGTGGGTGCTAGACCTTGTTGTCAAGGATTTGTGGTGAGAATTTTACTATAAAAGGCCATGTAGTGCACACAAGTTCCTCACACCAATTTCCTTGCAATCTGATCATATCTGGAGCTCTCAAGCAGGTCCATTTGATCTTAAGTCGTGCATAGGACTCTTGTAAGTCTTCTAGTTCTTCTTTGTTTGAGTTTAGCTTGGTTAATTAGCTAAAAGTCAAACCGTCGTAATTACGGTTTGACTTCGAGATTAGTCAATAATGGCTCAGTCATATCTCGAATTAAAAGTAGTTATAGGTTGGTATTTATGTGGGTAATAAAACCCCAAAAGGGTTTCCCTTGATTACCACCCTAATCAGGTCAAATGTCGGGTCAAACATAGGATTAAAAAGTCAACATAATGCTTAAAATGTCATTTATGCATAATTAGCTATCTAGAACATATATAACCTGTTTGATCATTGCTACAACTTAGTAATAAGTGTAAGAACATGTCCAAACATGTTCAACCCGACTATTTCCTGTTTAGACCCGGTTCGGAACCGAAAGTCACATAGTTTGACTTTCACTTTGACTTTCAGTTCTGACCCGCTTTAGTATGATTTGGAAATGCATTAGAGCTTCCTTAGGACCAGGCTACATGTTAGCATAACCCTCTGTGGTTGGTTCATTGATTGACCCATTCGTTTACGCGTTTCCGTTAATAGCTCATATGTTGACCATTATGCCCTTACTACCTTAAAACGTGATTTATAAAAATGTAAAAGTGTAGAAACCTTAATTACTGATATATAAACTTGTATGCAAAGTTTGACATCAGTTTGACTTGTAGATTAAGGGTTATGCTCAATATCGCAAATTTAAAGCTTTATGTTAATAAAATGGCGTAATTAGCGTATAGCCTAGTTAAGCCTACTTTTTGGTATCAAACTTAATACCCACTGATGTAATATATTATTTTGGGATTTTTAAAGATTTTTAATTAATTTTAGGATGAGCATAACTAGTAGTCGTAGGCTTAATCCGGTAATTGTCGGTTTTGCCCTCACGGGCCATAAAATGAGTTTTACATATCTAAACGACTCCAAACCTTTTTCTACTGATTAGATATGTTAAATAAATTATTTTAAGCCTTCTAGAAGTATAAAAATATCAGCTTTATGTATCGAACCCGTAAACGACTCTTAATCGCCTTATTTAGCGTTTTTAACGCATAGTATGTATAAAAAATTATATTGAACATACCCGGGTTGATACCTACTGATATTTTAGGCAAATTATAATATTTTAACAGTAAAAAAGGTTGATTAACTCAGACTTCAGTTTTGAGCTTTTCGGCTTATGTGAAATTACCAAAATGCCCCTACGGCGCATCGCTTGGTTATAATCTAAAATTTTCACATATATACTTTACCCTACTGTTATAACTTAGAAAATTGAGTATGTTTTCTGTTTACATCAGACCTGTAACTCAGTTAAACATCTAAACTCTTTTACAACCTTTAAAATGACCAAACTACCCCTACGGGGCATAGTTTGTGTTTAAATTCGTTCCGGGCATAATGAAAGACATCTTACTGATGTCACAACATATTTGAGGCATAATTAACTTAGGAAACCTGTTTAGGACACATATGGTTACCCGTTACGCCTCTGGCGCGTTCGGTTCGGTTTATGTAACTAGTTTGCATAAATTAGCCGAAACGGGTCAAACCCTATCCTTTTTATCTTAAAATCCAGAATGTGTTTAGTTTACCCATATTATACAAGTCTTCAAACTTGTCGGGTCTAAATCACATTCTATTCCGGTCTTCGCTTAATCATGCGTCTGAACCGTAAACCTTCCTTAAAACTAACCGGTCTAAGTTACGACTTAAATAAGACCCGTTAGGAATCTAATAGGTTAATAAAACATTCGTTCCATATTGAGAGCCCCAGTAGAAGTACTTGTGCTTGCTGATTAGAATATACGGCTGAGTATAAATTGCATTGCTAGCTCAGGTAAATACTTTTAACTTATTTTCCCTTATACGGGCTTGGGATACGGTATTATAAAAATACCGCTTGGTCGGGTGTAGAAACCTTTTAATCGGAGATGATTAAATTGCATAATCCTGTTTTAATCTGTATTGATTGATAACAAATAACATTGGGGGTTAATGACCGTGTCCTGGATATCCTTGGCTCATTTTAAAAAGTGAATGGCCACGACGTAAGCACAAGGTGTAGGCAAAACACCTCCTGTTGCATATGTATAACGTATACTCACTCGTAAGGGTATCTTCTTGTGAGATTATATTTGTGGTGTGTCGATTAATCTTGTCCGGCTTGTATTGTATAATCACCGGCCCTAAATGTTGGACAACCATGTAAATCGGATACAAGATTTTTATTAATAAAATTGTCCCAATTATAAAGGATTAATTTTGCCTCTGTGCATTTTAATCAATGTGTCAAGATATTTTGTGCCGTTTGCACTCGAATCACTTTTCAAACTCTTTTTCCAAAATGAGTCAGTTAATTGTATTTACCAGTGTAAACTGACGTATTTTCCAAAAGGTTAAGTGACAGGTACTATACGTAATTGGCTGGGAGCTCAGGGCGTCACTAGGGAACCTTGCAAGTTCTAGATGCCTAAAGTCTGTTGAACAGTTTTCTTTTATTGATCCACCTGTGGATCCTTTACCTTCCGTTGTAATACTTTGACATTACTTATATTCGGAATGTAATATATTTATCTTTTGCTTCCGCTGTGCATTATTATATTGTGTTGTTTGACCATGATGTTGCCAACCACGTCACGATACTCCCCCACCGGGCCCACCGGTGACACGTGGAAATCGGGGTGTGACAGGTTGGTATCAGAGCCAACACTGAGTGAATTAAACACTAGCCTTTTGTGTTTAATCTCAGTTACACAATTGCACATATCTAAACTTCAGAGTCTAGACTTAACTTAGGAATATTCTCAATCCTAATCTGGAAATTTTACTTCCAAAAATTCTTATTGAATACGTCGCCAAGCGAAGGAGCCGTAATAGGAGTCCTCCACACCCGGAGCCTAGAAATGCTGAGCTTCGTACCGCGGCTAGAACGAAACGAGCATCCAAGGAGAAAGCATTCAGAAATAACTTGAAGAAGAAACTCCTTTTGCTGAAGATCGTTCCTTAATAGTCCTCATAAGGACATATTTATCTTTCAGTCCCTTCGAGGACAACATTATTCCTTTCAAGTCTCGCTTAGGGAAACTTTGTACATTTATTTTCATATAATGGATTGATTAAATTAAGTTTTCATTCTAAACATGAAATAGGAAATAAATGGAAAATAACATCCCTTAGAAGGGAAGTGCCTACGGGCTATAATTAACGTCCTCTGAGACTAAAGACGGTGGTAGCCTACAACTCACTGTCGAAGAACAGTAATGAACTTTGATTCACACCTAAATGCCTCGGTCCCAAACGATCATGGCTTATAAATTAAACTTGTCCACGTGACTAAGCCTTTTGTGCTATTACTACATGCCTCGATCCCAAACGATCATGGCTTATAAATTAAACTTGTCCACGTGACTAAGCCTTTTATGCTATTACTACATGCCTCGATCCCAAACGATCATGGCTTATAAATTAAACTTGTCCACGTGACTAAGCCTTTTGTGCTATTACTACATGCCTCGATCCCAAACGATCATGGCTTATAAATTAAACTTGTCCACGTGACTAAGCCTTTTGTGCTATTATTAACTTATAAATTTGCCTCGATCCCAAACGATCATGGCTTATAAATTAAACTTGTCTACGCGACTAGGCCATTTGTGCTATTATTAACTTATAAATTAGGATTTATGATAAAAATCCTGAATAAAAATAAATATCCTTCCTTCCCTGCCAGTAGGCATTTTATAAAGAATCTTAAAGGTGAAATCTAGCCTACGCGGCCAAGATGGTGAAACCTACCCAAGGGATTCAGATCCTTGTTAACACCTAAGAACGTGTTAGCACTCCTGACAAATGTGATTCGATAAAATCACAACAGTCATCCTTATATTGGAATCTTCGAATTTTCTTATCTAGCCTAGTGATTTAGAAATCATGGCTTGTGTCATCCTATAAGATGATCACATTATAAACATCCGATAGTGATGAAGTGCCTACGGGCTAAACTTGTGGTCCGATAAGACAACGACAGTGGTGGTCTTTGACCTCCTGTCTAAAAGTGTTGGACCAGGTCCAAGCATAATAGTCGGTAGGATCCATACGATCTCGACTAATAGCATCTGAGAAGATGATCATATTATAACCATCCCTCAGAAGGGAAATGCCCACGGGCTATATCTATTGTCCTAAAAGACAAAAGACAGTTGAAGTCTACAACTCCCTGTCAAGAGAAGGTAATGAACGTGATTCAAACCTTAATGCCTCGATTCTCTTAAATCATGGCTTACAAAGTTTAGAACTGTCCTTGTGACTAGGCCTTATGCGCCACTTTAATATCCTTAATGTTTTATAACTAGGATAAATTATAATGGAAAAATACTAATTTAATATAACAAACAAGTTAACCAATATGGTTTATATTACCATGGTTGATAAATCGGCAAAGATGATGATTCAATAATAATCTCTGAATAAATCATTGTTAATATTTATGTAGCAATCAAGCTACATGGCTGGATTTGATGAAGTTAACAGCCACATGAAGGAGAGCAATGATACTACCAGAATTAATATAACTGGAGCAGAACTGCAGGCAATAATAGATTATGCCGTTACTCGAGCTATTGATCAACAGTATGAAGAATCAAACGATACCCACTCTAAGACTCTATCTGTGGCTCGTAGTAAGCCCCCTTCTAACACACATGAGTTGAGGGAGGACGATGTTCATGACTTGTCAAATCAAAGGAGTATTCCGCCTAGACAGGTTGTGTTTCATCAAGAGGCACCAGTTAAGACCTGTTCATATAAATATTTTGTCTCCTGCAAGCCCAGAGAATTTACAGGAGAGGAAGGGGCCATCGATTGCATGACATGGCTCGATGAGATGGACGCTGTTGTTGACATCGGCGGTTGTGCGGAGCAAGATGTTGTGAAATTTGTTTCACAATCATTTAAAGGAGAAGCGTTGGCATGGTGGAGATCATTGCTCCAAGCCACGGGGAAAGTTCTACTCTACAACTTATCTTGGGATCAATTTGTTGCATTAGTAAAGGAAAACTATTGCCCCCAACATGAGGTAGAAAATATAGAATCAGACTTCTTGACTTTGGTCATGGAAAATTTGAATTGTCAGGCATATGTGACAAGTTTCAACACTATGTCCCGCCTAGTTCCTTACCTAGTCACCCCTGAACCTAAACGCATAGCGCGTTTCATTGGAGGCCTAGCACCAGAGATAAAAGGGAATGTTAAAGCATCTAGGCCAACCACATATAGGTCCGCGGTGGACTTATCCTTATCTCTCACCTTAGACGCAATCAGAATTAAGTCTGTTAAGACTTCTGGCGAGAGAAGAAGAGAAAGAGAGGAGGAAAACTCTCATCAAACTAACAAGAAGAAGAAGGGAAACTCGGAGCGCGGGAAGGATTCCGAGTTTAGGAAGAACTCGAGTCAGTCTGATAACAGACCTAAATGCAATAACTGCAAAAAGCAGCATTTTGGAAAATGTACAATAGACCCACACGCTAAATTGTGTGGAATTTGCAAGACCAAGGGTCACAAAACCTTAGATTGCAAGGGATTAAAGAACGCCACATGCTACAATTGTAACGAAGAAGGGCACATCAAGACCAACTGCCCAAAGCTTATAAAGAAGCCTGGAGAGACCAGGAAAACAAACGCATGAGTCTTCTGGATGAACGCCAGGAGATGGTGTAGAAGGATAACTATATAGCAGGTACTTTTCCTTATCAAGCAGTTTATGCAGAAATTTATCTGATGCTGACACATGTGATTCAATAATGAACGATCACTGTTGAGGACTGTTGTCTCCGTCAAATTAGGACTTCGGTCATTTTGTACGAAGTAGAAATTGGCCGATGATACTTTAGAAAATGCTCCAACAAACCTTAGATGAATATATTATATCTAATAGGAATCACTCCTTTCTGATATTCCTACGGCAAGCTTTCAAGCTACCTAAATTCTTAAATATAATAAAGACAGATGTGACGTTTTGATCCTCTGTCAGAAAAGTGATGGACTAGGTCCAAAATCTTTAATGCCATTGATGGTCTTTTGCGACCTAGGCTAAGTAATATTAAAATATTTTAAATAATGTTCATTAAGAATGTTAGTGCTTTAATAGCCTGTATAGGTTATTGACACCATGGCTAGTATATATTAAGGCCATCAGAATGAAAAATAGCAGTTGTTGGATTTCGACTAAGAAATTGTTTTATTGGTGTTAGGAACCAATAGAAAGTAATGGCAAACTCGGATAAGACAACAGTCGATCGCGCCATTGATGGCACGACGCATGCTAATGATGCTGAAATTGTGAACCTTAGAATTTCCAAAGATATTCTTCAAACTATGATAGACGCAGCTGTTGGAAAAGCTGTGAAGAAGGCTGTGAAAAAGTTCAAGGAGCCCCATGCTGCTCGGTCCAAATTTTATCTAGGACCACACTTCCTTACTCTTAAGGAGGATCCTGTTCATGCCTCTGATGCAAAGGATGAACTAAAAAGAAAAAGGGAGGTAGATAACTCCCAGAGTTCTAAGGAAAAGAATAAACAAAAGTCCAATCAGAAACCTGTATGCAAGATTTGCAAGAAGCGCCACTACGGGAAATGCAGGTTTGAGTCTCAGCCTCTACCGTGTGGAATTTGCAAATCTAGGGAACATAAAACCCCGGACTGCAAGAAGTTGAAAGATGCAACCTGTTATGGTTGCAACGGGAAGGGGCATATCAAGACCAACTGCCCTAGGAACCAGAAGAAGCCCGAGTAGGCCAAGAGAACAAACGCACGAGTTGTCAGGATGAACGCCCAAGAGATGGGGCAGAATAATAATAATATAATATGTACCTTTCCTTATCAAGCAGTTTATGTAGAAACTTATTTGATACTGGCACATATAAATATATTATGAATGATAAAGGTTGAGAACTGTTGTCTCCACCTGATTAAGACTCCGGTCATTTAATGCACGGTAGGAAGTGACCGATGTTACGTTAGAAAATGCTCCAACAAATCCTATATTTATATTTAATATCTATTAGAAATCACTCTTTTCTAATACCCTTATAGCAAACTTTTGGTTGCATACTTAAGGACTCAATATAGTGATAAAAATCGATTGGTTGCCTTAAAAATCAAGCCCATATTGTGAGTGATAAGGAGCAATTAATTATCAAGACTCCTTATGAGACAACCCTCGTAATTACACGTATCCGTACGATTAATCAATATTAAACATAAAAAAATGGTGGAACTGGCCGTCCCCAGAATCGAACCTGGGTCTAGGCCGGCCGCACCCTTTCGCGTGCCTAGCCAACTGAGCTAGGTGCCTAGTTTGTGAAAATTTCCATTCTAATTAAATATAAGCACTTGTACAATAAACTTCCTTATCTTTTATCAATAATAATTTCTGCTAAGTGTCCTGTTTTTAATACCGGCAATAATAAATCTCCATGAACCATAAACTTAGCAAAAAATTTTATTATCATCCACAAGGTATAACTACCAAGGAGACCATAGTAACCGATTCTTATAGATCGGCAAGGAATCCTTCCGAAAAATCTAAGAGCACTCTTTCTTTGCATAGAGTACGACAACATATGTTATTTTAATTATTTTTCTCATTGTTTTCTATCGCCTGCGAATGCCAAACTATGTTTGATAAAAGTGTCATATGAGGATTGGCGTATCCTAGTGTGTCCCATAGATTATTTCCATGTCTGATCAGCATGGAGGTTTAATACATGGAACCCTAAGATATCCCAATGATCATATTGTACTAAAGTCGACTAGTAGTATTCAAAGAAGATATCCAAAATGGAATTTTTTTTTCCAAGTAAATGTTCCCGATTAAGGAATTCAAGGACTTATAACATAAAGGTGTCACTCATTTGACACGAACAATGATGGATGAACTGGAGCCTGAGATATGGAAAATCTCTGTAGCCTCCTTGTATCTTAATTATCTTCTCAAAAGATGTCCCTGCTTACCTCCTGGAAGGCAGGTAGAATTAAGATTTGTCGCCCGCCGTGGGCTGGAGTATTGTGAAAACTCCATATTAATTATGGAATAAACGAAACCTTGAGTAAGTAGGTTTTAAGACATAGGCTCATATAGCCAGACTCAATATTCTGAGGGTGTTATATTATTAAATAAGAAAGACGGTTCATATTACTTATGCATGCAGGCCGCAACCCTAAATAGGCAACGATTAAGAATTTGCCATCAGCTACCCAGGATCGTCGAATTGTTCGACTAACGACAAGGATTAGCTATTCCTTAATATTAGTTAAGTAATGGTTGGAATAACCACCTTAAGATAAGCTTTTCTTTAATAATTGATATGTATGTATTAAGGCTACTCCTTTGGAGACCTTGTATAGATGAAATGTTAAACATCTGTTGTTAGGACAATAGATTGGTAAGTCCAATATTCAGGATCTGAAAGTTGCATTGGAAACAACAAATAAGATCATACAAATTCCTAATCATCTGTAAGTTGCCATTATTAGGCAGAGAATACTTCCTTTATTTCGGTAAATATCGGGCCGAGATTTCTTTTAAGGGGGTGAGGATGTAACACCTCGAAAATTCACGTCCTATAATGTATTGACACGTGTCACCAGCTTGAACGTGAGAAAGTATACTTTAGAGGGACTAAAGTTGACAAACATAGAAAGTATGTGAAAATAAGGGTTCAAAATGTCAACAATGGATAAACATACTTCATAATAACCCTACATGATGTTTATAACATCAAACGAATAAATCATGGATCATACGAAGCTAAAAGTGAGAGATTACAAACTACAGGGGTTAAATGTGTCAACATGTTTAAAGATATACCTCTGAGTGACCTTTTGACAAACCCGAAGCTTTGTAAATGTTAATTATACTCACTTGATTGCACGATTAAAATTTCACTATGTTTCGTTATCGTATGAGAAAGTTATGACCAAATTCGTAGGCGAGGGGTTAAAGTGCAAACATTGAAAGTTAAGACTTTTCGGGTTAACCGGAAGTGTTCAGGGACTTGGCAAAGTGGGTATAAGTCCTAAAGCCCTTGTGGGTAAATATAAGGGGGTCAAAATGCAAGAAATAACCCTAGTTGCCCCTTCGTGAAACCAAAGGTCAAGCTGCAAAACATTTAAAAAAATGAAAATCTGATTTTTGGAGCCAAGCGGCCCGCGTGGGACGCCCAGAACCAGAAAAACCAGGCAGCAGCCTGTTATGCGCGAATTTGACCCATCTAGCCGGTTTTTCTCACATGTGGACGACCCCTAGGCACCCCTAAGCACTAGACAACAAGTGTTGATCAATTGTGGTGGGTGCTAGACCTTGTTGTCAAGGATTTGTGGTGAGAATTTTACTATAAAAGGCCATGTAGTGCACACAAGTTCCTCACACCAATTTCCTTGCAATCTGATCATATCTGGAGCTCTCAAGCAGGTCCATTTGATCTTAAGTCGTGCATATGACTCTTGTAAGTCTTCTAGTTCTTCTTTGTTTGAGTTTAGCTTGGTTAATTAGCTAAAAGTCAAACCGTCGTAATTACGGTTTGACTTCGAGATTAGTCAATAATGGCTCAGTCATATCTCGAATTAAAAGTAGTTATAGGTTGGTATTTATGTGGGTAATAAAACCCCAAAAGGGTTTCCCCTGATCACCACCCTAATCAGGTCAAATGTCGGGTCAAACATAGGATTAAAAAGTCAACATAATGCTTAAAATGTCATTTATGCATAATTAGCTATCTAGAACATATATAACCTGTTTGATCATTGCTACAACTTAGTAATAAGTGTAAGAACATGTCCAAACATGTTCAACCCGACTATTTCCTGTTTAGACCCGGTTCGGAACCGAAAGTCACATAGTTTGACTTTCACTTTGACTTTCAGTTCTGACCCGCTTTAGTATGATTTGGAAATGCATTAGAGCTTCCTTAGGACCAGGCTACATGTTAGCATAACCCTCTGTGGTTGGTTCATTGATTGACCCATTCGTTTACGCGTTTCCGTTAATAGCTCATATGTTGACCATTATGCCCTTACTACCTTAAAACGTGATTTATAAAAATGTAAAAGTGTAGAAACCTTAATTACTGATATATAAACTTGTATGCAAAGTTTGACATCAGTTTGACTTGTAGATTAAGGGTTATGCTCAATATCGCAAATTTAAAGCTTTATGTTAATAAAATGGCGTAATTAGCGTATAGCCTAGTTAAGCCTACTTTTTGGTATCAAACTTAATACCCACTGATGTAATATATTATTTTGGGATTTTTAAAGATTTTTAATTAATTTTAGGATGAGCATAACTAGTAGTCGTAGGCTTAATCCGGTAATTGTCGGTTTTGCCCTTACGGGCCATAAAATGAGTTTTACGTATCTAAACGACTCCAAACCTTTTTCTACTGATTAGATATGTTAAATAAATTATTTTAAGCCTTCTAGAAGTATAAAAATATCAGCTTTATGTATCGAACCCGTAAACGACTCTTAATCGCCTTATTTAGCGTTTTTAACGCATAGTATGTATAAAAAATTATATTGAACATACCCGGGTTGATACCTACTGATATTTTAGGCAAATTATAATATTTTAACAGTAAAAAAGGTTGATTAACTCAGACTTCAGTTTTGAGCTTTTCGGCTTATGTGAAATTACCAAAATGCCCCTACGGCGCATCGCTTGGTTATAATCTAAAAATTTCACATATATACTTTACCCTACTGTTATAACTTAGAAAATTGAGTATGTTTGCTGTTTACATCAGACCTGTAACTCAGTTAAACATCTAAACTCTTTTACAACCTTTAAAATGACCAAACTACCCCTACGGGGCATAGTTTGTGTTTAAATTCGTTCCGGGCATAATGAAAGACATCTTACTGATGTCACAACATATTTGAGGCATAATTAACTTAGGAAACCTGTTTAGGACACATATGGTTACCCGTTACGCCTCTGGCGCGTTCGGTTCGGTTTATGTAACTAGTTTGCATAAATTAGCCGAAACGGGTCAAACCCTATCCTTTTTATCTTAAAATCCAGAATGTGTTTAGTTTACCCATATTATACAAGTCTTCAAACTTGTCGGGTCTAAATCACATTCTATTCCGGTCTTCGCTTAATCATGCGTCTGAACCGTAAACCTTCCTTAAAACTAACCGGTCTAAGTTACGACTTAAATAAGACCCGTTAGGAATCTAATAGGTTAATAAAACATTCGTTCCAGATTGAGAGCCCCAGTAGAAGTACTTGTGCTTGCTGATTAGAATATACGGCTGAGTATAAATTGCATTGCTAGCTCAGGTAAATACTTTTAACTTATTTTCCCTTATACGGGCTTGGGATACGGTATTATAAAAATACCGCTTGGTCGGGTGTAGAAACCTTTTAATCGGAGATGATTAAATTGCATAATCCCGTTTTAATCTGTATTGATTGATAACAAATAACATTGGGGGTTAATGACCGTGTCCTGGATATCCTTGGCTCATTTTAAAAAGTGAATGGCCACGACGTAAGCACAAGGTGTAGGCAAAACACCTCCTGTTGCATATGTATAACGTATACTCACTCGTAAGGGTATCTTCTTGTGAGATTATATTTGTGGTGTGTCGATTAATCTTGTCCGGCTTGTATTGTATAATCACCGGCCCTAAATGTTGGACAACCATGTAAATCGGATACAAGATTTTTATTAATAAAATTGTCCCAAGTATAAAGGATTAATTTTGCCTCTAAGCATTTTAATCAATGTGTCAAGATATTTTGTGCCGTTTGCACTCGAATCACTTTTCAAACTCTTTTTCCAAAATGAGTCAGTTAATTGTATTTACCAGTGTAAACTGACGTATTTTCCAAAAGGTTAAGTGACAGGTACTATACGTAATTGGCTGGGAGCTCAGGGCGTCACTAGGGAACCTTGCAAGTTCTAGATGCCTAAAGTCTGTTGAACAGTTTTCTTTTATTGATCCGCCTGTGGATCCTTTACCTTCCGTTGTAATACTTTGACATTACTTATATTCGGAATGTAATATATTTATCTTTTGCTTCCGCTGTGCATTATTATATTGTGTTGTTTGACCATGATGTTGCCAACCACGTCACGATACTCCCCCACCGGGCCCACCGGTGACACGTGGAAATCGGGGTGTGACACTTTGCCCATCCGTTTGAGGATGATAAGCAATACTAAAATTCAAACGAGTGCCTAGGGATTGTTGGAAGCTTTTCCAAAAATGAGATGTGTATCTAGTATCCCTATTAGATATAATCGATACGGGCACTCCGTGTAGGGATATAATCTCATCCACATACAGTTGGGCTAGTTTATTGGAGCTATGTGTAACACCTCGTAAATTCATGTCCAAAATTATATTGACACGTGTCAAGAGCTTTAAATGTGTAAAGAATTACTTTAGAGGGACTAAAGTTGACAAACAAAGAAAGTATGTGAATAAAAGGATTAAAAATGTCAACATCGGATAAATATACCTTTCAACGATCCTACACAATGTTTATACCCTTAAACGAATGAATTATGAAGCGTATGAAGCCGTTGGTGAAAGAAAGTGAGAGTTTACAAACCGCAACGGTTAAAAGTGTAAACATGTTTAATTTATACCTCTGGGTGACCTTTTGGCGAACCCGAAGCTTTGTAACGATTAATTATGCTCACTAGAATAAGTGATAAAAATTTCACAAGGTTTCGATATCGTATGAGAAAGTTATGCTAGCATTCGTATATGAAGGGTTAAAAGTGTCAACGTTGAAATTTAAGGCTTTTCGGGTGATCATAAAACTAACCAAGGACTTAACAATGTTTGGTTATGTCTTGGAGCCCTTAAAAGTCAATTTGGAGGGTCAAAAGTTCAATAAACGAAGTTAAAACCACTTTAAAAAGGACCAGGGACCTAAAGTGCAATTTCTGAAACATTTTTTACCTGACCCGGGCTTCATACCGGCCGCGTAAGACCACACAGGTCTTTTACACGGGCCGCATGGGTGTCTGCAGCGAAGAAAAACAGGACAGGTGCCTGTAAAGGCTGTGTAACCGACTTAGATGCTTTGTTTTGCATACCAGGGGCTGCACCAACAGGTTTGCATGCATAGAGGGCACTTGTACTGATCTGGGATCACCTCATAGACTTGTTTGGCATGATCTAGTGAGATTAAAACCCATATATATAGAACACTAGTTGCATCATTTTTGGAATTCACTTGGAAACTTTCATAAAACTTGTTCTGAAGATTTCTGGAGCTCAAGACCAATTCCTAGAGATCATTAGTCGTGCATAGGACTTCAGTAAGTGTCCTTAACCTTTCTTAATTAAGCTTTGATTAGTTTACTGGCCCAAAGTCAAACCGTCGTAATTAAAGTTTGACTTAGTAATTAATCAAAATTTGTCCAGTCAATTCTCGAATTGAAAGCACCTATGAGTTATATGGGTAATAAACCCTTAAAAAGGGCACCCTCTGATCCCCACTCTAACTAGGTCAATTGTCGGGTCAAAGTTAATTATAAAAAGTCAACAGAAAGCAATTTTTCAAATAAACACATAATTAACAATGTAGAAGCCATGCAACCTGTTTTATCACTCATATAACTTGGTAATTAATGTTAGAACATGTCTAAACATGTTCAACCCGACAATTTTCAGTTTAAGCTCGGTTCGGAACCGAAAGTCGCAAAATTAGACTTTTGCTTTGACTTTCAGTTCTGACCCAATGTAGCATGTTTTAGAAATTCCTTAGAGCTCTATTAGGACCAGGTTATAGATTAGTGTAACCCCATGAGGTTATACAACTTGGTTCATTAGTTATTCGATTCATGTGCATGTTTCCGTTATATGCCTAAATGTTGACTATAATGCCCTTTTTACCTTAAAAAGAGATTTTTGAAAATGTGAGAGGACAAAAACCTTTATTACTGATTTATAAACTTGTCCTAAAAATTTGACATCAGTTTGAGGTCTAGATTAAGAGTTATGCTCAATATCGTAATTAAGAAGCTTTTTATTAATTAAACGGCGTAATTAGTATAAAGCCTATCTAAACCCAATTTTTGACACCAAACTTTTTACCCACTGATGTAAAATAATATTTTGGGATTTTTGAAGATTTTTATTTATTTTAAGCTGAGCATAACATAGGGTTCATGCCTTGATTCGGTTATTGTCGGTTTTGCCCTCTTGGCCTATAAAGTGAGTTTTACAAATCATTTTGATACCAAACCTTTTTCTACTGATCTTATATGATACATAAAATATTTTAAGCCTTCTGGAATAATAAAAATATCAGCTTTTCTTATAAAACCCGAAAATCGCTTAAAATTGCATTTTTACGCGTTTTAAACGCATAATATGTATTAAAACTATTTTTACCATATAAGGCTTGATACCTACTAATATTTTAAGTAAGTTTTTATAATTAAACTGTAAGCAAAAGTTTTGAACTCAGAATTCTAATTTTGACCTTTAAAGCTTATGTGAAATTACCAAAATGCCCCTACGGTGCATAGTTTGGTTATAATAGATAACTTTCACATATATTCAATACCCTACTGTTATGACTTATAAAAATAAATATTTTTGCTGATTATATCAGACCTGAAACTCAGATTAATAATTAAACCCTTTTATAACCTTTAAAATGACCAAAATACCCCTACGGGGCATAATTTGAGTTTAAATCCATTTTGGGCATTATGGAAGGTATCTTACTGATATCCCCACATATTTAAGGCATATTAACTTAGGAAACCTGTTCATGACTTATTTGGTTACCCGTTACGCATCTTTCGCGTTCGGTGCGGTTTATGTAACTAGTTTGCATAAATTAGCCGAAACGGGTCAAACCTTATCGTTTTTATCTCAAAATCCAGAATGTGTTTAGTTTACCCATATTATACAAGTATACAAACTTGTCGGGTCTAAACCACACTCTAATCCGGTCTTCGCTTAATCGTGCGCTTTGAACCGTATATCTTCCTTTAAAACTAACCGGTCTAAGTTTTGACTTATTTAAAACCCGTTAGGAATCTAATAGGTTATTAAAACCTTCGTTCCAGATTAGGAGCCCGGTAAAAGCTACCTGCACTCGCTGTTTGTGATATATACTTGCTCAGGTAAATACTTTTAACTTATTTTCCCTATACGGGCTTGGGATACGGTATTATAATAATACCGCTTGGTCGGGTATGTGACATTAAATCGGATTGTGATTAATAAAGTTACATAACCTGTTTTAATCTGTTTTGTTTGGTATATGGCTTTTGGGGGGTTAATGACCATGTCCCGGATATCCTTGGCATCATTCATCGAAATGGCCACGACCTAAGCACGGGGTGTTGGCATACACCTGACAGTTGCATATGTAAAAACTGGTAATCCACTTAAAGGAATCAACCTTGTGGGCATTATACCTGTGGCGTGTCAGTTAATCTTGTCCGGCTCTTCTAATCGGCCCTGACGGACGGCAAACATATAAATCTGTATACAAGATTATTTTTAAATAATTGTCCCAAGTTATAAAAGATATTTTGTGCCTTGTGCATTCAAATCAATTTTCTTAAATATTTTCAAAATGAGTCGGTTAATTGTATTTACCAGTGTAAACTGACGTATTTTTCCCAAAAGGCAAAGTGCAGGTACTATACGGAATAGGCTGGCTACTCCTAGCATCACCTAAGAGTCTTGCAAGCTTAAGATGTTAAAGTCTGTTGAATGATGATCCATTTTAACTTTTGATCCGCCTGTGGATCCTTTACAGTCCGTTTGTAATACTTTAATATTACTTTTTATTCGGTTTGTAATGTGATTCATCTTTTGCTTCCGCTGTGTATTAAATTGTGTTGTTTGACTATGATGATATCAACTACGTCACGATACTCCCCACCGGGCCCACTGGTCATACGTGGAAATATTGGGGTGTGACAGGTTGGTATCAGAGCCAACGTTGAGTGAATTAAACACTAGCCTTTTGTGTTTAATCTCAATGAGACAGTTTGCACATTCCTCGACTTTTGAGTCTAGACAAGGAACTTAGGACTAATCCAAATTTGTTTTATTTTAATTTTGTCCTTTATTTCTCTTTGTTGTGTCCTCTATTTGTTTTGACAGGTTCAAAAAGATGCCACCAAGAATGCGAGGAAGAGGTAGAGGCAAGGGGCCACTCGTCGCCCCCAATGATCACTAGGCCGGGCCTTCACACCGGCGAACACCATCAGATTCTTTGAGCAAGAGTCCTCAGGAAAACTGGAGGACCTCATTAGAACCCGCGAGGCGTTCAGTCTCGCTGAGCTCCTCACCTTCTTACCTAAATTCTTTCGGGCCTCAGTCGGAGAACGAGCCCCATAACTCACACCATTCTTATATACCCCTCCAAAGCCACAACTCACCCTTTAACGACACAACACCCTACTTCCAAAGCCGGTTCAACCTGGCAAACCTAATTAATGAACCACTGGGTTATAACCCGTTGGGACCGGAGGACCATTTCTCCATGGATATGGACGAGGATCCGGAACCCGCCCAACCGCCATCCGGAACGCCTATTCACCCCATCGAGATTTCGGATGGGTTACCCTTTATTGGATCACCTTATAATGGGCCCGACAACTACGAGGCAAGATTTGCCCAAATTGACTGGGCGTTTAATCCCAGTTACCACAACTCACCGCAGCAGCAGCAGCAGGATCCCTCGGAGGATTCGTGCTTTGTAGCGGTTACTCCACCGCCACCACCACCAGTGCAACAACAGCCTCCGGAGCCACCGAGGCGTAGGAGATCAACCGCACGGATGTCCGTGCGAGGGGGAGTCCGCATCAGCACCCCTCAACCATCTAGTGGCAGTCATTATCCGCCACTATACGAAGACCCACAGATGGGTGGGCCTTCGAACCCTGTTTCTGAGGTGCAGTCTGCGCCGGTCGCACTGCCACCAGTGGGTTATAACAACCCAATTCCTACATACGCAGGTTCAGCGGCGTACAACCCATTTGAACAGCCAGCCCATACCAACTACAACCATGCTAATGTTGACCCATACCAGGCAGCATGGGACTACAATGCTCTCCATCCCGAGGGGCCCTATGGAGTCCCGTATCAGACTGGGTACCCACCTTATGGGTATCAACAACCGCCACCTCCTCAACCTTTGCTGTATCAGCAGCCCTCGCAGCCACCATTGATATCGCCACCGCAGCAGCAGGAGATTCTTCAAAGGTTGAGTCAGTTGGAGCAGGAGGTTCGGGAAGAGCGTAGGCAAAACCGAGGAATTCTGAAGGGTCTGGCGAGCTTAATCAAGGGGAAGAGAAAAAAGGGTCATTAAATCCTTTATTTGTTTATTTGTATTTCTCTAATGTTTAATCAAGGCCCTGCGTGGACATCTGTTTCTGTATCAGTCCCTGCGAGAACTTGTATTTCCTGTTAGCCCCTGTGTGGGCATGTCTTTTCTGTTTAGCCCCTGCGTGGGCAAGTTATTTCAGTTAAAGACCCGTTTAGGGCAAAATGTACTCCTTTTAAATTTAATGGCGTGTTGTAATTTAAATTTTATTTTATCATTATATGCATAAATGTAAAATGTATGAGATAAATAAATAAATAAATTCAAAATATGTCATTCCTTTTACAAGGTCTGTCTTTAAATATTAAATAAGAATCTTAAAGGGTATAACCTAGCCTGCATGTCATTATAAGACATGGCCATGATGGTAAAACCTGTTTAAAAAGAGATTTAAATCCTTGTTAACATCTGAAAACATGTTAACATTCCTGGCTAACGTGATTCGTAAAATCACACGGGTCATCCTTATATTGGATTATTCTGATTCCTTCTTTATTATTTAAACATCCATTTGTGATGTAGGGCCTATGAGCCATTATCATTGTCATATAAGACAAAAGACAGATTGTAGTCTACGACTCCCTGTCAATAAAAGGTAACGAACTACGTTCAAACCATAATACCTCGATTCCCTGAAATCATGGTTTATAAATTAAATTTGTCCATGTGACTTGGCCTTTTGTGCTAATATTATATTTTAAAATAACTAAGGATTACTATAATGAAAATCCCGAAGGAAATACTTAATAAATAAACCAATATGGTTCTTGATACCATGGTTAATAAGTTAATAAGAATACAAATCTATTATATACCTCTAAGAAACTATTGTCATTCTTTTATGTAGCAATCAAGCTACATGGCTGAGTCTGAAGAAGTCAACAGTCATCCAAGGGAAAATCATGATACTACCAGGATCAATGTAACTGGTGCGGAACTTCAAGCATTGATTGATAATGCTGTTACCAAGGCCTTGGATAGGCAGTTTAATGAATCTAGTGGTACTCGAAGCAGGACCCTATCTGTACCCCACTCTAAACCTAAGACTCACTCTGAACCTCATAGTAAGCCACCTCCTAAACCTATGGGGTCAAAGAGAGATGATGACGACCATCACTCCTCAAATCAGCATAGTATTCCATCGAAGAAGATTGAGCTCAAACAGGAACCACGTGGTAAGTCCTGTACATATAAGTATTTTGTCTCCTGCAAGCCTAGAGACTTCACAGGGGAGAAAGGAGCCATCGATTGTATGACTTGGCTCGATGAAATGGACACCGTGGTTGATATCAGCGGTTGTGCTGATAGGGATGTTGTGATGTATGTATCTCAGTCATTAAAAGGAGAAGCGCTAGCATGGTGGAGGTCTCTGATTCAAGCTGCTGGAAAGTCCATTTGTATAGCATGTCTTGGGAGCAGTTTGTTGCTCTAATCAAAGAAAATTACTGTCCTCAACACGAAGTTGAAAAGATTGAGGCTGACTTCTTAACCCTAGTCATGAGGAACTTAGACTGCCAGACTTACCTCACCAGTTTCAATACCATGTCTCGTTTGGTTCCATACTTGGTTACGCCGGAACCAAAACGCATCGCCCGTTTTATTGGGGGGTTTGGCCCCAGAAATCAAGGCCAGTGTAAAGGCATCCCGACCTGCTACTTTTAGGTCAGCAGTTGATTTGTCTTTATCCCTTACTTTAGATGCGATCAGGCTGAGATCGCTTAAGAACTCTGAAGAAAGTAAGAGAAAACATGAGGACGATAACTCACGACGGTCTGAGAAGAAGCATAAGGGTAACATAGACCACAAGAAGAGATCTAGGTCCAACAAAGGTAGCCAGCAAGCAGATGAAAAGCCAAAGTGCAAAACCTGCCAGAAACGTCACTTTGGAAAATGCAGGTTTGAATCCAAGTCTCAGTCAAAACCGTCTGCATGTGGGTTATGCAAATCCAAGGAGCACAAGACATTAGAATGCAAGAAAATAAAGGATGCGACAGGCTATAACTGCAATGAAAAAGGGCACATCAAGACCAACTGCCCTAAATATGCCAAAAAGCCTGAAGAAGCCAAAAAGACCAATGCCAGGGTCTTTCGAATCGATGCACGAGAAGCTGTTTAGGATGATAATGTGATAAGAGGTACCTTCCTTATAAATTATGTCTATGCAAGGGTGTTATTTGATTCAGGTGCGGATAAGTCATTTGTAGATGATAAGTTTTGTAAGTTTTTAAATCTGCCTGTTAGAACCCTAAGCATAAAGTATGAGGTTGAATTAGCCGATGGTACCATAGAAACCGCATCAACTGTGTTAGATGGATGTTTCATATCCATTAGAAACCACTCTTTTCCACTATCCTTACTTCCTTTAAAGTTAGTTGGTTTCGACATAGTTATAGGCATGGACTGGTTATCTCATAACCAAGCCCAGACAGTGTGTAACAAGAAACAAGTGGTGATCAAGACTCCTTATGGTGAGCCACTTACCATACAAGGAGATACTTAGTATGGATTGCCTAAGCAAGTGTCTATGCTTAAGGCATCAAGGTGCATGAAGAAGGGTTGTATCATCTACATGGCACAAGTATCTATTGATGAGCCGAAGCCTAAGATTGAAGACATCCCCTTCATTTCTGAATATCCCGAAGTATTTCCTGAAGAACTACCTAGTTTACCACCAGATAGGCAAGTAGAATTCAGAATTGACATCATTCCTGGAGCAGCACCTGTTGCTAGGGCACCTTACAGGTTAGCACCAACAGAAATGAAAGAGTTTTATACGTCCTAGTTCGTCTCCATGGGAAGCACCAATACTGTTTGTAAAGAAGAAGGATGGATCGATTATCGCGAGCTCAACAAGGTTACTATCAAGAATAGGTATCCGTTACCCAGGATCGACGATCTGTTCGATCAATTGCAAGGGGCGAGTTATTTCTCCAAAATCGATTTAAGGTCAGGTTACCATCAGTTGAAGGTTAGAGATGAAGATGTGCACAAGACTGCATTTAGGACTCGCTATGGTCACTACGAGTTCCTAGTGATGCCTTTCGGGCTCACTAACGCACAAGCGACATTCATGGACCTCATGAACCGCGTATGCAAGCCCTACTTGGATAAATTTGTCATCGTCTTCATTGACAACATTCTTATTTACTCAAAGAACCAAACTGACCATGAGAAACATCTTCGTTGTATTCTTAAACTTCTACATCATGAAAAGCTCTACGCCAAGTTTTCAAAATGTGAATTTTGGCTTCGCGAAGTCCAGTTTCTCGGACATATAGTTAGTGAGCGTGGTATCCAAGTGGATCCCGCTAAAGTTGAAGCTGTCATGAATTGGCAAGAGCCAAAGACGCCCACAGAAATTCGTAGCTTTTTGGGTTTGGCAGGATACTATAGGCGATTTATTGAAAATTTCTCAAGGATTGTTGCACCCCTAACCTCACTAACCCGCAAGAATATCAAGTTTGATTGGGGTCCTAAGCAGCAAGAGTCTTTTGACATTCTTAAGCAGAAGTTGAGCAATGCACCTGTGTTGACATTGCCTGATGGAATAGAAGAATTTGTGGTTTACTGCGACGCATCACACACTTGCATGGGATGTGTGCTAATGTAGAAAGGTAAAGTTATTGCATACGCTTCTCGACAATTAAAGGTGCACGAGAAGAATTACACCACCCATGATTTGGAGTTGGGTGCCGTTGTGTTTGCACTAAAACTTTGGAGACATTATTTATATGGCACCAAGTGTGTGAACTATTCTGATCACAAGAGCCTTCAGCATTTGTTCAATCAGAAGGATCTGAACATGAGGCAGCGTCGGTGCATGGAGACTTTAAATGATTATGATTGTGAAATCCAATACCATCCAGGCAAGGCGAATGTAGTCGCCGATGCTTTGAGTAGGAAGGAAAGGGTGAAGCCCATAAGGATCAATGCCAAGAGCATTGAATTGAGAAACAGTTTGAATGAAAGGTTGTTAGCCGCTCAGAAGGAAGCTGTGTTAGAAGCTAACTACCCAAATTAAAAACTGGGAGTCAGTGCAGAACAATTATCATATGGCAAGGATGGAATCCTAAGATTGAATGGACGAATATGGGTTCCAATCTATAGAGGACTTAGGGAAGTGATCATTCAGGAAGCCCATAATTCCAAGTATTCCGTTCATCCTGGAAGTGACAAGATGTACCAGGATTTGAAGGCGAATTATTGGTGGATAGGCTTGAAGAAGTCTATCGCTTTATGTAGCCAAATGGTTGACGTGAGCGCAAGTAAAAGCTGAACACCAGAAGCCGTCAGGTCTGCTACAACAGCATGAACTTCCCACCTGGAAATGGGAAACGGTGACTATGGATTTTATCACCAAGTTACCAAAGACAAAGCAAGGAAATGATACTATTTGGGTTATAGTGGATAGACTGAGTAAGTCAGCCCACTTCCTACCTATTAAGGAAACACATAGCTCAGATAAGTTAGCTCAGCTATACGTGGACGAAATTGTATCTCTCCACGGAGTGCCAGTGTCTATCATCTCTGATAGGGACACGAGGTATACGTCACATTTCTGGAAAAGCTTTCAGCAATCCCTAGGCACTCGATTGAATTTCAGCACAGCATATCATCCCCAGACGGATGGTCAAAGTGAGCGTACTATTCAAACACTGGAAGATATGTTAAGGGCTTGTGTTATTGATCTAGGTGGAAGTTGGGATGATCATCTTCCATTGATTGAATTTTCATACAATGATAGTTATCATTCCAGCATTCAAGCTGCACCTTTTGAAGCTTTGTATGGAAGAAAGTGCAGAACGCCCGTTTGTTGGGCAGAAGTTGGAGATGTCCAACTAACAGGACCTGATATAGTCCTGGAGACGACAGATAAGATTGTACAGATACGGGATCATCTCAAAGCTGCCAGGGATAGGCAGAAAAGCTACGCAGACAAAAGGCGTAAACCTTTAAAGTTCGAGGTTGGTGACAAAGTGTTACTAAAAGTATCACCCTGGAAAGGGGTAATGCGATTTGGTAAGAAGGGCAAGTTAAGCCCAAGATATATAGGCCCATTCGAGATCATCGAATGTGTCGGAACAGTGGCTTATAAGTTAAATTTTCCTGAAGAGCTCAGTGGTATTCCTAATGTATTCCACATCTGCAATCTGAAGAAATGTCTAGCTGATGAATCACTAGTCATACCACATACAGATGTGCACATAGACGAGAGCTTGAAATTTGTGGAAAAACCTTTGTCGATCGAGGATCGACAGGTTAAGAAACTTCGAAAGAACCATGTACCAATAGTAAAGGTTAAATGCGATGCCC
Source organism: Helianthus tuberosus (assembly GCA_030545235.1). Classification (NCBI taxonomy): domain Eukaryota; kingdom Viridiplantae; phylum Streptophyta; class Magnoliopsida; order Asterales; family Asteraceae; genus Helianthus; species Helianthus tuberosus. The sequence goes on from CM060372.1 coordinate 5,428,359, forward strand.
GTAGAGGTCCCGAGTATACGTGGGAGGTAGAGTCCACAATGAAAGAAAAGTACCCTCATTTATTTCAGTAAATCTCGAGGTCGAGATTTCTTTTAAGGGGGTGAGGATGTAACACCTCATAAATTCATGTCCAATATTATATTGACACATGTCATGAGCTTTAAACATGTAAAGAATTACTTTAGAGGGGCTAAAGTTGACAAACAAAGAAAGTATGTGAATAAAAGGATTAAAAATGTCAAAATCGGATAAATATACCTTTCAGCGATCCTACACGATGTTTATACCCTTAAACGAATGAATTATGAAGCGTATGAAGCCGTTGGTGAAAGAAAGTGAGAATTTACAAACCGCAAGGGTTAAAAGTGTCAACATGTTTAATTTATACCTCTGAGTGACCTTTTAGCAAACCCGAAGCTTTGTAACGATTAATTATGCTCACTAGAATAAGTGATAAAAATTTCACAAGGTTTGGATATCGTATGAAAAAGTTATGCTAACATTCGTATATGAAGGGTTAAAAGCGTCAACGTTGAAATTTAAGGCTTTTTGGGTGATCATAAAACTAACCAAGGACTTAACAAAGTTTGGTTATGTCTTGGAGCCCTTAAAAGTCAATTTAGAGGGTTAAAAGTGCAATAAACGAAGTTAAAATCACTTTAAAAAGGACCAGGGACCTAAAGTGCAATTTCTGAAACATTTTTAACCTGACCCGGCCTTCATACCAGCCACGTAAGACCACACAGGTCTTTTACGCGGGCCGCATGGGTGTCTTCAGCGAAGAAAAACAGGACAGGTGCCTGTAAAGGCTGTGTAACCGACTTAGATGCTTTGTTTTGCATACCAGGGGCTGCACCAACAGGTTTGCATGCATAGAGGACACTTGTACTGATCTGGGATCACCTCATAGACTTGTTTGGCATGATCTAGTGAGATTAAAACCCATATATATAGAACACTAGTTGCATCATTTTTGGCATTCACTTGGAAACTTTCATAACACTTGTTCTGAAGATTTCTGGAGCTCAAGACCAATTCCTAGAGATCATTAGTCGTGCATAGGACTTCAGTAAGTGTCCTTAACTTTTATTAATTCAGTTTTGATTAGTTTAATGGCCCAAAGTCAAACCGTCGTAATTAAAGTTTGATTTAGAAATTAAAAAAAATTTGTCCAGTCAATTCTCGAATTGAAAGTACCTATGAGTTGGTAATTATATGGGTAATGAACCCTTAAAAGGGCACACTCTGATCCCCACTCTAACTAGGTCAATTGTTGGGTTAAAGTTAATTATAAAAAGTCAACAGAAATCAATTTTTCAAATAAACACATAATTAACAATGTAGAAGCCATGCAACCTATTTTATCACTCATACAACATGGTAATTAATGTAAGAACATGTCTAAACATGTTCAACCCGACAATTTTCAGTTTAAGCTCAGTTCGGAATCGAAAGTCGCAAAAGTAGACTTTTGCTTTGACTTTGAGTTCTGACCCAATGTAGCATGTTTTAGAAATGCCTTAGAGCTATATTAGGACCAGTTTATAGATTAGTGTAACCCCCTGAGGTTATACAACTTGGTTCATTAGTTATTAGATTCATGTGCATGTTTCCGTTATATGCCTAAATGTTGACTATAATGCCCTTTTTACCTTAAAATGAGATTTTTGAAAATGTGAGAGGAAAAAAACCTTTATTACTGATTTATAAACTTGTCCTAAAAATGTGACATCAGTTTGAGGTCTAGATTAAGAGTTATGCTCAATATCGTAATTAAGAATCTTTTTATTAATTAAACGACGTAATTAGCATAAAGCCTATCTAAACCCAATTTTTGACACCAAAATTTTTACCCACTGATGTAAAATAATATTTTGGGATTTTTGAAGATTTTTATTTATTTTAAGCTGAGCATAACATAGGGTTCATGCCTTGATTCAGTTATTGTCGGTTTTGCCCTCTTGGCCTATAAAGTGAGTTTTACAAATCGTTTTGATACTAAACCTTTTTCTACTGATCTTATATGATAAATAAATATTATAAGCCTTCTGGAATAATAAAAATATCAACTTTTCTTATAAAACCCGAAAATCGCTTAAAATCGCATTTTTACGCGTTTTAAACGCATAGTATGTATTAAAACTATTTTTACCATATAAGGCTTGATACCTACTGATATTTTAAGTAAGTTTTTATAATTAAACAGTAAGCAAAAGTTTTGAACTCAGAATTCTAATTTTGACCTTTAAAGCTTTATGTGAAATTACCAAAATGCCCCTACGGTGCATAGTTTGCTTATAATAGATAAATTTCACATATATTCAATACCCTACTGTTATGACTTATAAAAATAAATATTTTTGCTGATTATATCAGACCTGAAACTCAGATTAATAATTAAACCCTTTTATAACCTTTAAAATGACCAAAATACCCCTACGGGTCATAATTTGAGTTTAAATCCATTTTGGATTATGGAAGGTATCTTACTGATATCACAACATATTTAAGGCATATTAACTTAGGAAACCTGTTCATGACTGATTTGGTTACCCGTTACGCATCTTTCGCGTTTGGTGCGGTTTATGTAACTAGTTTGCATAAATTAGCCGAAACGAGCCAAACCTTATCGTTTTTATCTCAAAAAACAAGAATGTGTTTAGTTTACCCATATTATACAAGTATACAAAATTTTCGGGTCTAAACCACACTCTAATTCGCTCATCGCTTAATCGTGCGTTTTGAACCGTATATCTTCCTTTAAAACTAACCGGTCTAAGTTTAGACTTATTTAAGACCCGTTAGGAATCTAATAGGTTATTAAAACCTTTGTTCCAGATTAGGAGCCCGGTAAAAGCTACTTGCACTCGCTGTTTGTGATATATACTTGCAAAGGTAAATACTTTTAACTTATTTTCCCTATACGGGCTTGGGATACGGTATTATAATAATACCGCTTGGTCGGGTATATGACATTAAATCAGGTTGTGATTAATAAAGTTACATAACCTATTTTAATCTGTTTTGTTTGGTATATGGATTTTGGGGGGTTAATGACCATGTCCCGGATATCCTTGGCATCATTCATTTTCTTAAATATTTTCAAAATGAGTCGGTTAATTGTATTTACCAGTGTAAACTAACGTATTTTTTCCCAAAAGGCTAAGTGCAGGTACTATACGGAATAGGCTGGCTACTCCTAGCATCACCTAAGAGTCTTGCAAGCTTAAGATGTTAAAGTCTGTTAAATGATGATCCATTTTAACTTTTGATCCGCCTGTGGATCCTTTACAGTCCGTTTGTAATACTTTGATATTACTTTTTATTTGGTTTGTAATGTGATTCATATTTTGCTTCCGATGTGTATTAAATTGTGGTGTTTGACTATGATGATATCAACTACGTCACGATACTCCCCACCGGGCCCACCGATATTACGTGGAAATATTGGGGTGTGACACTATGCGTCTCTTTGATGGGTGAGAAATGAGCTGACTTAGTCAGTCTATCATCTATAACCCATATTGTATCATTCCCATGTCTCGTCTTTGGTAACTTCGTGATGAAATCCATAGTTACCATTTCCCATTTTCAAATGGGAAGTTCTGGTTGTTGCAGTAAACCTGACGACTTTTGATGTTTGGCTTTAACCTGAGAGCACGTCAGACATTTAGCCACGTGTGTGGCTATAGATTTCTTCAAACCTATCCACTAATAATTTGCCTTCAGATCTTGATACATTTTATCACTACCCGGGTGAACTGAATATTTAGAACTATGGGCTTCTTGAAGGATTACATCTCTAAGCCCTCCATGAATTGGAACCTAGATTCGACCATTCAATCTGAGGATTCCATCATTCCAAGGTGACAACTGATCAATAGTTGCACCTAACCTTTCTTCTGGGAAGTTATCTTCCATTATGGCTTCTTTCTGTGCTGACAACGATTTCTCGTTTAGACTGTTTTTCAGTTCAATACTTTTAGCATTGATTCTTATAGGTTTAACCCTTTCCTTCCTGTTTAATGCATCAGCAACCACATTCGCTTTGCCCGGGTGGTAGCGAATTTCACAATCGTAGTCATTCAATGTTTCCATCCAACGACGTTGTCTCATGTTGAGATCCTTCTGGTTAAACAAGTGTTGGAGGCTTTTGTGATCTGAATATATCACACATTTGGTTCCATACAGATAATGCCTCCATAACTTAAGTGCAAATACAACGGCTCCTAATTCCAAGTCATGGGTGGTGTAATTCTTTTCGTGCACTTTCAGTTGTCATGATGCATAGGCAATCACCTTGCCTCTTTGCATAAGCACACAACCCATACCAGTGTGCGATGCATCACAATAAACAACGAACTCTTCTATTCCCTCAGGTAAAGTCAACACAGGAGCATTACTCAATTTTTGCTTGAGAATCTCAAAAGATTCTTGTTGTTTGGGACCCCAATCAAATTTCACATTCTTGCGGGTTAAAGAAGTTAAAGGTGCAGCTATTCTTGAAAAGTTTTCGATGAATCGCCTGTAATAACCTGCCAACCCTAGGAAGTTGCGAATTTCAGTGTGCTTTTATTTTAGCGGGATCCACCTGGATGCCATGCTCACTTACCACATGTCCAAGGAATTGCACTTTGCGAAGCCAGAATTCGCATTTGGAGAATTTTGCATAAAGCTTTTCATGTTGTAGAAGTTTGAGGATGCATCGAAGATGTTTCTCGTGATCGGGTTGATTCTTGGAATAGATAAGTATGTCATCAATAAAGACAACGACAAACTTGTCCAGATACGGCTTGCAGACTCGATTCATGAGGTCCATGAATGCTGCAGGTGCGTTAGCGAGCCCGAAAGGCATCACCAAAAACTCATAGTGGCCATATCTTGTTCTAAATGCGGTCTTGTGTACATCTTCGGTTCTGACCTTTAGTTGATGATATCATGACCTTAGATCGATCTTTGAGAAGAAACTTGCCCCTTGAAGTTGGTCGAACAGATCGTCGATCCTGGGCAACGGATAGCGGTTCATAATTGTTACTTTGTTTAGCTCATGATAATCAATGCATAGACGCATTGAACCATCCTTCTTCTTTACAAATAAAATGGGTGCTCCCTAAGGGGACGAGCTTGGAAGGGGACCGCTAAAATGAAAACCACCTCCAGTTGTAAGAACCGAGAGAGCCACTTTCTAGCCACTAGATCAACAAGATGGATGGGTACAAGATTAAAATTATTTAAAAATAGTATTAAGTATTTTTTGTCTTATTATGTTCTTAATATTTTAATGCAAAAGGGCAGTTTAGTAAAAATACTCTTTTTTGTCTTTTTGTCTTTATTATTTTTATTACTTTTCTTGTATTATTATATTGGTTTTTATTTTTTAAACATAATTATTTTATTAAAAGTATTTAAATTCAGATTTTTTTAACGGATTTTTTAAACTTTTTACGTTTTACGTTAAACTTTTTACGTTTTATGTTTTACGTTAAACTTTTTACGTTTTATGTTTTACGTTAAACTTTTTACGTTTTACGTTAAAACTTTTACGTTTTACGTTAAAATTTTTACGTTTTACGTTAAAAAATTACGTTTTACGTTAGAAACTTTACATTTTACATTTTACGTTAAAAAGTTTACGGTTTACGTTAAAAAGTTTACGGTTTTTTTTTTTTTTTTTTTAAACTGTTATCATCATCGAATGGGGAAAAACATATAAAAAACCAACAAACAAAAATCAAAACAAATGAGTGGATTCTTGAAAAAAACGGGGTTTGGCTCAGATTTTCCGATAATCAGAGGCTGCAAAGTGGGGTTGCACGTTCAAAAACCTATCCTCCACCATCCTTGCCGCGCCATCGTCATCAAAATATGCATTTTTTTTGCATCATTACCTCCCCAAATCCAAGAACACAAATCAACCCCCCAAAATAGTTTGAAACTTATCATCGACTACAAAAAAGCACACTTTCCAAGAAACCCCCATAACCCCACCAGCAACAAAACCACACTTCAAAAATTCAAAATCAACGCACAGTTGATTCCCAACCTATCAACAGAATTAACAGAATCAAGAAAAAAAAACTCACCACTTTAATAAATCAACAGTTGGTTACTCTAGCACCATTTCCATCACCCATTTTTGATAAAATTAGAAACCAAAAAAAAAATGGAGAACAAACACAATCGTCGTTGGAGTCACCATCTTCGGTCACCGGAGTAGCAGAGAGAAGAGAGGGGTTCGGGAGGGGAACGATGGGGTTCCGTCACCATCTTCAAAACAACACCCCCCTCACCCACCGGCCTGAGGTCAGAAACGATGGGGTGAGCCCCTGATGGTGGTCTGCAACTTTAAAGACAGGGGTATGGGTGACCACAATCGGAGGTGACAACAACATCGGAACTGACGCCGGCGGCGGGGTCTTTCCCTTTCTTTCTCTTTTTGCAACTTTGTTTCTCCTCGATCTCTCTCGTCGGAGCAAGAACGGGCCGACTTAGTCGCCGGAGTGATTCCAGCACTCTACCACAGAAAACATCACAGGGGAATCGCCGGAGTAAAATCAGGAGAGGGAGAGAGATGGATGAGATGATGAAGAGGTTTGAATTTTGATGAGAGAGGAGATGTGTAAGTCTTTAAATGGCAGAGCTTTATGACGAGGGATTAGACATTAGGAGTAAAAGACCAAAATACCCTTTAGAATATAATATAAAAGTGCATACGTGGCAAAGTTTGATTGGTGGAGAGTGGTTCTCGTGGTTCTTACAACTGGGGATGGTTTTTATTTTAGCGGCTCCCTATATATATATATATATATATATATATATATATATATATATATATATAGGATAATGATCCGTTAGGAACCACCCCTTATTGCGAGAACCGCGAGAACCAATGTGAACACATGGCACATTTGTAATTAATGATATTTTATAAAAAAAACACGTGCTCCATTCCTTATGTTCACTGCCATCTTCTTCAAACATTCGCTGTTGTCTTTTTCAACCTAGGGTTTCGTTGGAGATTTGGCTTAATCGACGACTCGATCAACGGCGGCGACTGGTTTCTACAGTTTCACGGCGGCGTGCTCCTCTCCTCTTGTTCACTTCCGTCTTTTTTCAAACCTAAGGTATATCTTCACTGTTGTCTTTTTTAAACTATGGTTTCGTTGGATATTTTGCTTAATCGACTACACGGTCTACGGCGACAACGGATTTCTGCAGGTTCCCGGCGGCGTGGACATTCACATTTTACGGGGGGGGGGGGGTTCAATTTTGATACTGATTTCGTCGTTGGTATACTGATTTCGGACACTCATGGCTTCGTCTGACTCATCTCGTGTTGGAGTTGAACCTACGGCATATGATGATCCTCATACAACATCTTCTTCATATCATCCACATCACGAACATCACGATGTTGGTTTTTGCGGCCCATCTGATATCAATGTAAATCCTATTTTTGCTGTGGGTCCGTCTGATGTTGATGTTGATGTCAATACCTTACCTGCTGTTAATCCAAATGAAAGTTGCAATCCTTTGTTTACAACAGTTGCAAACCCAACAGTAATTGCAAACCCAACAGTTGCAAACCCAGCTGCATCTCGACACACCCTTCATGGGTTTGAAATACAAACGCTTGATTCAATGTTTACATCAGGCATTGTAGGTTCTGAGACTGCTAATTTTCCTGATCAATCGTTATCAGTTGACACCACATCTACTGGTAACACCACATCTACTGGTACAGCACCTACAAGCACAGAACATCAACACTTACAATTCCTTCGGTTTGAAACTAAAGGTATTTTATGTCCATTTTATGTAAAACGTGACTTATTCAATTATATACTCCTTTGTATCATGTTCACAACTGTTTTATGGTGTACATTATGATTACTCAATATTATATGCACATGTGCATTTTGTTAACTGCATGTTTACAATTGTTTTATGTTGTACATTATGATTACTCAATGTTATATGCACGCGTGCATTGTGTTAAGTGCCTCATATTACAAATTATGCATCATATCAAATTATGTTACAATGCATCTCAAATTATGTTACAATGCAAATTTATGCACATGTGCATTATGATTGAAAAAAACAAAATAACTCTCATACATTAACTGCCAATGCACATGTGCATATTAATTACAATTATACTATTCGTCCCTATATCATGTTGACAAGTTTTTTTAATTTATTACTTATTTATCACTATCATTTAATTTATTAATTATCTCTTACAGGAACGATTACGGCTGCCATACATGCTACACCTAATGGCACCCCGTATTGGATACCCCAAGTTGATGTTAGATACCTTCCTGTGGTAAATAGTACATTTACCCATTGGGAAGATGTTGTCATGATGTACAATACGTATGCTTCACAATCCAGGTTTTCTACTCGTATCGGCACTTCGAAAAACAAAAAATATCATGACAATCCTAATATGAAAATCTCCACTCATAGATATATATTATGTTCAAGAGAAGGACAACCACGGGTCACAGAATCTGATCCCAATGCTCCATCAAAAAATGCTCCAACCATATATGATAAATCCAAGAAACAACACAGACTAAGCCGATTCACAGTTTCCGGGTGTCGTGCGCGTATCAAAGTGAGTTTTGATCGTGTTACCGAACAATACAAAATATATGATTTTATCGCCGCGCACAACCATTGCATGATTGGTAGCGATCACGCCAACATGTTAAAACAAAACAGGAAACTTAGATTTGAGGAGCAACAATTCATCCACAAAGCTAGTCTTAACAAAATCGGCCCAACTGTTGCACATAACATTCAAGCATCACTTAAAGGCGGACCTCAAAATGTTCGTGGCACAACAGTAGATTTCAAAAATTGCTCTAGAGACATACGTGCATTCATCGGTGAACGCGATGCAGACATCCTCTTACATACCATGAGATCTCGAGTTACCAATCTTAATGATTTCTATTTTGATTGTGTCATAGTTGACAATGAGTTGCGATCTTTCTTTTGGGCTGATTTCGTATCATTGCGAAATTACGAGGCTTTTGGTGATGTGTGTGCATTTGACGCTACATATGACACCAACAAGTAAGATACTGTACTTTTTCACCATGTAGAATTATTAATATTTTTTTAATATCATATGTTTTATTTATAGATACAAAATGATTTTTGTGCCATTCACCGGAGTTGATCATCACAAGAAATGTGTTATCTTTGGCGCTGGCATGTTATACGATGAGACTATAGAGTCGTATACATGGTTACTAAATACCTTTCTGGCTGCACATAAGAAACAACCAATCTTTGTTCTCACTGACCAAGACGCATCAATGAAACAAGCTGTATCAACCGTTTTCACAAACTCTATCCATCATTTGTGCATGTGGCACATAATGAGAAAACTTCCATCCAAGGTAAACACTCTATTTTTAATATTAACACGGTTCCAATTACATCATATATTATGATTAAATAATTCAACTTTTTATTATCCATGTTTCTTAATTTGCAGATTTCAAATGATATCCTTGATAATACCACTCTTCGTTCGTCAATACATAAGCTGGTGTGGAATTTATTCATCACACCACAAACATTTGAAGAAAGATGGCATGTGTTAATGGATGAATATCACCTAGACAATCATCCGTGGCTTTGTGAGATGTTTGCTATACGTCATGAATGGGTCCCGTGTTATTTCAGAGAGATACCGATGTGTTGTTTGATGAAGACTACATCCAGATGCGGGAGCTCAAACGCGCGTTTTAAAGTCAACTCGTCAGAAACTAACACATTAGTTCAATTTTTAATGTGTTTTGAAACCAGTATTGATGCTCAACGGCATACACAACGAGATCTCGAGTTTAAAAGCGATATGTCGACCCCTCGCTTATCTACCGGTCTTCGCATAGAGGCACACGCATCTGAAACATACACATGGTCCATGTTTATTGAAGTTCGAAAAGAAATATACATGGGCATGTTCCATTGCATGCCAATTGAACGTCCCGGAATGACTGACATAAAAAATTACACTGTTCGTCACTGCAAATCAAACATGTCTTATGTCAATGAATTCGAGGTATATCCTTACTATCCAATATGTTTTAATGTTCAATATACACATGTTCAATATGCACATGTGCATGTATCAAATTTTGTCATGTTATGTCTACTGTCTGTTTGATTAATTTTTTGTTATGCACATGTGCATGTATCACAAGTTTGATTAATTTTTGTTCTGCACATGTGCATATATCACAATTTTGTCTTCTGTATATATTTATTTTAACCTTCTGTTTGATTAATTTTTTGTTATGCACATGTGCATGTATCACAATTTTGTCTTATGTGTATACCTATTATAACCTTCTGTTTGATTAATTTTTTTTTTGTTATGCACATGTGCATGTATCAAAATTTGTCTTATGCTATTCACTTGTTCATATATCAAACAATGTATTTATTTTATTAAATTATTCACTTATTCATATTACCTTTCATGTATTCATTCTATTTATAATATATGTTATGCACATGTGCAGGTGTCGCTCAATGTACCTGCACAAAAAGCAAGCTGTACATGTCTTGGGTTCACTCGTGTTGGATATCTATGCCGACATGTATTTTGTATATTCCGTTACCACCAAATTGAACGGATACCGTCCCATTACATCACTCCACGTTGGAAATGAGATGCGCTCTCGTCAGCTGTTCATAGCATATCTAACATATACTCATCTAACAACAGCGAGTTTGCTATCATCCACAATGAAATAATGGATTTAGTCAGTCAATGCACAAACCGACTCAGACGCAATCCTGAACAGCTACGTTCCTTATCTTCTGAGATCAAACACATCAGAAACCGCGTATTCGAATCGTTTCCGTGTGAGCCTCAGCCTCGTTCCGTTCAAAAAACTACAAACATCAGTGACATCTTAAACATACCTTCAAATCTAAACACAAGTGTCCATCCTCCGCAAGGTATTAGAAACAAAGGTTGTGGGACCAAAAAACAACGGATCGGCCCCGGTGGTCAAAACATTAAAGATAAACGAAAGAAAGCCGGTAAACGACAAAAAGCCGCCCGCTTATGCAACAAATGCAACAAGTATGTATTTGACCATGATTCTCGCAATTGCGAAAAAATCAAAGCTGCCAAACTTGCTGCACGAACAGCTAAACGTGCTGCTGCTATAGCCGCTGGACTACCTGACCCGTCCGATTCCGATTCTGATGATACTGATGTTGATCTCGATGACACCGACGATGATACCAATGATGAAATCGATGAGTATAATTCTTCTTATTACGATGCATCTGAATACCCTGCCTCCATGCAAAAACCTCCCGTACCTGAGCGAACTAATGTTAGGCGTGAACCTGAACAGTCTTTTGAGCCTGATCAAAGCCTTAGGCGTTCAACCAGACGTCGCAAACCATCCAACATAGCTCGTGATTCTTGATTGATTTATTATGTATTACAACTTATGACTACCGAACTTATCTAATTACGACCACCAATGTTTGTTTTGTTTATTTATCTAATTACGACTACCAATGTTTGTTTTGTTTATTTTTTATTAGTACCCATTTAACTTACAGTATTGATATTGATGATTAACTTGTCATATGCACATGTTTATCAGTATAATATTTTTTTAACATTATACATGTTACTAGTATGATTATACATGTCACTAGTATGAATTTAAAACCATTTGTTATTTATACCCAACTGTAATACATATACAAACTTAACCTTTAATCTGTGTGTTTTATCACTTCATGCACATACTGTATGCACGTGTGCATACGATTCATTTAACTTACTAATAATCATTTAACTTACTAATCAACTGTGTGTTTTATCACTTCATGCACATTCTGTATGCACATGTGCATACGAGTCATTTAACTTACTAATCAACGTAACATTCCATATTTTAACAAACATATACATTTATTACTAATAACACTGTATGCACATGTGCATACGAATCATTTAACTTATTAATCAACGTAACATGCCATACTTTAACAAACATGTAAATTTTGTAACTAATAACGTGCATTTATATCACTTTATGCACATGTGCATATGGTCATTTAACCATATTATTGCACATGTGCATAAACAACACTAACTTTTTACTGTAACCATAATAATTCACCATATTAATTCACCTGTGCATAAACAACAAACTATATGACCTATAAATCCAAACATTGATCACCATATCACCTATCCAACATAACAATTTCTACAATACACATTACCAATTTGCTAAAATTCCAACTTCTCAATATATCAACCAACAAATATTAGTACCATGATTATCTAGTTCCAACCACAACTAACCAAAACTGTAACATTCATCATAACTGTACCAACTTGTTACCTTCCTAACACAACCATCTAACATGTCTTACCAAACAAAACAAAACAATCCAACATACCAGTTTAATGTTCAAATGTCACTAATTAACTAGAAATACTACCTACGTGTCATGAACTACTACCCTCAAACTTTATCCCCATTCTTCCATTTGCTAAGAGTGTTCCAGATTTTTTCTTGTTTTTCTCCCTCTTTTTCCAACATCTTCCGCATTCTTTCATCTTCCAAATTTTGTGTTGCTTTTCTTGCGAGGTACATAACCGTTGCCTTGTACACGTTCGCCTCTGATAGTAACAGTTTTGTTGCTATCTTCATCCTCAGATTTTGCAATTGCATGTCTTGAATATTTTTTTTTGCGTACTAAAACCGCATTCAAACTCGACATCACTCCCTTTATACATCTCCATGTGCCTCATAGCAAACACGCCACAATCGTTGAAATTATCGCTCGTCGCCCATTCCAGTTTTTTCTTCGTCAACGGTGTGGCTGCCATGCGTGCCGCGCTTGGATGTTTAACATTCTTCAAATAGCCAACAATGTAATTTTTCTACAAAAAAATAATAATATTTAGTGTTACTACATGTCATATTCATATATCCTTATTTTCAAATATAACATTTAATATAAAAAATCTATACTTACCACTTTAGATGGAGTTCCATTTTCTTTAAAACTTCTTCCTGCTGACAGTCTATAAAACCCGCGGCTACTCACCATATTATCAATTACTTCGACCTTTGCGTTCTCTAAATCAAAGCATATTATATAGAAATGCTTTCTTTCTATCATTGGTATTATTATGATGTTAAATTCCTTTAACTCCAACATTTTATTGTTACACTCAACAACCTCCTTCAAGTGTGAATTTAATATTTTAAACGCCTGTTGTTCCGTCTGTTTCGTTTTCAACACATAATCCGGCTGCACATTACATAAATACATGTCACACACAAGTATAAATATCCTAAATATGATTGTTAAACATGAATTATAACACACTTAGGATAGTTGTCGTATAACACCATAATCTCCTTTTCCCTGATGTATTATTTTTTTTCTCTTCGTAATTCAAAATAGCCGCCCAACAATCTATCACGTTTTGTGAGATCCATTGCCCATCCTCCAATGTGTTTATCAAAAATGTGCGTGTTGTCATTCCATGTGAGGTTTCAAAAATAGTTGAGCTGTAATCGTCACAACAAATTACATCAGTTATGTTCCGTATGCACATGTGCATATAATACATTACATATACTATACACCATATTTTTATGCCAAAATTCATCAGCCCATATACCTATACTACATTTTTTAACTACCCTTCAAATCACAATCAGTTATGTTCTGTATGCACATGTGCATAAAATACATTACATATACTATACACCATATTTTTATGCCAACATTCATCAGCCCATATTCCTACACTATATTTTTAACTACCCTTCAAATCACAACAGCCGCTAACCTAATCAATCGCAACCAACCAAAACCTTATAACATGCGAACAATATAAACAACCCACCTAATTATTCTGAATTTATTGATTAATTGCTTTATATGTCAAAAGTTTATGTCATTACTAAACAAATTGCTTCCTATACTACAATATGTAACAGATTTTTAAATAAAAATTAATGCATATTTAATCTTACTTGAATGTCAGGCTGACCCCTTTCTTCTCCTTTTCAACATCTATTTCTTTATCGTCCACATTACATTTTTTGCTCTCCGCCCTACAATATTAATTTGTACATCAGATTGAAATTCTAAATTATTATGTCACAAAAAATAATAACATAACATTATAATACACGTCCATACCTTCGTTTGTTGTCGATTGTTGTCATCAAATATTGCCATAACGTTTTTTCATCATCATTTAATGGCTCATTCATGTCAACCACATTTGTATCTCTACCACTCACATGTACATTTACCTTTGTATCTTTAACACTCGCATGCACTTTTGTTCCAATGTCTGCTTCTGGTGAACTTTGTGAGCTTTGTGACAACAACTCAAAACTCGGTACGGTGTTATCTACTTCTTTCCTCCTACGTGTTTGCCTCTTCATAACACTCTTTTCCGTTTCTGCCCACTTGATAGTCTCACCGACAACTTTGTCTAACTTTATATCCCCATCGTTTTGTGTCACTCCATCCACCTTCGTTGCACCACATTCGTCATTTTTTGATACACCGTCCAACACATCACCTTCATCTTTTAAACTTCTTTTTCTTGACCTTGTAAACACCTTCATCCCACCTTTGATTTTAACAATAACCTTTTTGTCTTTTTCACGCTCCATCACTTTGTTTTCTTTGCTGTCAACCATCTCCTTTGTGCTTAGCAAAACCGACATTTTGTTTTCACCTCTAAACGTTCTATCATACTCCCTCACTAACTCTTCAACCTTCTCATTCTTTGGATATTTATAGCAAATATCATCCAACTATTTATTTAACAAATCTTTTTTGCTTAATGTCTCAGCCATTAAACTTTCAACCATACGAACATGCTCCTAATTAATAACACATCAATAAAACAAAGTTAGTAATATCAACCCAACATTATGCATATTCAGCAGATTTATCACATTATAAAACACGGTTATGCACATGTGCATGAGTTATATGTTTATATCATCCTAACATTATGCACATGTGCATCAGCTTGTGGAACATGAATTATATGTTCATATAAACATAACATTATGCACATGTGCATCAGTTTGCACAAATCATCTTAAAATTCTTATTATGCACATGTTCATAAATTATATGTTCATATCGACACAACATTATGCACATGTGTATCATATTGCACATGTATCATATACATCATATATTCATAAATTATATGTTTGCACATGTGCATAAATTATATGTTCATATCAACACAACATCATGCACATATCATATATGCATAAATTATATGTATGCACATGTGCATAAATTATATGTTCATATCAACACATCATTATGCACATGTGCATCAGGTTGCACAACATGTATCATATTCATCGTATCCTAACCACTAACCCCACCACATGTCTATTAACCTAACACATATCTATGTCAACCACATACAATCTACAAAGTACAAGTTATTATTTTAAACAATATAATCAACGAAAGCTGGATCACATTTCTAATTTCATAAAAAAAAACAAAAAACAAAATAAATAAATAAATACCACTAACCCCACCACATGTCTATTAACCTAACACATATCTATGTCAGCCACGTACAATCTACAAAATACAAGTTATTATTTTAAACAATATAATCAACGAAAGCTGGATCACGTTCTAATTTCATTAAAAAAACAACAAAAAAAAATGAATCACGTTAAAACATTATACGTACCTCAAACGTCACATTTTTCTTTTCGCCTTCATTCTTATCTACCATTTGCTCCACTTTCTTCATTCTATCCTCTTTCGTTTCATGCCCCACATCAACTTGAGTGTCGACATATCCTTCACGTAACGCCCCTTTTCCAAAACCGCCATTCTTTATTTCCCATGTCTGCCTTCTGCTCAACATTTCTTTAGTCCAAAATGATAATGGACTCGATGTTCGTACTGTATTGATGTCCCCACACAATGTTCTATCCACATATAACATCTGCACATGTGCATTATTACCATATGTGAAAAGTATATATATATATATATATACAAACTAAAAACAAAATAATTTATACAAAAAATACAAATTAATTATATATCTTATTTCAAACATACCACTTAACTTACCACCAATATTGTAAGAGCCCCATTAAAATATTTTGACGTGCTATCCCGTTGCCATCCATCTTTGCTCATCTTCATGCTATCACAAATATATTTGCACCAGTTCACATCTTCAACCGCCACATCTTCGCCTAAGCATTCCAGAAAATCAGTTTTGCATCTACCATCTTTGTTTATTTCCACCATTGTATTCATGAACAATGTCAAAAAATCATATTTAAACATTATGCCATCCTTCGTTGGGTTATCTCTTAATCTATCGACAATTCTACTCGGTGTTATTGTACGCCCTTTGTATAAACTCTTCCACTCAGCCAATATCCCAACTTCCTCATCTTCTTCTTCTTCTTCTTCGTCTTCGTCTTCTTTCACATCAGATTCTATAATCAGACTCACTGTTTTTATCATTATTTTCCCCTTTTGTTCATCCTTATGTTCTTTCTGCTCCTCATTCTCTTTATCATTCTTTTTCTCCTTCTTTTTATACTCTATAACAGCCCCGCTGTTTCTCAATCCCAACAACTCGCTAATAACAGTTTCATTAATTTCAATGTTTCCAACAGTCAACTTGATTGCCATATCTTTCCTGCTAAAATTGTCTACCACAAAATGTGACATCTTCGCTGGCAAGCTGTCAGTTTTAAGCTTCATAATACTTCCAAACCCCATATTTTTTATTGCTACCAACTGTTGTTTAGAGAATGTGTTTAACCCCACCAAAAGTTGATGTGGAGATATGCGTGTTCGTATCGATTGCCGGTTAGATACCCTCATAACCTTTTTACTCACCGTCTTCTTAACTTTCGTTGACACAACTTCTTCATTTGAACCTGTTTATCAACATAATAACATACACATGTTATATAATGTACATGTGCATTTCAAATTTTTATTAATTATTTTCAATAACACGTACCATCACTATCATTGTTATCAACTTTGGTGTCTTTCACTTGTCTTCGCGATCTTACAATCCTTTTGTTCTTTGTATTACATGTTACATCCAAACCTTCGGTTGTTTCTTCGTGTTTCCGTTTGCTAGTCCTTTTTACATCAACACATTTAGTTGAATCGTTTCGTTTCTTTATGCTTTTTTCCTTTTGTGCGTTCTTTTCCACTTTAAAATACCTGAATTCAAAAAATTAATGCGTTTGCGCGAGTTATAACATTTGAAAAAAAAAACTGTTAATGCACATGTGCATAAATGCATATTGCGTCATTAACAATACTAATATTAACAGTAAGTTCTCAACACTTTCTAACCTTTTTGCTTAACAACCGCATGCTCGTCTTCTGTCGCATCTGGCATTCTTTTCGACCCTTCATCTCTCGGCTTCAGGAGAAATGTAACTTTCTTTGTTTTTTTTTTCCATTTTACTGCATACAATGAGAATGTATATTAACACACGTGCATAAATATAACTGTGCAACTATAACTATGCACATGTGCATACATACAACTATGAAATAATTTATCAATATATACATATGTTAACACATTGACCCGATAAAAACAAATTCGGTTACAAATTATAAACATAATTTATCATGTTATGCACAAGTGCATACCAATCAAGCATAAATATGAACCAACACCATAAGTAAAACCATATGTTATCAGTAAAACCATAAGTTATCACATTATGCACATGTGCATTCCAACACGTTATGCACATGTGCATACCAACCAAGCATAAATATGAACCAAAACCATAAGTACAACCATAAGTTATCACATTATGCACATGTGCATTCCAAATCAAATACAAACACATATGCATGCCATCGACTGTAATCTACACAAACAAACAAACACAAACACATATGCACAACATTGGCTGTAATCTACACGAACAAACATTAAAACCTTCAGTCTTTTCGACCAAAATACCCCTATAACTTTTACCGCATGACCAAATATAACTATGCACATGTGCATACAGACAGTAAAGAGCGGATGTAATATAACTAGTAGCCAGTACCTCGGACAGACAGTAAATATCGGATGTAATATAACTATGCACATGTGCATACAGACAGTAAAGAGCGGATGTAATATAGGATGTAATATAATTATGTACCTCGGACAGACAGTAAATAGCGGATGTAATATAACTATGCACATGTGCATACATACAGTAAAGAGCGGATGTTTGCATTCCAAAACAAACAGCAACAATATTATGCACATGTGCGTTACAAAACAAACACAGACACAATCGTATTTACATACCAATATTATGCACATGTGCATTCCAAAACAAACACAAACTCAAACACGTAATCGTATTTACATGAACTATATTATGCACATGTGCATTCCAAATCAAACATAAACACATAACCGTATGCACATGTGCATTCCAAATCAATCACAAACACATAATCGTATTGACCTACATCGGTTGTAATCTATATGAACAAGCACATAATCGGCTATAATCTACATGAACAAGCACATACATGAACAAGCACAAAGAACTTTGTATGAACTTACATCGGCTGTATGAACTTTCAAGTTCGTAATCAATGCAACGACGTATGCTCTTCGTAATATATAAACCTCGCCGAATATGCCGAGTATGACCGTTTTTTTGCCTTAAATCGATTCGGTATTTGCCCTAAATCGATTCGGTATTTGCCCTAAATCGATTCGGTATGGCCGTTTTTTGCCCTAATTTCCAGCCGGCGATTAATGTGCGGACGGCGATTGAATGGAGACGATGATCGTATGGCGAAATTGCTGATAAACTGCTAGAATTGGGAACGTCAGTGAGTATCAGGGATTGAGTATCGAGTATCGGCGAATTGGGAGAGTTGTGTTGGTTGTGATAGTTGTTGGACTTGAAAGTGTACTATAGATCATATTTGAATTAAACGCTGACGTCCGTGAGCGCGAATTTAGAATTTTTTTTATTATTTACAAAATTGCCATCCGTTCACATTGGTTCTCGCGGTTCTCGTAATAAAGGTGGTTCTCGCATGAACCCCACCCTATATATATATATATACGTAGAGGATCCTGTAAAAAAGGTCTAAAGTGTGAGAAGGGTAAGAAAGAATCTCAGCCATTAGATCTTTTGATCTAATGGTTGAGATCAATAGGGACCAAATTGTAAAATATTTTCATTAATTTGGACTGAATTGAAATATCTAGGGGCAATATAGTCTTTTAAACCCACTAGAAATTAGGTAATGCACATGTAACTTCCCCCCGTCTTTTTTAAACGTCAATAACTTTTTATACGTAACTTTTTAAAAAAACAAATTACACCATAATAACGAGTGTTTTTTATCTTTAATATGAGTACCATATTGCTATACTTATATAGAGAAAAAAAATATGTTTCGATCAGATGTTTAGTCAATGAATGGTGTTATATACTTGCTGAATGGTGTTATATACTTGCTGAATGATTTATATACTTACTGAATGGTGTTATATATACTTGCTGAATGGTGTTATATACTTGCTGAATGGTGTTATATACTTGCTGAATGCTGAATGGTGTTATATACTTGCTGAATGGTGTTATATACTTGCTGAATGGTGTTATATACTTACTGAATGGTGTTATATACTTGCTGAATGCTGAATGGTGTTATATACTTGCTGAATGGTGTTATATACGTACTGAATGGTGTTATATACTTGCTGAATGGTGTTATATACTTCCTATAATTAAGGTGGCGGTTATGGGAAGTTTTTAATTAATTGAATTAATGATAAAATTATTTTTTTACCCTTTTCAATTAATTTAGATCTAATGGCTGAGATTCTTTCTTACCTTTCTCACACTTTTGGTCTTTTTTACAATAACCTTACCATATATATATATATATATATATACATATATATACATATATATGGTAGTTTTTTATAAAAAGTTGCACCTATTTTTATTATATTGAACATGGGGTATGGGTTAGTACACAAAGGAGTGGTTGTTATTAACTGTTAATCAATATATAAATGATAATGAAAAAGATATAACTCCAATAGAATAATGTAAAATAGCACAAATTTAAGACTGGGTAACTAACCCTGTTGTGACTTAACTCATTATGTTTGGCGTGAACTTGCACTAGCACAATCTCCTTACAAGGCCAACTACAGTCATCATATTATCCAGGCCACTAGCCTACTCCGTTATCGAGTGCGCAACTCCATCTGTTTAGCCCACTAAAAGCTTAGTTTATGCACCAGAAAACTAAACATAAAATAATTCCTATAAAATACATTAGAATAAATACCTCAATGTTTGATCCAGTAATTATATTATATAAATCATAATCCTAAAGCGCTTTTATGTAGTAAATGTAATATTATTATTATTACTACAATTATTATTATTATTAAAACTAAAATGTGCTACCGCCGCCGCCGCCGCCACCACGACCATTACTAGAAAAACATATACCTATCTATTTGTTAATAAAAAAATAAAACAAGTATATGTATAAAATGTAACTATTAATATGATTATTATGACAAAATACCTATTAGTATACCTTCGTATATCTCTTTAAAGTATTGAAAACTGAGCAAAGTGTTTACAAAAACCTCTCATATGTTAATACCGTCTTTAAAGACACAATTATAACCATTTTGAATTCTCTTACAAAAACCTCTCATATGTTAACACCTTCATTATTATAGATTAGTAAACCATCATAGCCATTTTGAACTCTCTTATTTATTTGTGACTTATAATATGTCCTTTTCACTGTTCAATAAGCTAGAATTTCTTGCTTATTGACTTATTGCCTCACATACACACATTTCCCAAACACTTCAATAAGTCCTTTTCACCCCTTTTCACTGTTCAATAAGTCAATAAGTTGAAATAGAAGTTAAGCCAAACACCCACTTATTAGAATACTTACAAAAACCATTAATATGTTAACACCTTCATTGAAATTGAAAATACAACAAAGGGAAACAACAAATGAACAATTATTATTAACTAAAAACTAAGAAGAATAATTATCAAAGGAACTGACCTAATTTGCTTTTTGCCTTCCTCAACATTCTGAAACCCCTTATCTTTTCAAACTGCGATGAAATACTTCTTTGAATTCCTGTGCTGTTATCAAATTAGCGATATTCCCAAAATGATTAACGAAAACCCTAAAAAATGCGAAACAATTAGACTGACTTAAATCAGCAAATGAACATAACATACCAAATTGTACATCAATAACCTATCATATGGAACAGTAGAACACTTACCTTGCCACCACCCCTCGACCGAGTTCAGAAGCGGCAACGTTGACGAAGGCAGACAAATCCACCGTGGCCACGCCACCTAAGGTGGTGGCTGGCCACCATGCCATTCCTTTCGTCACACTCAGATCTCTCTCTAAGAGTCTCGATTTGAACACACACACATGTGTTTCTATGGTTTAATCTCATAATTCAGAGAGAGAAAGTAGGTATGAAGTTAGAGAGAGAAAGAGAGTGTCAAAATAACATGGATCCATAACCAGAACTTTATATTTCACTCGACAACAACTTTGATACAAAGAACAAGAAACTAAACTGAAGAGACCTCTCAACTCACACGCAGATCATCAACACGATGATCTGCACTCTCTGATCTATATTACGAACAATGATCTTAACACAAGATCACAAGAACAGCAAGATTAACAAACCCTAAGAGAGAGAAGGAAAGAAACGAGGAGAGAGAGATGATTCTGGAAACTTTGAAGTTGTCTAACCGTACAGTGAATGCGAGAGTTGTATGCAAGAGCTGTATATAGAGCCTTTAAAAAACCAGTCAACAGTCTTCAAGCCTAACAGCAAAGTCTTTAATCCTAACAGCTAAGCCCAACATCAAGTCTTTATTTAAGCCCAAGTAGTATTCCTCAACCAAAACATTATTCAGTAAAATATAATAAAATGATGTATAGTAAAAGTGTATGAGAATATTTTCAACAGAGAGAGAGAAAGAAGATCTGTGCATTTGTGAGTTGAAAATAAGGGTGAGGGGGGCACTCCCCTAAGAGGGGAGTCCCCTCTCTTACGTATAACCAATCCTCGTGTGCCACGTCAACTCCCCTCTTAAACTCCCCTAACACCCCAATTTGATGGCGGCACTCCCCTCTTAACTCCCCTTGTTTTTTTATTCAAAAAGAAAAAAAAGAAAAATTTTCATTGGTTTAAAAAGTGGGTGGCCCACCTTCTCTCTCCTCCTCTCTCCTCCCTCTCTTCGGTGACTTCCAACCGATTTCCTCCCTCTCTCTACCTCACCGCATTGATGGCGGTGCCTTCCCTCTTCGGTGACTGAGGTCCCCGCATGGGGTCACCGCCTACGCCCCCGATCACCCTAAGCTTTAAACCAAATCAAACCCACCAAATAACACATTAGTGACATCATCATCTTTGATGTCACACATAACGAACACAAAAGGTTTTACCACCAAGCTGGCCAATATAAACATCAACTCTTCAATAAAACCAAATGAAACACATTGTACAACTCCCATTGCATAGAATTTTCACTAATTTATACTATATAAATAACAACTTTTAACTAAAGAAGTTGCACCCAATAGAAAGGTAAAGTTATTTAAGAAACTAAACATTGTAGATAATTATTAAAAGACAAATTATTTGTGAGTAAAATACAAAAGTTCGGTTTTGAACACCTTAACTCATATTTTACCCTACATAAAACATTTTAAAAGTAAATATTGGAAATACTTTTATTTTTAAAAGAAAATTGCTATTAATCAGGCTTATATTTAAAAAAAAATTCCTGAGGTGATATTTGTTCAGTACTATTTTAAAATTTTTAAAGCACAAATCTCACATGGATACGGCCAAAATGAAACACTAACACTTAATTGTGGTACGAGTACTATGTGCATGCTATGCAATATGTATTTTTTTGTTTTTTTTTACATTAGTTTTATAAATGTGATTATTGTCGTGTCATTATACCATTAATATACCCGTCCACCGGACGGGTATAGAACTAGTTGAATTAAGTTGAGTAGGTATCAATATAATTATTAGATTGATAGTTTGTTAGACCATGTGTAGTGGGCGTTTTTTTTTTTTAAATTAAAAAAAAACGCCTAATAATGCCGAAGACCCATTACATGGGGCGTTTTTTTGCGATTTTTTTGAAAAAAATTTCCCTTGGCGTGTTTTAAACGACGCCCTCAACATATGTGTTTGGCCAATAGCATTTAAGATTCACTTTTTTAATCCAATAGGTTTTTTTGTTGATTTTTTATTTTTATTTAATTATTTACACCCTTTAACATAATACCTACATCCCCACTACACCCATTTTAGAAAAACGCCAAATAATGCCCCTTGCTGACTGTACTGCCACATGACGGAAAACGCCCATGGGTAGGGGCATTATTCACCTAAACCACTACACATGGTCTTAATGCAGGAAATCAATATGATCGCATTTAAAAGGATGTTTGTGGTGAAGTGATGACGTAGCAACATTGGGAAATCAAGTTATTTGAGTAGAAAGCACATGGCTGAATCTTTGTAAACTCAATGTAATAGTAATATATATCATATCTTGGGCCATCAGTTTGCAAAAAGGAAAACGAGGGGAATATATACCAGAATTCGACGGTAGCTTTGGGGGGATTCTTTTGGATAACCAATATCGGCAGCCGTCATACGTAACCAAGGGACGAATTTGAACATTATTTTATCATCTTCAAGCCAGTTTATGGAGTCTAACCAATCCGGGATGACAACCGAAGCGACAAAGACAACCATGAGCGGCTAAGCCTCTCGTGACTTCTGCCCGGATGAACGTTTACACGGTTTGATATAATTTTCTGTTTTTTTTTTCTGATTCTTGTAACTGGTACAGATTGACCACTTGTGTTGGATTATTGGTAAACGTTTCTTGTGTTTGAATTACTTGTCATTTATTAAGCGTATTGGCAACTCTCTTGCGTTGTTAGCGGATTGGTAAATTGGTGGGTAATTGATACAATCAAACGGGTTATTAGGTTGCATAGTGAATCTTAAAAACTATCCTTATTAACTAATCAAATTCATTAATTCCGAGGCCATGTCTATGTGGTGTTTTAAATCAGAAAACGGATTTTTATATTAAAATGGGTATCCGGGATTCCGGGTGGAGGTTACTTCTTAATATTGATAACACTTTTGGTGACAAATTGTGTTTTCTTTTAAATCTACAAACAAACCCCCAATTTAGATAATTTAGTTTTAATTAATTTCTTTAACGCTAACCACAAATTCCCCGTGGATACGATACCCTACTTACGCTATCTACGTAGTTTAATTAGGTTTTTGATTGACTCTGACGACAGTCATCATTTTTCAAATCTAGTCTATCCTTTCTTCGAAGCTCAGCGCAGCTTAACCCAAAATATGCTAACTCTTTGGCTTCATCAATCGGCCATTCGCCTGTATTTTGTGTTGAGTGTGAAGCCACTCTTGTGGTTTGTCAAAAGTAGCAGCAGAAAGCATGTGGGAAACCTGCAACCATGTTTGCAGCCTGTCAAAAGAAGTGGCGGAAGACAGCTTCTTTGATCCATTTTTTCTACTGCATTAATTTCTTTGTTTGACAAATTCTTTTCTAATCCTATATAAGAGATATCTCTGTATTTGTAAAACTTGTAACATCACAAAGAAATAAAAACCTCCTAGTTACCGAGAGTGGACGTAGGTCAGAGTCGGACCGAACCACTATAAATCTCTGTGTTCTTGATTGTGAGCTGAGTGCGTGTGACTAGTGTTCGTGTGTGTGCGCTCCGATCCTAACAACTGGTATCAGAGCCGTTGGCTCTCGATCGACACACGAACAGAAGGGTGAAGGAGGAAGTACTGACCTGTGAGACTAGGGTTCCGATTAGAGTTGCAAATCAGAACCAGTAACAGTGTCCGTCACCACCGCTGCTGGAGTTCATCCCGCCACCGCCGCCGCCGCTGCCTGTTCAAACTGCCGCCACCGGCTCGTCGCTGCTGCTGTCAGCGGTTGTGCCACCGGAGTTGTTTTTCTTTCATCGAACTCCTATACAGATCAAAGTCTTGATTGATTGAAGAGTAGATCGTGTTTTTTTTTGGTGAAGAAGAAAGTGTCTGTTACTTTCTTGAAGAGGATTTATTATTCTATTAATCCTTGGAAGAAGACAAAGACCAAAAGTGAAAGTCACGTGGTTTCTTGTTTAAAGAAAAAAAAATCATCTTTTTCCTTTAGTCCACAAGTTCTTGCTTTTTGACCACATAACCCCTTAATCTTTTAACCAAGATTCCTTCACTTCCGTTCAAAAGCCGTTTAACACGCGAAATAGAAAAGTGTGTTTCTATTTCATTGCTTCTGCTCGTATAATTGCCATTTGCAGTACGAACCTGTTGGTTAGTAGTAAATTGGTAATTTATCCGTTAAAATGGCAGAGGATGGTAAAATAAAAATTGATAAGTTTGATGGTAGTGATTATGGGTTTTGGAGAATGCAAATTGAAGACTTGTTGTATCAGAAAAGTTTGTATTTGCCTATGTTGGGCGAACAACCAGATGACATGTACGATGAAGAATGGAAGTTGTTGGATAGACAAGCTTTGGGTGTGGTTAGGCTTTCTTTGGCAAAGAGCGTTGCGTATAACGTTGTCAATGAAACAACTACATACGGTGTATTAAAAGCTTTGTCCAACATATACGAGAAACCATATGCTTCAAACAAGGTGTTTCTCATCCGTCAATTGGTTAACACCAAGATGAAGGAAGGCATGCCGGTTGCCTCTCACATAAACGAGTTAAATTCGATTATCTCTCGTTTAGCCTCCGTTGAAATAAAGTTTGAAGATGAAGTACAAGCTTTGCTCCTTTTATCATCTTTGCCCGACAGTTGGTCAGGCACAGTCACAGCCGTTAGTAGCGCATCCGGTACTACTAAGCTAACGTTTGATAGCATTCATGACTTGATTTTGAATGAAGACATTAGAAGGAGAAGTAATGGAGAATCTTCCAGTTCTAGTTCTCTGTTGCACACAGAAAATAGAGGAAGAAGGAATGACAGAGGGCATAATCGAGGCAGGTCAAAGTCTAGAAGAAGGGGTCAGTCAAAGAACAGAAAAGACGTTGAATGTTGGAATTGCAAAGAAAAAGGTCACTTTAGAAGCCAATGTACAAAACCAGCTGCAAAGAAAGAAGTAAACAGTGTATCCTCGGAAGAATTAGGTGATGCTCTCATCTGTTCTGTTGAAGATTCAGTTGAATCTTGGATTATGGATTCGGGTGCTTCTTTCCATGCTATCTCATGCCCAGATATGGTCAAGAATCTACGAACATGTAACTTTGGTAAAGTTCGTTTAGCAGATGATCAAATGCTTGATATTACAGGTATTGGAGATGTAGACTTGAAGACCTCATTAGGAACTATATGGACATTGAAAAATGTCAGAGTTATTCCTAATTTGAGAAGAAAATTGATTTCAGTTGGTAAATTGGATGATGAAGGGTTTAATGTTCACTTTGGGGGTGGACAATGGAAAGTGATCAAAGGCAATTTAGTGATTGCCAAAGGAAAGAAGAAAGGCACTCTATACATGGCAGAAGTTTCTGCTGAAGGTGTTCATGCAATGACCACCGGTCTGAGTCCATCAAATTTATGGCACAACCGACTCGGACACATGAGCGAGAAGGGATTGAAGATGTTGGCTCAGAAAGGAAAGTTTCCAGACTTGAAGAAAGTGGAAACTGAATTTTGTGAACCTTGTGTTCTTGGAAAACAAAAGAGGGTTACTTTTGTGAAGACAGGGAGGACACCGAAAGCTCAAAAGTTGGAGCTTGTTCACTCGGATGTATATGGACCAACTTCAGTTACATCTCTAGGAGGCTCGAGATACTATGTTACCTTCATCGATGATTCAACACGCAAGGTATGGGTATATTTTCTTAAACATAAATCTGATGTATTTGATGCTTTTAAGATATGGAAATCTTCTGTTGAAAATGAAACTAATTTGAAGGTAAAGTGCTTAAAGTCTGACAATGGTGGGGAATACATAAGCAAGCAGTTCACTGACTATTGTGCCAAGGAAGGGATAAAGATGACCAAGACAGTTCCTGGAACTCCTCAGCAGAATGGTGTAGCTGAGAGAATGAATAGAACACTAAATGAGAGGGCAAGAAGCATGAGGTTGAATGCAGGGATGCCCAAAACATTCTGGGCAGATGCAGTTAACACTGCAGCCTACTTGATTAACTGTTCACCATCCGTTCCCTTGGGTTTCAAATTGCCATAAGAAATGTGGCAAGGAAATGAGGTAAGTCTCGAACACTTAAGAGTCTTTGGTTGTAGTGCTTACGATTTGTTAGAAGATGGTGACAGGGATAAGCTAGACTCAAAGTCCAAGAAGTGCACATTCATTGGTTATGGGTCAGAAAAAATGGGTTACAGGCTTTGGGATAATGAAGGCAGAAAAGTAATCAGAAGCAAGAATGTCGTCTTCAATGAAAACGAATTGTACAAAGACAGAAACACCAAAGGACCAGAAGTTCAAAAAGAATATGTTGAATTCGAAAGTGGTGAGACAAGAAAAGAAGCTTCAGTCGACATTCCAGAAAATGGGGATGAGTCAAGCGACAGTGGGAGCTTAGGGGATGATTCTAGTAATGATTCGGAGGAAGAAGAAGCTACTCCTTCAATTCCAAACTCCCCAGAAACACCTCAAGTTCAACCAAGAAGGTCGTCTAGAGCTACTAGACCGCCAAACAGGTACTCACCATCAGTCAACTACATACTTTTGACAGAAAATGGTGAACCCCAGTGTTACTCTGAAACTATGGGGTTGAAAGATTCATTGCAGTGGGAGCTTGCAATGAAAGATGAAATGAAGTCGCTTGAGAAGAACAAGACCTGGCACTTGATAAAGCTTCCATCTGGGAAGAAGGCTCTTCAGAACAAATGGGTTTTCAGGGTCAAGGATGAACATGATGGTACCAAACGGTACAAAGCAAGATTAGTAGTCAAGGGATTCCAACAGAAAGAGGGAATTGATTTCAGTGAAATATTCTCTCCAGTGGTGAAAATGACTACTATCAGACTTGTTCTCAGTATTGTAGCAGCAGAAGGCTTGCATCTAGAGCAACTGGATGTCAAGACAGCTTTTCTACATGGTGACCTAGATGAAGACATTTACATGACACAGCCAGAGGGTTTTCAGGTTAAAGGAAAAGAAAACTTGGTGTGTAAACTGAAGAAGAGTTTGTATGGTCTGAAACAAGCGCCCAGACAATGGTACTTGAAGTTTGATAACTTCATGGGAAGAGTTGGTTACAAGAGATGTGACAATGACCATTGTTGTTACATCAAGAAGTTCAAGGATTCTTATATCATTCTACTACTCTATGTAGATGATATGTTGATTGCCAGTTCAAACATGTCAGAGATCAAGAAGTTGAAGAGGCAAATGTCTGAAGAATTTGAAATGAAAGACTTAGGAGCTGCAAACCAAATACTCGGGATGAGTATTTTCAGAAACAAAGAAGAAGGTTCTTTGACACTCTCTCAAGAGAAGTACATTGAGAAAGTGTTAGAAAGATTCAGCCTTAAAGATGCCAAGATCAGAAGCTGTTACGCCCAAAATTCCATCTTCCTAAATGTGATTTTATCATACTATAATTTAACAAAAATCGGGCATGACCCGTCCATAAAATGAGCATACCCCTGTTTTAAACATAATCAAACTAGATACAATTCTACAATTCATTTGACAAAATACTACTAAGAACCAATACAACAAATTTTGGACCAAAAACATTTGAACAAACTAGCGGAAGCGTTTGGTATGACATAACATGAACACGTGCTCGCTCCAATTCTCCAAGTCGCCTGAATTGAGGATTTACCTACATTCCACAACAAAGCTTTAAAAAGTTAGTCATTATACTTATTTGCTTATAAAGCCGTCACTTTAGTTCCATTCGTGTATATACTTTCATTTCTCTCACGCATTTGATTACCCAATTAAATGGGTATGACATATATTTTCATACAACTAACCCGTTTGTAAATGATGATGACCAAACATAAAATGTTGTGTAAACTAAAACATCCATAGCATATTCTAACCGCATAAGTTACTTCAACACTTCGAAAGTCCGACATTCATAAACCTGCACTTTCAACATACTCAATAATAACTTGGTTAGCAAACCTGTAATCTCAACATATTCAAGTACTACATCTTTGTAAAAAGGACGTTAACCATTTAAATGCATCTCATTAACTTACATTCCAAACCCAAGGATATTATTAGTAACGCTAATTCTCAAACGCATCCAAATCATGCATTCGCACATACTTGCACACATACATACTACAATCATGCACATCTACATACCTAATATACATTCAATCATACCTACAATCATGTATTCATACCTACGTGTTCCGTACGCATTCTTGTATACCATTTACATGTAATACATGTCCAACTTCATTACATACATCTATCATACTCTTATATAAATTACATGAAGCTTAGACATGGGTTTACAACCTATAATCGTCAAGGGAACACTCGAAATCACGTTTGGGAGATCCATCGTAGTCCACGGATAATATACCGAAGCCTACGATGCATAAATCACATAAGTAATATTTTGGACAGAACCTTCACCCGGCCGTGTCAGCTCACCACCCGGCCGGGTCAACTCTGCACTTTTCCTAGACATTAATTCTTACCGAAACGGACATAACTCTCTCATTTTTCATCCGTTTTGCGTCACGTTTCTTCCTACATGATTGTAAATTAATATTCTATCATGTGAACTTGAAATCCAACATCCGAGTTAAGGAATTTCTTAACTTAAACGTGTTCGGCTTGTTACTCATCTACGAACTATTCGACCCGTTCGTGCATTTATCAAAATAATCTATTGATTTGACCTCAACTTCATATGAACTTAATAATTTAAAACATTATATTACTTAAACAAACTAAGAAGTGATTACGGAAATCACTTACTCAATACTACTCATTTGATAACATCTTCAATAACAATTTCAACATATTCCTTAGCGATTATCATACAATTAATTTCATTACTATTAAAGATTGAGTCCGGGAGTTTACTTACCTCGTGCACCCGAGTTCAAGCATAGCTTCCGTGTTTATCCTTGGCATGTTGCCCTTCCATGCTTGTATCCATGTTAATATGACTCCTATCCGTACATGTCATCACATTCATCATAACATGATTAGCATACATGAGCATACATACTTTTTAATGAAGGTTTCTTGCCATATCATCTTATCAAACTAATTTTCCACTTGTAATCCATTCAAAACACATTCCTTATACAAATCTATTATCTAATACATCATCATCACATTCTATATACCTTTATTTATTATTAGCATAGAATCTCACTTATCATTTTCTCCTAAGCATTTCATCAAACACTTGGTGTGCGTTTCATTAATAAAGCATAAGGTACAAGTGTTTTATTCATATCTTCCCTAGTAGCCTTCACAACTCTTTTTATCAATCCAAATCACATCATAAAATCATCCTATAACCTGGTAATTCATCAATTATCTTTATACTCAAACTTTCATCTATCATAACTACCCAATTTATAGAATTGCAAGAACACCACATCACTAGGTTAAATGGGTTTTACTTCAAACTTTCAATACAAACGAATTCAGGCATAGAACATCCTCTAAATGATAATTCTAAAGCATATACAAGCTTAATTTCATACTAGTTCACAGATTGATCAAAACCCATAATCACTAAATAGCATCAATTCACAAAATCTGACTTACCCTATGTAGAAAACTCTTAGATAGTTGAGAATTCGCTCACATGCATTCGAATTAGGGCCAGAAACTCATTCAATTGCTTGTGATTTGAGGAGCTAGGGCAAGAAGAAGGGTTTTCCCCTCCTGGTCGTTCCCCTGCGTCGCCCCCACCATTCCCCCACATAAAATCCTTTAATTTCTTATTTATTTGCTAATTTTACACATTCAGTCCCTTGGGATTAATCATGTTATAATTCTAGTACAATTTTACCAACATTCTAAACTTCCTTGTTTATTATAACTTAATAAATTTTATTTAAAACCTTTAAACATTCATATAGTCTAATATTATATTTTGGGGTGTTACAAGTCTACCCCCCTTAAAAGAGGTTTCGTCCCCGAAACCTTGCTCATTTCCACGGGACCATAGTCCTTGACTGACCGGTTGATACTAGTCCTTATTATTTCGCACAATCCTAAAATATACGTATCTTGAGATCTCGAATTCTTGCCTCATGTTAGTCCCCTAGTGATGATCATCACTACTTGGTTATTCATTCATTTCATTCACAATACATACCATGGCAAGAATTTACTCATACCTTATAAAAAGGTCTCATTCATGAACAAATATAACTATACGTACTATCTTTACTTTCTTAAATCAAGTATAAAACTTATATACTTACATTTACACGTATATTCATACATACATACATACCTTCATGAATACATTCACACATGCATACATACATACATAAATACATAAATACATACAAGCTTTATTCCTTTGTGCACATTCAATCCCCTTTAACACAATACATATATACGTTCATATATGTACACTCATACATTTATTTACATACACCCGAAAACATACTTGCAACAATAACACATCTATACGTACATGTTTACATGCTTACTTATCGTTATATGATGCACACACTCATACGTAACTTCATACATTTATTACATACATTCATACCATCCCTATCTCTCTACATACATACGTACGTTCATACGTATCTTCATACCTTCATACATTCCTACTTGTATACATACGTACATTTACATGTATATTCATATATTACATTACAAATCATTTCATTCGTGATTTCTCATGCATTACTTACTATTCATACCTATGGGCGTTTCTGAATACTTTAAGGCTGAACTAAGATTTCATTTCTTTATTGGCCTCTAACCAGATTGACTTCATTCGTCTGTAAAACGCGCTCTCATCGTGAGCATCCTTCCAACACATCTACTACTATCATCAGCCAAGAATTCCACATTCTCATTTATAACAATGATGGTTATCACATTTCCTTTCATACTTACATTCAACTTGGTGTTCATTCACCCCTAGTTCCTTCACAAATTCCCGATTTGCATGAGTATTATTCTGTACATGGGTCAAATACTATAATTTGTAAGACCTAAGGTTACATAATTGAGATTTATAAGGACCTTCGCATTATATATATATACATGTAAGTTTAAACATAATTTGGGTCATATCACTTAAGGAATATTTACTTGTTCGGTCCGTAATTACTTACGCATTCGAATATCTGCCTTCTTATCATTCCTTTGTTCATTTGCATTACATTTACTTATATAACTTGTTTGACGCAATCATGGTCAAACTATTGACTCTTATTATGTAGACTAGTTTTCTCCTTTTTATACCTTAAGTCCGCTTCGCGGATTTGAACATTGCATTCATGCCCTTCATTCCTTGAATCCGTCTCGCGGATTCAAGCATTGCATCCATATCTTTCATTCTTTGAATCCGTCTCGCGGATTCAAGCATTGC
The DNA here is from genome assembly GCA_030545235.1 of Helianthus tuberosus. Classification (NCBI taxonomy): domain Eukaryota; kingdom Viridiplantae; phylum Streptophyta; class Magnoliopsida; order Asterales; family Asteraceae; genus Helianthus; species Helianthus tuberosus. The sequence goes on from CM060372.1 coordinate 5,461,117, forward strand.
ATTCGTATCTTTCATTCCTTGAATCCGTCTCGCGGATTCAAGCATTGCATTCATATCTTTCATTCCTTGAATCCGTCTCGCGGATTCAAGCATTGCATTCATATCTTTCATTCCTTGAATCCGTCTCGCGGATTCAAGCATTGCATTCTTACACTGTTGGTCCGTACTTCTCACGGATTCAACATTTTATTCCTATCACTTGTACTTTTTACTCTTACGTAGTACTCTCAATCTCCCGAGAGTCTTACTACTCATTTCACCCGTACGCCCACCTGCTACCCAATTCTAACGGACATACATGTAACAATTATCGCGGTCTCACGAACGTCATACGTTTCTTGTGTGCTGGCCAGGTACACAATCCACGTACTAGTTTCGTGTCTTCGCGTAATCGCCACATTATGCCCGAAGAATTAAGTTTCGGCACGTGTTACATTTTAAAAACTCCTTTACCATGCCGTTGTTATATTCATTTAGATTTTTCTTTCACTTGCATAATTATACTATTTCATACATCAACGCGTTGAGTATACGTACCAGAGATCAATTCGTCTTATTACTTGCCTTGATGCCGGTCCTAGACCGCATTCACGGATCGTTCCTTCCGAACAATTGCGCTTACCCTTCACATAACCCGCGTGCACCTTGGCCTTATAAATAGCATATAAATAAATGATTAGCATATTCCGTCTATCTTATCCACTAATCGTGGTCACATATGTCGTACTATGCCTTATATAGATCTTACACGAACATTCATTAAGCTTTTAGACAATTTAGAAACTCAAAGTACGAAAACAAGGTCTTTACAAGTTTCTTTCCATCGTAACCACTAATTGTGGTTAGATACATCTTATTAGGCATTATTTGGACCCTACATAAACATTTAAATGGACTTTCGGACAGCCCGGTAACTCGGAACGCGAAAATAATACTAAAATAAAAATTTCAGCAGATTTTTACTCCACAAGCCGTCGGCGACGGCCTTACACCCGTCGGCGACGGGTCCTGGAATGTGGCGTCGGCCACTTTTGCCCGTCGACAGACACTTAGGGCGTCGGGACTAAGGGGGCGTCGGCGACGGCCAGGAGCCCGTCGGCGACGGCCTCCCGTTTGCTGAAATGCTGCTGAATTTCTTTTGAGTGTTCCGACCATTTACCGGGTCCGTTTTCAGCTACACGGGTCCCGGGACTTCTTAGTTTACACGCCTTATCACCCATAACCTACTTGAACCTTAAAACTTATACCGTAACACACTATACATACTTATATTAATTGAAAATTTAAAATTTTACCTCATTGGCGATCTCGGAGCGAGCACACTTTTGCACGAGCCATTGGTTTGAGTTCAAGCAGTGATACTCTTGCTCGAATCCCTCAAACCTAGGCTCTGATACCAACTTGTTACGCCCAAAATTCCATCTTCCTAAATGTGATTTTATCATACTATAATTTAACAAAAATCGGGCATGACCCGTCCATAAAATGAGCATACCCCTGTTTTAAACATAATCAAACTAGATACAATTCTACAATTCATTTGACAAAATACTACTAAGAACCAATACAACAAATTTTGGACCAAAAACATTTGAACAAACTAGCGGAAGCGTTTGGTATGACATAACATGAACACGTGCTCGCTCCAATTCTCCAAGTCGCCTGAATTGAGGATTTACCTACATTCCACAACAAAGCTTTAAAAAGTTAGTCATTATACTTATTTGCTTATAAAGCCGTCACTTTAGTTCCATTCGTGTATATACTTTCATTTCTCTCACGCATTTGATTACCCAATTAAATGGGTATGACATATATTTTCATACAACTAACCCGTTTGTAAATGATGATGACCAAACATAAAATGTTGTGTAAACTAAAACATCCATAGCATATTCTAACCGCATAAGTTACTTCAACACTTCGAAAGTCCGACATTCATAAACCTGCACTTTCAACATACTCAATAATAACTTGGTTAGCAAACCTGTAATCTCAACATATTCAAGTACTACATCTTCGTAAAAAGGACGTTAACCATTTAAATGCATCTCATTAACTTACATTCCAAACCCAAGGATATTATTAGTAACGCTAATTCTCAAACGCATCCAAATCATGCATTCGCACATACTTGCACACATACATACTACAATCATGCACATCTACATACCTAATATACATTCAATCATACCTACAATCATGTATTCATACCTACGTGTTCCGTACGCATTCTTGTATACCATTTACATGTAATACATGTCCAACTTCATTACATACATCTATCATACTCTTATATAAATTACATGAAGCTTAGACATGGGTTTACAACCTATAATCGTCAAGGGAACACTCGAAATCACGTTTGGGAGATCCATCGTAGTCCACGGATAATATACCGAAGCCTACGATGCATAAATCACATAAGTAATATTTTGGACAGAACCTTCACCCGGCCGTGTCAGCTCACCACCCGGCCGGGTCAACTCTGCACTTTTCCTAGACATTAATTCTTACCGAAACGGACATAACTCTCTCATTTTTCATCCGTTTTGCGTCACGTTTCTTCCTACATGATTGTAAATTAATATTCTATCATGTGAACTTGAAATCCAACATCCGAGTTAAGGAATTTCTTAACTTAAACGTGTTCGGCTTGTTACTCATCTACGAACTATTCGACCCGTTCGTGCATTTATCAAAATAATCTATTGATTTGACCTCAACTTCATATGAACTTAATAATTTAAAACATTATATTACTTAAACAAACTAAGAAGTGATTACGGAAATCACTTACTCAATACTACTCATTTGATAACATCTTCAATAACAATTTCAACATATTCCTTAGCGATTATCATACAATTAATTTCATTACTATTAAAGATTGAGTCCGGGAGTTTACTTACCTCGTGCACCCGAGTTCAAGCATAGCTTCCGTGTTTATCCTTGGCATGTTGCCCTTCCATGCTTGTATCCATGTTAATATGACTCCTATCCGTACATGTCATCACATTCATCATAACATGATTAGCATACATGAGCATACATACTTTTTAATGAAGGTTTCTTGCCATATCATCTTATCAAACTAATTTTCCACTTGTAATCCATTCAAAACACATTCCTTATACAAATCTATTATCTAATACATCATCATCACATTCTATATACCTTTATTTATTATTAGCATAGAATCTCACTTATCATTTTCTCCTAAGCATTTCATCAAACACTTGGTGTGCGTTTCATTAATAAAGCATAAGGTACAAGTGTTTTATTCATATCTTCCCTAGTAGCCTTCACAACTCTTTTTATCAATCCAGATCACATCATAAAATCATCCTATAACCTGGTAATTCATCAATTATCTTTATACTCAAACTTTCATCTATCATAACTACCCAATTTATAGAATTGCAAGAACACCACATCACTAGGTTAAATGGGTTTTACTTCAAACTTTCAATACAAACGAATTCAGGCATAGAACATCCTCTAAATGATAATTCTAAAGCATATACAAGCTTAATTTCATACTAGTTCACAGATTGATCAAAACCCATAATCACTAAATAGCATCAATTCACAAAATCTGACTTACCCTATGTAGGAAACTCTTAGATAGTTGAGAATTCGCTCACATGCATTCGAATTAGGGCCAGAAACTCTTTCAATTGCTTGTGATTTGAGGAGCTAGGGCAAGAAGAAGGGTTTTCCCCTCCTGGTCGTTCCCCTGCGTCGCCCCCACCATTCCCCCACATAAAATCCTTTAATTTCTTATTTATTTGCTAATTTTACACATTCAGTCCCTTGGGATTAATCATGTTATAATTCTAGTACAATTTTACCAACATTCTAAACTTCCTTGTTTATTATAACTTAATAAATTTTATTTAAAACCTTTAAACATTCATATAGTCTAATATTATATTTTGGGGTGTTACAGAAGCACACCTTTGGGAAGTCACTTTAAGCTTTCTAAAGATCAGTCACCCAAATCAGATGAAGACAAGGAAGAAATGGCTAAAGTTCCGTATGCATCTGCAGTTGGTAGCCTCATGTATGCAATGGTATGCACGAGACCAGATATAGCTCATGCAGTGGGAGTTGTTAGTCGGTTTATGTCTAATCCGGGGAGAGAACATTGGGAAGCAGTTAAATGGCTACTAAGGTATTTGAAGGGGACTTCAAAAGTGGCATTACAGTTTAAGGGGAAAGAGGTTATTATGAGGGGTTTTGCAGATGCTGACCTTGGTGGTTGTAAAGAATCTTACAAAAGCACCACCGGATATGTCTTTACAGTGGGAGGCACTGCAGTAAGCTGGATGTCCAGACTACAGAAAAGTGTTGCCCTTTCAACCACAGAAGCAGAGTATATGGCAGTTGCTGAAGCAAGCAAAGAGCTTATATGGTTGAAGAACTTTCTCAAAGAGCTCGGCAAGGAACAAGTTGATTGTTCACTATTCTGCGACAATCAAAGTGCAATTCATCTTGCAAAGAATCCTGTCTTCCATTCGAAGACAAAGCACATACAGCTGAGATATCACTTCATCAGAGAGCAAGTTAATGATGGCACTCTGAAGTTGAAGAAGATCAAAGGAACTGAAAATCCAGCTGATATGTTGACTAAGGTTGTTACCTTAGAGAAGTTGAAGCTTTGCGTAGCTTCAACTGGCCTTCAGGTTAACTGATGATAAGGCCAGGGTAACTAGGAAGGAGCTAATATCAAAAGTTTTACTGAAGTACAGATGCACAGTTGAAACACAGTTGAAGATTGTTCCGTGGCTTCAAGTGGGAGATTGTTGAGTGTGAAGCCACTCTTGTGGTTTGTCAAAAGTAGCAGCAGAAAGCATGTGGGAAACCTGCAACCATGTTTGCAGCCTGTCAAAAGAAGCGGCGGAAGACAGCTTCTTTGATCCATTTTTTCTACTGCATTAATTTCTTTGTTTGACAAATTCTTTTCTAATCTCTATATAAGAGATATCTCTGTATTTGTAAAACTTGTAACATCACAAAGAAATAAAAACCTCCTAGTTACCGAGAGTGGACGTAGGTCAGAGCCGGACCGAACCACTATAAATCTCTGTGTTCTTGATTGTGAGCTGAGTGCGTGTGACTAGTGTTCGTGTGTGTGCGCTCCGATCCTAACATTTTGATCCAACACACTGGCTAACTCATCATTTTCAAGAGCTGTTTCCACCACATGAGTAATTGCAATTGCTGGTCTTGCGGTCAGCAACACTTCAAAAGTCAAGAGGAAAAAAATGGTAGTTACCTTTCGAGATGCATCAAGGGTTTCGCTTTGCGCAATTGCATACATCCCGCGAAGGTGCCTGAGTTCAACTCTCAGTTTTTCTAGCCCAATGTTAATACTATTATCCTGCAATGGCGAATTTTTCAATGGATAGAGATTACAAGAACATGAAAACACATTTATAAATGAAAAGAGACAGAAGTATACCTGAATTTCCAATGAAATTTCTGAAGGTGCATCAGCTATGGATTCGGTTGGATAAAGTGTTCTTCTGATGTATGAAAATGGTTTACAATAGCTGACCCATGATTAGTTGTAATACCAAATAGATAACACAACTGACCGTATATTTGTTAAACAGAGGAAACCAATTCTCCCTCTACACATATTTTAGACACAACAGTCAAACGGGTTGAAAGCCGCCCAAAGTTTATGTTTAACGCATACAACTTCCATAAATCACTGTTATTTAAAGCTGTAGGTTATCGCATAAAATTGTTTCTAGATCATACTTAACAAATGTATAGTTTATAAATCTTGGGGATGGTTCAAATGAAAACCACTTTTAACGCGAAAACTAACTAAAAAAAGCCTAAAAACCACACAAAAAATTTTTTATTTTTTTTTTCAATTTTTTTAATAAAAATCGCTGGTTTTTATATATAAAAAAAAAACTTTTTTTCAAAAAAAAAAAAAAAAAAAAATTTGTGTAGTGCACATGTGTAATAATACACATGTGTAGTACACATACACATGTGTAGTATTACACATGTGCACTACACAAAATTTTTTTTTTTTTTTTTTTTTTTGGAATTTTTTTTATATATAAAAACCTGCGAAATTTGGTTTGCAAAAAAAAAAAAAAAAAAAAAAAAAATTTTTGTGTGTTTTTTAGGCTTTTTTTAGTTAGTTTTCGAGTTTTCGCGTTAACTAGTGGTTTTCATTTGAACCTTCCCCTATAAATCTTTATTAAAAAAGAACAAAAAACTTTCTGACAGTAAAGGCAGCTTGACACATACTAAAATGACATAAACCGAACCCGTGTTGGCCCGATACCTGACCCGATCAACCTGCCAATTTTCCAAATACACTAAACACCATCCACTACACGGATCAATGGCCAGGATATCATTATGCCTGACCCTGTCAATCCCTTCACCACCAAATCAACTGTCGACACCTCATCTCCCGCAAGGTGTACCCGCCATAACTCACTCTCCCCACAATCTATTCTGAACCATGACACAACCTGACCCGACCCGATTGTTTTGCCACTGTAATGAATCTATTAATTAATCTCGTATCTGATTAAAAAAATAACACATAGTAAGTTCTTGGTTCATACAAATATTGCTTATAAAAATAGTTGATTAATTTTATCCAAACCGACCCGTATGGAATTTCGTATTCAAATTGTTTCGTATTCAAATTGACCCGTGAGGAATTGTGTAGATTTTAAATAGAATTTTGAATGGAATTTTGTAGTTTATAAATGGAATTTTGTATCCAAATTGACCCGTATGGAATTTTGTATCATCTTTATACCACTACTAGAAATCTTAAATTTCTGACACTATTTTCCATCGAAAATGCGTCACAAACCACGCTTCGTTACGAAGTTGTGACAAAAATGGTATGTAGAAAAACACCTCGTAGGAAACTGGTTTCAAACGCATTTTCTACGCTTTTTCCTACCCATTTCCGACAGAAAAGAGACGTCAGAAATTGTGACACATTTCCGAGAACTCTTTCAAATTATCATTAATATTTGTAATAATATTATGATAATACATATATTATTTTTTTTGTAATTTTTTAATTAGCGACACCTTTGTGACAAAAAATTGTTTTCTAATTTTTTGTTTTTTTAACTTAGCTAGAAATTTCTGATGAATTGAAAAAGTAAAAAAGTCAATTTTGTGGTTTGTTACGCATTCTTTACTAACAGAAAAAATAAAAAATAAAATGAAAACTTCATAATTTTTGTCACATTTTTCCAACAAACTAAAAAAATAAAGGCAAATTGGATTTAAATAATCTCAACTCACTGTTATTGGCCAATAATAATCCCAACTCATTTAATCACCAATAATAATCCGAACTATTCACTTTTGTTTGTAAAATACTCCCAGTTAAAAAAACACTAACTAGGTTAAAAAATTGCTGACGTGGCAGGTGACTTGGCATGCCACATCAGCAATTTTGCTGACGTGGCAGTTGATGTGGCATTTTTGTGATGATGTGGCAGTCTACGTGGCATTTTTGATGACGTGGCAGCTGATGTGGCAGTCTACGTAGCATTTTTTGATGACGTGGCAACTGATGTGGCAGGTTACGTGGCATGCCACATTAGCAATTTTTAACCTAGTTAGTGTTTTTTTTTAACTGGGAGTATTTTACAAACAAAAGTGAATAGTTCGGATTATTATTGGTGATTAAATGAGTTGGGATTATTATTGGCCAATAACAGTGAGTTGAGATTATTTAAATCCAATTTGCCAAAAATAAATAGTTTTTTTTGTCACACATTTCTGACGAATTAATATTTTAAGCAAATAAATAATATTAATAAAATCCAGATTTTTCTTGTAAAACAATTACAAAAACTAAATCTAATAATTACAAAAATTCACTCCAAATGCAATAACATAAATTTAAGAATTATACATTACGATTGTGTTCTAAAATGATTAAACAACAAAACTAATACAATTTAACACACTTGTAAAAATTTATCCAACAAACTTTAAAGAAAGTGAATCTTTACTTGTCTTGAATCACCATCTTTATCTCCCATTACACATTCAGGCTGCCACTCAACAATTTTCACTTTCTTGTTTAACTGAATGACCCCATATGATAAAACAGATGCTAATGATTCTATAATGCTTGAATACCCGTTGCGGCGGAAGAAGCGATAGACTAACAACCACCGTACCACCACGCCCACCAATCGTCCGGTGGTTATGCTGTAGTGGCGGTGGTTCAGTGGTTGTGCATTGATGGCGGTGCGGTGGCGCACTGTGGCGGCGGTAGTTCAGTGGTTGTGTGTTGAGTGTGCGTGTGTGTGGAGTTGATTTCTTCTATGCTTGCTCCCCCTTTCCATTGCTAAAATTGATTTTGAAAAACTTCAGTGATGTTTGTATACATGGTGTACAAGATTGTGTTTCTATATGTGTGTTTTCATCCATTGGATGAAGAGACTAAGAGCCGTACGATCATGATCCATGTGATGGGAAAGCAAAGTTCTTATTGGATCACTTTGTTTTTTACTTTCTAAAATATTTACTTTTTAAAAGTAGAACAAATTTAATTTTATTATGGCCTGGTCTATTCGCACATGCCCTTGGTCTATTTGCACACTCAAAGCGCCCCGCTATGGCCAAAGTGGGGCGCTTTGGTTTAAAGTCAACAGACAAGGACTGACAGGTTCAGTCCTTGTCTGTTGCTTTACATCAAAGCGCCCCGCTATGGCCTAAGCTCGGCGCTTTGTTTTTTTTTTTTTTTTTTTTTTTTTTTTACATTTTGGGTCTAAAATACCATTTTATTGCAAATTCATTTTTTTTTGTTTTGCCGTCAATTACATGCATCTATTTATTAAACTATTATATTCCCCATGCAACATACTAAGTAGGTTTTGAAGTGTTGACCAAGATCACCTCCCATCAAAAGCATGTACTCATTTTTTTCTTCTCTGGTGGTCTACGAAAAAGAGTCACATATGACAAATCTTGTCTATGATAATTATCCAAATACACACTCCTCCATACATATTCATAATATTTAATTACAAACAACTTTTAACACTTTTTTTACCCTACAACTTATAGAGTGCAGAATTATGATTTGGTTGAACTACCCCATTCTGTCTGTCTAAAGTCTTTAGTTGAGATGAAATTGGTAATTGGTTTCCAAACCCATGTTCATATTCACTCATATTTTAGTATGGGTGCTACTTTCTACACCCCCTATTTACTTTTTTCACCCCGCTCCTCTCACATACTTACAGGTGGGGCCTGCGTGGGACCGACAGTTTTCCTCTCACAAGGGGGGGGGGGGGGTGCGTATAGAATGAGCCTTTAGTATTTGTTTATTGGGTTAGAATTCAGCTTGTCAATATTTAAAGTCTTGGAGATAAGGCTAGAGGGTTCCTACCCGGTTCCACATTTTGTAAATAAAACCTGTCGGTTCCTACCCGGTTCCACATTTTATAAATAAAATCGGTTCCAACCCGAAACCGATTCCTCCGTAACCATTTCAGAACCGGTGTATTAAAGTCTTGATTATGTTACCGTTGGAATCGATTTCTTGCCGTTGCACGCCATTTGATCTTTGAGAATAATCAAATATGGATTTAAAGAGATTTATGGACTTATTTTTACATAATAAAGTTTCAAAATCGTATTACAACAGAATAAAGTAACAAGTTTCAAAATCATTTTTTTATTGAGTTTGAAATTAATACTTTTGTAATTTTTTTTTATTTTTTTATTTTTTATATTTGAACTATTTTGATCCTCTTACTTTTGACTTTTTTTTATTGAGTTTGAAATTAATACTTTTATAATTTTTTTTATTTTTTATATTTGAACTATTTTGATCATCTTACTTTTGACAGTAAGAAAGAGTAAAAAGGTATGCAAAAATGCTATTGCTAGTCTTAGGAGTCTAAACATGTAGAGTAGGTCTTAGTCTTAGGAGTCTAAACATGTAGAGTAGGTCTTTGCATATGGAGTGTGGAGGTGGTTCTATGGAGTGTGGAGGTGGTTCACCAAGTCAAAAGTGTCGTCCATTTCTTTTGTTGGAACCATGCCCCTTCGACAAAAAATAGGACAAGTGATAGGACTTGCAAAATGATGGTTTTAACTTGCTTGGTGTGGTTCCCAAACAATATACATCATAATACTACAATTAATGAAAAAATACGTCATGTACATGTACGGTAGGCGGCTGATACACATAACACTACTCATAGGAGTACTTGTGCTTTCAAACCAAAATGATACGATATAATGGAATACGACATCACACGTAACCGATTTGATCCGGAACTTGCAGTATAGTCCATATATATTAAAAAATGATGTATAATGGAAAAAGCGTAAAATTTATACTATTATCGACGCGTTTGTGAATTAAAAACAATATTAAAAAATTTAAAAAAGGCCCTAAGCGCTGCGCTTTGACCTAAGAGGGGCGCTTTGCCCGAAAATTTAAAAATGTAAAAAAAAAAAAAAACCTTAAAGCGCCCCTCTTTGGCCATAGCGGGGCGCTTTGATGTAAAGCAACAGACAAGGTCTGACCGCGTCAGTCCTTGTCGGTTGACTTTACACCAAAGCGCGGCGCTTTGGGGTGTGAAAATAATTTTCTCCGTGTGTAAATAGCATGAACCTTTATTATTTGCTAACATTTGATTTTCATAAACTTTGAGTGTTTATATTTATTTACCACATGCCTCAACTCTAGGGATGTGAATTTCTGACACGACCCGAAAACAAGACACGAACCTAACATGAAATTTGCGGGTTTGAGTTTAGTCTAAACGCGTTCGTGTCAGTTTTAGGTAGAACCCGCCAACCCATTTAGCTAAACGGGTCTGGTTCGGGTAAACCCATTTCTATAATATTATATTTTTACAATATGTTTTATGTTATAAATTAAATTTGGTGTGTATTTTATGCTATACTTATAAGTTAAAAATAAAAATTGACAAAAGACTTTATGATTTTAATGTAATTTTATTATCTAATTTGTGTTTTTTTCTAGTAGATGTTAATTTTAATATATTAATTTGCTGAAAAAAATAAAAGAATTCGGGTTGAACGGTTCGGATTCGGGTTAGGCTCCGAATATTCGGTTCAGGTTCGGGTTCATATGTATGAAACGATTTTCAGGTTCGGGTCGGACAAATTAATTAGTTGTTTCGAATTAAAATGTTGTTACAAACATATTTAAAATGTCACCCTACGGGTTTTCTTTTTTTTTGAAATTTATCCAAAACATCATCCAGATGTACTTTCTTAAGCAAGTATTTTCTCTATAAAACATATACATTGTGCCTATCACATACAAAATAAACAATGATCTTCGACTGTTCAGTGGGGCTGGGTGTCGTCGAAGTCGCTAATATGATCTACTGTTGGTCATTGTGATCCATTAAGACCCGATATGATTCATTAACAAATATATGATTACAAATGAGTCGGTACCGAAAATATTCGATATGGTATTGTATACATACATATACATATATATAATTAAACATTCAAATATTATAACTATTACGTTACAAATGCATAGCAAGTTGGTAAGCATTTCTGACACAATTATAAATAATAAATTAATTAAACATTTAAATATAGTAATAAATTTTTCATCACAAATGAGTAGCAAGTTGCTACGCATTTTCTACACAATAATTATAAATAAAACCAATTAAACATTAAAATATAATTTAAGTATAATAATCAATGTTTCGTCACATATGCATAGCAAGTTGCTACCCGTTTCTGACGCAACAATTAATATTTAAATGAATTCAACATTTAAATATAATTCCAACAAATAAACAATAGTTTCGTCGAAAATGCGTAGCAAGTTACTACTCATATGTGACGAAACATTTATTATTATACTTAAATTATATTTTAATGCTTAATTGGTTTTATTATTAATTATTGCGTAGGAAATGCGTAGCAACTTGCTACTCATTTGTGATGAAAAATTTATTACTATATTTAAATGTTTAATTAATTTATTATTTATAATTGTGTCACAAATGAGTAGCAAGTTGCTACGCATTTTCTACGCAATAATTAATAATAAAACCAATTAAACATTAAAATATAATTTAAGTATAATAATAAATGTTTCGTCACATATGCGTAGCAAGTTGCTACCCGTTTCTGACGCAACAATTAATATTTAAATGAATTCAACATTTAAATATAATTCCAACAAATAAACAATAGTTTCGTCGAAAATGAGTAACAAGTTACTACGCATTTCTGACGCAATAGTTAATAATGATAATAATTAAACATTTATGTATAATTCAAATGCAAATATAATTCATCTGTCGTAAGTGCGTAGCAAGTTGGCCAAAAAAATCAAGGCTTTCTTTCCGTAGGAAATGCGTAGTAAATGTGTCATAATTTGCGACACATTTTTTTGCGTAGGAAATTTCCGTAGCAAAATGACTACTTTTCTAGTAGTGTACCGCTCAACGACCTGATCAATCGTATCCTTAAAAGCTACCTGATCAAGCAACAACGTCGTAATGTATCTTTCCACCGCTCAATGAACATTTTTGAATCCTCTTCTTAATCTTAAAATTGTCAGTTCCTCTCTCCATCAACTTTGTAATGTATCGTTTTGATTTTTGAAAATACGTTGTGGTTAATTAGAATATTTGTTGTTCATTCTGGTATCAAAATTAACTGGCCCAAACTGCATGGTCAAACTGAACCGTTTGTGGCGGGTTGGGGAGCCGGTTTAAATGATGCTTTTCTAAACCTTAGTCATCCCCTTAGTTCATCTGTTATATATCATCATCCATTTACACTTGAAGCTCTTTCTTAACGGACACACACCCACGCTCTATACTGTTACATATCTTCTCACTCCCATATGTGTTCTTCTTCCCCACACGATTCTCTTTCGGGTTTATATGCTTCCTTATTTCCTCCGTAACAAACATGTTGATAAACGGATACACATTTGTCGTCCCATTTTCGACAGTCGCTAACTGAATCTGCCTAAGAAAGATATGCTTCCTTATACCTCAACATTGAAACATTCATCTTACCCAAATCTTTGGTCTTTACCAGCCCGTCTACAGTGGATTCGAACTTTTCCGGTAAGCTAAGCATTTTATCGAGCACCTCATTGACATGCGCAGTAAACGACATTACATCAAACCCTACATACCATCCTTAAGCCGTAAAATTGCGATTGCGAAGATGAGAAATTGCAGGCGATAGAGGTTAGAGTCGACTAGATCCAACAATAATACATCCTGACCCGTTCCTTAATTACGTCGGCCCATCCTCACCCATTGGCCCATTGGGTATTTTTTAAAAATTCAAAAGTTACTCATTCTGACCCCTTAACTATAAAACATAATTCAAATTAATCCACTATTTTGAAAAAAAAAATTAGTGTATTTAATTTTATAGGCAACCATCCTGATCACACTCTTTAAAAGTTTGATTAAACCACTAGTTCGCACGCCCAGACAATAATCCATGGGTCCGACACTGAGGCCCGCGTTGTAACATCCCATTTTCTAAATATAAAAAAAATTGAATTTATTTTTAAAGTGGTTAAACGAGCATTTGGTTAAGTTATGAGTTCTTTAAAAGAATGTTTAAAAATAACAAACTTTGTTTAGGGATTGAGACAAGAAACAATCAGTTATTAATCACAATATATATATATATATATATAGGATCCTCTACCTACATCTCAATGCTTTGTTTAGTGTTAAGTTATGGTAACTTTTCACACTTTGAGCACTTTTTACATGATCCTCTACCTATATATATATATATATATATGCACATATTTTTATCTATATTATATTACATCATTAGCTACAATAAATTTATTTACTTATTGTTTTAGTTACCAAAACCTTTTCTTTTCTCAATTTAGCCACATAAAATCTAACATTTTATACTTTATTTTTATAAACTAAAAAGAAAATATAAATAATTATAAATTTTATACTCAAATACCTTTTTCGCATGTTTTTATTAGATATGTTTTATTTATTCTATACTTCTTTTAGTTTTAGAATAGTTAAAGTTTATCTGGTTCTTTTTATGTAATTTATAAATCAATTGTAATAACCTTGGATAGGCCACGGCTTTACTTGAGTTTAATTCATAACGTAACCTTTTCATGATTGGAGAATATACCATCGAATCTATTTTTATCTACATCTCAATGCTTTTACTCGAGTTTAATGTATGACGTAATTTTTTCAGGATTTGCCAATATACCGTCACATGTATTATACTCGAGTTTAATTTACAACATAATGTACCGCCGCAACACGCGGGATATTTTACTAGTTATGTATGAATATATAAAGTTATGATATATATAATGTAAATACATAATAGATAACTAGAAAAAATAAAATGGAAATGTAAGTAAATAAATATGTGAATGCTTTCAACAAAAGCAACAAATAGATAGTGATGAATGTGGTATATGCACGTGGATAGGTTGGGAAGAGAACACCAAATCTTGTAATCTAGCCACCACGTCTTCTCTTCGATTTACAGAGATAACCATAGACAACTTATTTAATCGCCTTCCCTTCTTTTAACGAAGAAAAAAAAATAAAAGAACAAGTGTGGTGTTTCTCAACTGAGTTTATATAAATAGTGAGAAACGAAAGAGATATAAATTAGTGCTTGCGATAGTAGCATATTACGTTGACTATGGTAGACGATTGCTATTGCCGATTAGTTTGTGGTGTTTTTGGTGGCTGTATACGGTTGGCTATGTACGGCTGAAAACGGTGGTGTTAGCTGCAGTGACGATCATTAGTAAGATCCAAATCACTAGTGATCAGTGGCCCTTCTTAGAAGCTATTCAAGCTAGACGGAACTATCAATGGTGAATTATCTTCCATTGATGTAGTTGTGTTAGTTTCCACCCCTCACCCCCCCCCCCCCCCCCCCGGAGTATTTTGCTATCACTCGTGTCAACATGCAAACTTAATATGAATTTTCATACTCAAAAGTTCATGACCGATCCATATTTCATATAAACTAGTGGACTTTTCCCGGGCGTTGCGGCGTAAGGTCGGTCGGTATCAGTTCGATTCAATAAGGTATTGGTACTATAATCAGCACTTTGTATAGAGATCAAAAGATAAACCCAAAAAAAGTCATGATATGCAAAAAAGGAAATCAACAGATGTTTAAATTGATAGAAAACTATAGAAATGAATATTGATAAGATTATAAAAATACAAATGTCGACACTGATGTTCGGCCAAAATCGACATGGTACCACCGATGTTGTTTGGAAGGTATAGTTTTGTTCATCACCGACACTCGCTATAGCATATGATATAAATTGATAAGATTATAAAAATACAAATGTCGACACCGATGTTCGGCCAAAATCGACATGGTACCACCAATGTTGTTTGGACGGTATAGTTTTGTTCATCACCGACACTCGCTATAGCATATGATATAAAACTGTACTAAATACCGCTACCAAAGTCGTAAAAAGGTAATTGTTCGAACAATATCGGCTCAGTTTAAGTTTAACGAAACACAGATATAATAAACAAGTCGCAATAGTACATTCGAAGTTTTATAAAAATTGCACTATATTATTAGAATAAATAAAATGAAAAACGATGTTAATATATAAAATATAATATCTTAGCAGCTATAACATAAAACAAAATAAACTAATTATAATAACAAAATATAAAAAAAAAACTATATGTATAAAGATTAAGAAAGCTAGAATAATATTTAAAAATTAGGTTATAATAATAAAATATTAAAGATTAAAAAAAGTTATAATAATATTTAAAATTTAAATTACTATTCATGGACACTTTGTATTAATATATATAATATAATAAATCAGACACATATACATAAAGCAATCCTAAAAAATAGCTGCATTAGAAAGTTCTCACTCAAATGTTTATGATGTTGATTTCCACTTCATAATTGTGAAAAGAAGTGTGTAATTACTGGTTAAGCTCCTACTCGTCAATGGTAAAATTGGTCATCGGGTAACTATCACACTCGGCAAACCATTGCTCTATTGCCCTGCGATAAATCGTGTATCCATCAGTAGCAAGACAAGGATCAACCATAACATCCTGTGTCAAAATATCAATATATTATCTACAAACTGGTTCTGTTTGATAAAACTGAAAGAAAAAATGTGACACTCTTACCTTGAGTATCGGGCATATGAATTATTTTGGAGGGGTGGGTCGGGTCGGGTCATGGATGTGGATCTTTGAGCTGCATCAGCGAGTCGTTCCAATACGTGAAGAACCCTGTTTTTCATCTCACAACGGGTCAAATTAAGAAGGTTCAGCTAAAAGATAACGAGTCAAACAGCTTGAAACTTTAAAGTCACCAAAGTCTAGAGATATTAAAATGTGATTAAATCCTCCTATGCACATGTCTTCTAGAAGGTTTGAGGATCATGCACGTGGGCTTTGAAGTTTACTTATTCTGTTTTCAGTTTTGAATATGTCTAAGTTGTTAGGGAGTCCGAGTCTTTTGTTTCTAGCCGTTTATGCATTCTAGCCGTTGTATGCTGGCCTATTTAATGGCAGCTCTATGTTCTTGTTTTTCATTCACTGCAACAATAATAAAAAGCCTGAGTTGATCCTCATTGTTTGAAGTTTCGTGAGAATATTATAAGTTCTAATACCAACAGTGGTATCAGAGCTTGAGTGTAATCCTTCCCTGTTTAAACCCTTTCTGCAAATCAGATCTGTTATGGCTGAACAAACAAGTACGTTACCCACTGCTCCTACTCCAATCCCTGTCTTCAAGGGAGAAGGGTATGAACACTGGAGTATCCGTATGAAAACAATTCTGAAGTCAAGAGATCTATGGGATATGGTTGAACAATGTGTGAATGAAGCTGAGACAGATGCAGGCAAACTCAAGAATTCAAAGAAGAGAGATGCTCATGCTATGGCGATAATTCAACAAGGTGTGCATGATCAACTGTTTTCCAGAATTGCTGCTGCTGAATCATCAAAAGAAAGTTGGGAAATCTTGAAAATGGAGTATCAAGGAGATACACAAGTAAAAGCAATAAAACTTCAGGGTCTAAGAAGAGATTTCGAAAATCTTACCATGAAAGAAGGAGAAACTGTTGGAGAATATTTCTCCAGAGTTATGGGAATTGTGAGTCAAAAAAGAGCATATGGTGAAGTTGTAACGGATCAGGCTATTGTTGAGAAAATATTGCGTAGTCTTACCCCTAGGTTTGACTATATTGTGCCGTCCATTGAGGTCTCTTTTGATCTCACCAAACTTACACCAGTAAAACTTATGGGATCTCTACAATCCCAGGAAGAGAGGCTCAACAGTAGATCCACAGAAAAATCAGGAAAAGTTGAAGATCATGCTTTACAGGTGATCCAAGAAAGCAATCGGCCAACAAACACACGTGGTAGAGGTCGTGGAGGCTTCAGGGGCCGTGGAAGGGGCAGATCGCTTGATAGAAGCAAAGTGCCTCAATGCTATACGTGCAAGAAGTATGGCCACTTATCAAAAGACTGCTGGTATAATGATGAAGCACAAGTGAATGTTGCAGCAGAAAGTGATGAACAAGGAGACAAAAATGAAGAACAATATTTGTTTATGGCTTACACAACTCATTGTGAAACTCCATTTGCCCTCATGACAAAAACGACTCCTGTCAATGAGATAAACAACCTGTGGTTCATTGACTCAGGTTGTTCAAATCATATGACAGGGTCAAGAACCAGTTTTACTGAGTTAGATGAGTCATTCAAGCTTGAAGTGCAGTTGGGAAACAAAAAGATTCTTGCAATTGAAGGTAAAGGGGTAGTTCGGATTAATACTGGTTCTGGCAGGTTCAAGCTTTTGAGTGATGTCTACTATGCTCCAACTCTAGGGTATAATCTCTTGAGTGTCGGGCAACTCATGCGAAAGGGATATTCACTTCTGTTTGAAGATGGAGTGTGCAATATTAGAAGTCGTGGTGTCAATCTTATGCAGATCCCTATGTCAAACAACAATATGTTTGTCCTTGATGCTACAAAATCAGGTAACTGCACTCCTAGTGATACTTCAGTTATTCAGTTATGGCACAAGAGATATGCACATGTTAACTTTAGAGATTTGAAGAATTTATATGATAAACAAATGGTTATTGGCATGCCAAAAATAAAAGGGGTAGATATATGTGAAGGGTGTATCCTGGGTAAACAGATTAGGCTTCCATTTAAAGCTCATTCATGGAGGGCTACAAAAAGGCTGGAACTTGTGCATGCAGATCTTTGCGGACCCATGCAGGTACAAAGTCTAGGGGGTAGTGTGTATTATCTACTGCTTATAGATGATGTATCTAGAATGTGTTGGGTTTATTTCATTACGAAGAAGTCCGATGCTTTTGAAAGGTTTAAAGTGTTCAAGGCCTTAGTTGAAAAACAAAGTGAATGTGATATTAAGGTATTGAGAACAGATAGAGGAGGAGAGTTCTGTTCAAAGGAGTTCAATTCATTTTGTGAAATGCATGGGATTCGAAGAGAATTAACGGAACCTCACACTCCTCAACACAATGGTGTTGTGGAAAGAAAAAATAGAACAATCATGGGGATGACAAGAAGTATGTTGAAGGAGAAGAATTTACCAAACTATCTGTGGGCTGAAGCTGTTGCTACTGCTGTCTATGTCATCAACCGATCCCCTACATCTGCAGTCCAAGACAAAACGCCTTATCAAGTGTGGTTTAATGAAAAGCCTGATGTCTCAACTCTGAAAGTGTTCGGGAGTATTGCATATGGTCATGTGTTTGCTCATGGTAGGAGAAAACTAGATGACAGGTCTAACAAAATGATCTTCCTCGGTTATTCTTCAAATGGCAATGGGTATAGATTGTTTAATCCCATCACAAAGAAGTTTGAAACTCGAAGAAGTGGAGACACAACTGTTATTGAGGATGCAGCTTGGGATTGGCAAGAAGTGCACAAGTCAGAAAAACAAGTTTATGAACGGATGTATGCTGATCCATTTCCTATAGAAGAAGAAGTTCAGAATGTGGCTGATAACACAGAGAATCCAGCAAGTCCTTCATTTAATCAGGAAGAGCCCACATCTCCAGGTGTATCTAATCAAGCTGAGCTCAGTGCTGGGTCAAGTTCAGGTTCATCTGCTCCTCTACGGGTTAGATCGATGACTGACTTGTATGCTAACACGGAGGAGATGATACCAACTGAATACTCAAGTTGTCAATTTGCTCTAAACATATCGGATCCCACATGTTTTAATGAGGCAGTTCAAAAGAAGGAATGGGTTCTTGCAATGGAAGAAGAGTTGTCTGCTATTAATCGAAATGGAACATGGAAGCTGGTCTCCTTGCCTACTGGGAAGAATTTAGTTGGCTTGAAGTGGTTATTCAAAACAAAGGTTGGTCCGGATGGTCAGATAATCAAGCACAAAGCCAGACTTGTGGCTAAAGGTTACTCTCAGAAATATGGCATAGACTTTGAAGAAACCTTTGCTCCAGTAGCAAGGTTTGAAACTATAAGAATGGTGCTTGCTGTTGCTGCTCATAGAGGTTGGATGGTGCATCAACTTGACGTAAAGTCAGCATTTCTCAATGGGGAACTAGCTGAAGAAATCTATGTAGAGCAGCCAGAGGGGTTTCAAGTTAAAGGAAAGGAAGATAAAGTTTACAGGTTGCATAAGGCTCTATATGGCCTAAAACAGGCTCCTAGAGCCTGGTATGGTAAGATTGACAGCTATTTTGCAAGAACCGGATACACACGAAGTCTCAATGAGCCAACTCTGTATGTTAAGCATGACTCAGGTAACTTCATCTATGTATGCTTATATGTGGATGATATTATCTGTACAAGTTCAAGTGATGTTCTGATTGCTGAGTTTAAAGAAGGAATGAAGAAAGTTTTTGAGATGACTGATCTGGGGTTGTTGAAATATTTTTTGGGATTAGAGGTCAAGCAATGTGATCAAGGTATCTTTGTTTCTCAAGAAAAATATGCCAGAAATCTGTTGATAAAATTTGGCATGAGTGATTGCAAGCTGGAAGACATTCCAATGTGTCCTAATGAGAAGTACAAGATTGAAGATGGTGAAGATAGAGTCAATGAAACCAAGTACAGAAGTCTTGTGGGTGGTCTGATCTACTTAACTCATACACGTCCGGAACTTGCTTATGCAGTTGGTGTGTTATCAAGGTTCATGCAGTCACCATCAAAAGTTCATGCAGGTGCAGCTAGAAGGGTTCTTAGATACATAGCAGCAACTGTTGCTTATGGAATATGGTACAAGAGAACAGACAAGATTGAGCTAGTGGGATTTGCAGATAGTGATTGGGGTGCATGTCTTGATGACAGGAAGAGTCTCAGTGCTTACGTGTTTACCTTAGGAAATGGTGCAGTGTCCTGGTGTTCAAAAAAGCAAAATACGGTGGCTTTATCTAGTACTGAGGCTGAATATATATCAGCTACTGGTGCTACTTGTCAAGGCATATGGATTAGAAGGATGTTGGAAGATCTGGGTATCAAACAAGAGCATGCAACTTCAATCTATTGTGACAATCAATCAGCTATAAATTTGTCAAAAAATCCAGTCATGCATAGTAGATCAAAGCATATTGATCTGAGGTATCATTTCATTAGAGATATGGTGAATCAAGAGAAAGTAGCTCTCAAGTTTTGCAGCACAGAAGAACAAGTGGCAGACTGCTTCACTAAAGCATTGGCAAGAGAGAAATTTGTGATGTTTCGCTATCAACTGGGAGTGCAGGAGTATCAATCAAGGGGGGGTATTAAAATGTGATTAAATCCTCCTATGCACATGTCTTCTAGAAGGTTTGAGGATCATGCACGTGGGCTTTGAAGTTTACTTATTCTGTTTTCAGTTTTGAATATGTCTAAGTTGTTAGGGAGTCCGAGTCTTTTGTTTCTAGCCGTTTATGCATTCTAGCCGTTGTATGCTGGCCTATTTAATGGCAGCTCTATGTTCTTGTTTTTCATTCACTGCAACAATAATAAAAAGCCTGAGTTGATCCTCATTGTTTGAAGTTTCGTGAGAATATTATAAGTTCTAATACCAACAAGAGATGCATACAACCACCTAAATATGTAATGCTTTAGGGTAATATTATGTACCATTGTTTTCAAATCATACTACATGAATGTATTGTTTATAAATCTGTTTATGAAAAACAACAAAACAATTTCTGAGGGCTAAGGCAACCTTACTAGTACTTAAAACGACACGTTTCAATTCAACCACACCCGTGTTGGCCCGATACCCGACCCGCTCAACCTGCCAATTTTCCTCATACACTAATCGCATCCCCTGAAGGGCTGGTTCTATGGCTAATATATCATTAGAAGTATCATTTTTCTCTCCAGAAAGTGCATTTAACTATCATTTTAGGAACATATGATGTGTTGATACAGAGATTAAGAAGCAGACCTGGTGTATAAGTAAAAAGAATTTGAGTTGAGGGACATTATAAACTCCCGTGCGGAAGTATATATCTATGAAATTAACACCTACAGATAGCCTTGTTCTTCACTCTTATCTATCCTTTCGGATCCCCAATTTCAACCTCCCATTTCAGCACCTTTAAAAAATGCATATTCTTTAGCAGCATGTACAAGTAGGAATATGTTTAATATCATCTAACAAAAACACTGAAGAAACATGTGGTGAGATTAAAAAAACCTCAAGCTCATAAACCCTAGTGGCTATTACCATTGTTCAGATTATAAAACATTAAAACTTTTGTGAACATGCGAAATAGGTGGATGGAAAAGGGGATCACAAATTCACAGTTACCTGAAAGGTGTCTTTTCCCACAGAATCGAACACAACATCAACTCCTTCACCATCTCAGCAACACGGTATTCTCTTCTTTGTAGATAATAACATGATGACATCCATCTTCATTAGCCTGCAAAGCCTTCGATTTGGTTGATACAGTTCCAATGACAGTGGCACCAAGCATAATTGCCCACTGGCATAACACCTTGTGTCCTTGTTCTACCTGTATTAACACTTGCTGCTTTCAGGTAAAATTAAATACAGACCCACATTGATTACACTGCGATTTGGTTGGATAAAGTGCTCTTCTGATGTATGAAGATGGTTTACATTAGCTGACCCATGTAAATGTTCTTAGATTAATTGTAATACGAAATAGATAAAACAACTGATAGTATATTTGTAGAACAGAGGAAACCAATTCTCCCTCTATGCATATTTTAGACACAACAATTAAAGCAAGACAACATGTCAAACAAAAAAAAACTTAGTTAAAACATAACGAGTCAAACGGGTTGAAAGCCGCCCAAAGTCTATTTTTAACGCATACAACCTTCTTAAATCATTGTTATTTAAAGCTTTAGGTTACTGCATACAATTGTTTCCAGATCACTTCACGTACAGTACTAATGATTTGCCAGTTTACTGTTCAGTTTATGGTTTGAAACTTGAAACCAGTTGTGCAAGCTGAATAGACCATTTTGCATTTATTATTTATATTTTTATTTTAGAAATATAAAGTTATCTACCTATATCATACTCATCAACAATCTTATCATTTGTTTAAAGAATTTAATACAAAATTCTGCTCTTTTAAAAATTAACTTTTTTTTTTTCAGAAATCCGAACAGCGAAACCGTTAAAACCGCCCAGTTCACCTAAATTGTATGTATTCAGTGACACCAGTTTTTAGACATGGTTATATTTCATCTAAATTTCTAGTCAGAAACAAGAAATTTGTTAAAATTTAGGCAATCAAGCAACAGATATATCAATATATTATAAAATATCACAAAAATTGTAATCATAACACCACAAAAACAGAGAGAAATATTTGCAACGACTGTGTGGAGTAATTCCTGCTCGATTGCAGAATCATCATCAGTACTGTGACTGACTGTACAAAATGAAAATCACAAACAAGTACAGATCTACTACAAACACTCAAATTGGAAGTAGAAAACGTACCTTTTAGGCAAGACAAGAGTTCGTCTCCTCTGAACCGGTGGTTTGGGGGTGAATTTCGGCTGTAAAATTGAATAATATTACAAGATAGATCTGTAAACGACGTCGTAGAAGAGCTAGGGTATGCGTTGAAGATAAAAAAGAAAAGAAAAGTAAATAGAGTTCCCTGAAGGAGATTCGAACCTGAGCATGTTTGAGCAGAAAAACATTGTGGTTATTATTTTTTTGAGTTAAATGCTTGGTTGGTCCCTGTGGTTTCCAAAAATTGCAGACTTGTTCCTAGTGGTTTACTAATTACACGCGTGGTCCCTGTGGTTTTCAAAAATGCACTCGGTTGGTCCCTAGCCCTAACATCAGTTAAATTTCTTAGTTAACTATGTGTGAAATGACTATATTACCCCTGAAAGCCTAATCATCTTCTTCAACCTCTTACCCCTGAAACCATAGATTCACTGTATCCTCTGTAAGTGTATAAACAAGTTTCTTATAATAGCATTCAATTGTAAGTTGTGGATGGTGTTACAATATTGAAACCCTAGAACTAAACCACGCACACATACACAGTGCCCCTGTCTTCTCTCGAGCTCCGGCAACTGGAGCCAAATTTCCGGCGGTTCAGTTTGACGGCGACGAGCACCCACACCTCCTCCGACCTCCTCTTCATCTCCTACTACACCCACCTTCTTCGAAGAACAAGTTAAATCGACAGAGGAGAGAGAAAGACGGCGTCACCGGAGGGATTCTGGCGACGGCCGACGTTGTTTATCGGTGATACAACACCCACACCCTAACTCCCACCTGTTACACCACATGACACCTCCCTTCTCTTCCGGCGACGAACAACACCACCCCCCCCCCCCCAAATCTCGCTCCTCTCACTCTCTCGACGATCGGATCAGATCGGCTCCGGAGGCACTCTTCCCGATGATGACTGATGCAGTTGATGCATCTATTGAAGATGATGAGGGTGTTAATGGCGGTGGTTGACGACGACTAGAAGCCGTTTGGTTTTCCGGCGACAGATTAACGGCGGAGGTAGTGTTTGGTTGCGACAAATATCCCGGTAAATATACCCCCCCCCCCTTCCGGTTCCTTTTATCTTTTGAAGATTGAAGATGATATTGATTTTGTTGTGGTAAATATTGTATAGCTCAGATCTGAGTTATGTAGGGAACCAGGTTTTAATCTCGGATCACGATTCATGTCAGCGTGGTCGGGTTCAGTTTCAGTTTCATCTAAGATGTCAGATTTGGTTTCGGGTCTAGTTACAGAGGTCAACGGCTCGGTCAACGGTTCGGGTCAGTCACGGTCAACAGGTCAAAGGGTAAGAGGTTGAAGAAGATGATTAGGCTTTCAGGGGTAATATAGTCATTTCACACATAGTTAACTGAGAAATTTAACTGATGTTAGGGCTAGGGACCAACCGAGTGCATTTTTGAAAACCACAGGGACCACGCGTGTAATTAGTAAACCACTAGGACCAAGTATGCAATTTTTGAAAACCACAGGGACCAACCAAGCATTTAACTCTATTTTTTTTTTTGTGATAGTCTATTTTGGCCCTTTCAAGTCAAAGGTTTCTTTTGTGATAGTCTATTTTGGCCCTTTTAAGTCAAAAGTTTCTTTTGTGATAGTCTATTTTGGCCCTCTCAAGTAAACCTTTTCAAGTCAAAAGTTTTTTTTTTGTGATGGTCAATTTTGGCCTGTCAAAAGTTTCTTTTTTAATAGTTTATTTGGCAAATATGTGGTAATTCATGTTTAGAATATTTCTAAGTTATTTCACTAATACAATATAATTGCGACTTTTGTATAATACAATATAATTGCAACTTTTGTAGACTACAGGGTGTGTGGCGTGGGTTGGGACGGCGGAATGTATTTAACGCTGGCTAGGCCACACCTGGCTAACGTTGGCCATGGCGTTGCCCCGCTTGCGTGGGGATTGAGTCTAGGGATGAGCAAATCCAGATCCCTTCCCGATACCGTCTGAATCCCGAAAACCCCGATCCCGAATTTCGGCAAAACTGGGTACCAATATCGATACCGAAATATGTCGGTACGGTATCGGTATGGTATCGGTATTTGAAGGTAAAATTCGGCATTTTACCGGTACCGTACCAAACCGGTACCAATACCGAAAATGCCAAAAAGTGGATACTCTTTCCGGTACCGAAAAAATTCGGTACGGTATTTTCGGGATCGGGATCCGTACGGGACGGGATCGGGATCGGTATTTGATACCGGATGCAAATCCCTAATTGAGTCTGGCATTACTTGCTATTAAACCAAACATTTCTTACACATTTTTACCATCTATAAATTCAAAAACCACTATAAAATTCCAAAAATATATATATATAATGGATTCTTCAAGTTCAAGCGATTCGTATGATAAATTCGTATTATCAGCAGTGTCGATGGTATAACATGTTTCGACACTTCCTAGGTTCGACTTCAATGAAGATGAAGATGGTTGATTTTTTTTGGTGATGTAATGTATTTTTTATTGTAGTTATTTAACATAAATAAAATGTGTTTTTAAAATTATTTACTAAATTCTATGATTAATATAAAAAAGAAATTTAGGTGCTACATGGCACCCCAACGCCGCCTAGCCACGCCCTTTCCACACCCCACTTTTTTGGGTGTGGACTGGTGGAGCCCACACCTGACACGTGTCGAGCAATGCACCCAACCCAAGCCCCTCCACACCCCATAGTCTCATATCAATTGGTTGCATGATTACTTTTTAAGGGACGAATGCTTATATAATTAAGAAAAGAGTGCAATCGGTCAAATTATGGATTTGGTTCCCACGCTTTAAATTTATTGATATAGACTCCAAGTATGATATATATTTTTTTACAGGTGAACTTCTATTGTAGGTATTCACATCCCCAAGTCAGGGACCCTAACCAAGATCTGACCCAGACTACGTTGTCTTAATCGGGCCCGCGCTGGGTGTAGTCAGACTTGGCTACGGCTATCATCCGGAACCGTACCACCTCCACACAAGTTACCTCGCTGGAGTAATAGCCGGATAAAACCGGGGCGGCTCAGGCTCGAACTTGCGCAACATTGGCTAACAAGCGCTTACCATCATTGCCTGGTCCCCACACCTTTCGCTACACCCGAGAGTCGAACCGGAGTCTCCAAAGAAACCAACCGGCCCAACTCCCAACTGAGCTGGGGTGGGGGATCATTTGTTGTTCTAATGATAGTAATATCCTAGTAATTTACTTAGTGGACCTACTTTATATAAATTTAATTATTTATAACTACTACTTGTGTTATTATATAACCATGAAGCTATTTGTTTTCATCGTCATTTTTTTTACCTTCGTCGTTTGGTTTAGAGATTATTAATTATAATTTGGTTGTACTTTTTAATTTCATAAATTTTATTTATTTTGAAGCTTACTCGGAAAAAACCTTGGTTGTAAATGAGTTGGCTCGGCTCGGCTCAATTTGTAAACGAGTTAAGCCCGAGCTAGGCCTGGGTCAGCTCATGAGTCGGCTCGATTTATATTTTATTTTATATAGATTAATCTTGATTTTAAATGTATTAAAAAATATTTGTGATGGGTTGAGTGTTAACATTTTAAGTTTAACTAAACAATAACATATATAAATATGGTAAAATAAACAAAAAATATACATGTAGTCCTTTTAATATGCCTTTAAGTCTTTAAAATATTGGAACAGTAATATTAATACATATAGATTATATGTGTAATTTTTATTGTTAATTTTTGTTTTGTATGTTATCAATATTTGTAAAAAAAAAAAGAAATTTAGAATTAACGAGCCAGTTCGATTTTGGCTCGAGCTAGCTTGAACATGGGACTGTAAACGAACCGAATAAACACGAACAAGGCCTTGTTCGTGTTCGTTCGTTAAGGAAATAAATGTGTTCATGAATGGTTAATGAACACTTACCGAACGAGATTTTATGTTCATGTCCGTTCATTAAGGAAATGAGAGTGTTCATGAACGGTTCACGAACACAAATAAATTTGGCCAACGCGACGAAGGATAAAGGTGGATGTGTCACACCCCTTTCTAAGGCAGAAGCACGAGGTGTGATTTGAAAGGTTCTCATTGCATACGATAAGTAAACATACTACATGAATGTAAAACAACTCCAAATTGCCATTGATAGTTTAACATCCATAACAAAAGTTAAGTTTAAAGTTTATAACACAATATAAGATAATTATTTGAAAAGTTTACAACTTCATTTTAAAAACAAATATCAAGGTTTTGATAATTATATCACCACAGGAGGTGGGATATAACAACCAAATCCCACAAAAGTGGCATTGGAGCACATAAAATAACTAAAAACATAAACAACATCCTTGAGCAAAGAGGGACCGCGCGCACATCCACTTAGTTACCTAAAATACATGTAAGTTTTGGAAAAAATCGTCAACATAAGTTGATGTGAATTCATGCAGTTTTCGTATAGAATGTTTGTATACTTGTATGAAAACATGGTGTGTAATTTGTAAAACGTATCTGTAAACTGAGTTCTGTAAATGCAAGGAATACGAGATAGCTAATGTTTCGCGAGGACATTAACATATGTCACGATATAGGAAGCCACCAAACCTAGGCATTTTTGTCGAGATCAACTGACACACAAAAGCACTCTTTGGTAGAAGTAGGCCAAGAGTGAGGTTTTCTGAAACCCATTAGATCTAACATTTTCGTTCCCCAGTCTAAATGTATACGTTGATTAATGGTGCTTATGTCACCCTATTCGTCACATGATCTATGTGTCATTCATTAGTTTTGTGTTCTACATACCATTGTACATGTATTTTCCCCAAGTTTAGAAAGCAAGTAAAAGTTTAAAAAGTGGGGACATGAACTCACCGTTTTGCGCAACTCGCGTCATAAACTTCACCGGCTGTGTTCATAAGCGTCGTGACCTATATATGTTCTATGTACGTTAGTCACTAGACTTGTATCACACAAGTACAAGTCACCATCTTAAGTTTATGTATTTGTCTTTTGTATGTTCATCTTTTGTGAGGGTCGTGCCCTTGTTTGTCGGGTCTCGCCCGTTCGTTGTGTCTTTGCACTTTGAATTTGTATTGTTTATTGTAAATATATATTTTATTTCCCAAAAATATATATTTGTGTACGTAGTCTTTGCCAAAATAATAAGTGTTAAAAATAAACTTTATATTTAACTTGTCCATATATGTTACTTATATTATTTTCGAAAAATAACTATAAGTATTTTGTAAAATAATATTCTCAATATTATCAAGTAAACTTAGGAAAGTATACTTGTATTTCTATGTAAATACTTGTGTATTTTACATTATTTGCCAAAAATGAATACTTTGATTTTTATTACTTTCCGGAATTATATTTCTTAAAAATAATATATTTTTATGACTTTTATGAAATATATATATTTATTTTTGTTATTCACCCGATTTTTGTATAATTTCCATTACTTGGTATTAGTTATATATTTGTCCAAATATATATAGTTATGTCCAAAAAATGTCCAAAGTCCATATGTTTGTGGAATATATTTATATAAATATATTTTCTTGCATTTGTCCATATACTCTTTTTGTGAGGATTTTTGTATACTTGTATACTTAGATATCCTCATGTATTTGTATGTGTATTTTGGTATTTATTGTAACACCTCGTAAAAAAACACGTCCAATGATGTATTGACACGTGTAATAAACCCTAATAAAGTCAAACATTAAATTTAAGGGACTAATTTTTCGAAAAATCAAAAACTTTGATTATAGAAGGACTGGAAGTGTCAACATGGTAATCATAAGCCTCTGAATAACATTATACGGTAATCAAATTCGCAAATGAGCCACTTGTTGATCAAGAGTAGCCGTTTGCGTAATTAATTGAAAGTTTGCGCAATGAAGGGTTAAAAGCGTCAACATGTTATTTCTTACCTCTGAGTGACCTTTTAACAAACTGGGAGCTTCATGATATTTGATTATACTCTCGGGAATGCCAAGTAT
This sequence comes from Helianthus tuberosus, assembly GCA_030545235.1. NCBI lineage: Eukaryota > Viridiplantae > Streptophyta > Magnoliopsida > Asterales > Asteraceae > Helianthus > Helianthus tuberosus. The sequence goes on from CM060372.1 coordinate 5,490,138, forward strand.
TGGCTGTCTAAGGTTTTTATGCCTTTAAGTGACGTTACGCGCAACTTTGCAAGTTTAATCGGTTAAAAGTGTCAATATGTTTAATTATACCTCTGAATGACCTGTTAGCGAACCCGAAGCATCGTGATATTTTATAATACTCTCAAGAATGCCTAATATGGATTAGATAAGGCTTCGAGGCTATTAAACGATGATATTCGCAAGTTTGCGCATTAGAGGGACCAAAAGCGTCAACTTTTGAATCTACGCCTTTTGGGGACCATTTAAGCGAACAAGAGCGTATCAATATTTAAACTCATGCTTGGGAATACCCATTATGGGCCATGGAAGGCTTGGATATCATTAAACGACATTTCGCGCTACTTTGTGCGATTAAAGGACTATTTACGTCAAACTGCAAAAGTATGTCGATTCGTATGGTATCAGACTTTCTGGAATATGAACATGAGTTAAACATGCCCTAATTATCCTTTATATAGCTTAGATATAGGCTTGGAGGTGTTTGGTGTGCAAAAATAAACTTTTTAGTCAAGCAGGGACTAAAAGTGTCAAAAGGTGCACAAGTTTGCAATTTCGCGCATATCTTACATTCTGAATATATCCGGACATCCAAAAATTTATGTAAACACTAAAATATTTTATTTTAGTGTTCGGCAGGATAAAATTCCATTCGTCGTGTAAATTGGATCGTTTTACGCGTCCGTTCGTGTTTTGTCGTAATTAGTCGAACAACGTGACCGTACGACCAAACGAACCGACATCTGACATATTTTCGAGTATGTTTCATGTCCCTTATGTTTAGGCATCATTGTTGAGCCTTGAAAATGGCTTAACGGGCCTTAAACGAGTCAAATATGGGCTTAAACACTTACAGGGGCCAAAACTGCATATTTTAAAATCTGTTTGCTGATCTGATCTGTGAGCCGGGCCGTGTAAGGATCCTCCTGGGTCTACGCTGGCCGCATGAGCCCATCAGACCAGCAAAACCAGCTTATTTCAATTCAGCAGCTGGGTTTCTTGTTTGCACATGGTTTTAATCAATTCTATGGGCCATTTTGGGCACCCATAGTATTGAAAAACAGGGGGTATGATGTGTACGGTCGAGATCAAGGCTCGTTTATCAAGAAACGATCTTAACGGTCTTGAAAAACCTATATATACCTTCCCCACTTTCATTTGCAACTCACAAATCTGCTTGCTCTCTTAATTCTGAGAGGATCTTGAGCTTCTTGAGAACCTCCTTCAGTTCATTGGACCTTTGTAAGTGTCCTTTCGTGACTAGTTTGTTCTATTTAGCGTTTATAGCCGAAAAGTCAAGCGTTTTCAATAAACACTTTGACTTTTAAACGGTTGAGCCATTATTCGCAACGAACATGGCTACGTGACCATAATTAGGTAGGTATTAAACCCTCAAAAGGGCACCTCCTAATTACCACGTTTACTCAGTCAATTGTCGGGTCAAACTTCTCAATAAAAAGTCAAACGAGTCAGTTTTTACTAATAAATTCATAACTAATAATACATAAGTTATGGAACATGTTTTAACACTTAAATAACTTGGTAATTAATATAAGAACATGTTTAAGCATGTTTAACCCGACAATTCTGAGTTTAGGCTCGGTTCGCAACCGAAAGTCGCAAAAGTTGACTTTTGCTTTGACTTTCAGTTCTGACCCGATTTAGCTTATTTTAGATATGCCTTAGGATTCCTTTAGGACCATGTTATAGGTTAGTATAACCCTCTGAGGTTATACAACTTGGTTCCATAGTAATCCTAGTTCATTGCATGTTTCCGTTATATGTTTAAAGTTGACCATTATGCCCTTTTAATATTAAAACGATATTTTTGAAAATGTGAGAGGAAAAAAACCTTTGTTACTGATTTATAAACATGTCCTTAAAATTTCACATCAGTTCGTGGTCTAAAATGAGAGTTATGCTCGATATCGTAAATTGAAAGCTTTTTATTAATTAAACGGCATATTCGGCATAAAGCCTATTTAAACCCAAATTTTGACACCAAAACTTTTACCCACTGATGTGATATAATATTTTGGGATTTTTGAAGATTTTTATTTATTTTTAGACTGATCATAACATAGGTTTCTCGCATAGACTCGGTAATTGACCATAATGCCCTTTTCGCTAATAAAATGAGTTTTACACATCCTTTACATACAAAACCTTTTTCTACTGATTTTATATATTAAATAAGTTATTTTAAATGGTAAAGGCTGATAAAAATCTCAGATTTCCTTAATCAATCCGAATATCATCAAATACCGACTTTTAGACGATTTAGGCGCATAGTATGGTTTAAAACCATATTTGGCACCTAAAGCTTGTTACCTACTGATGTTATGAATAAATTTTTATAATTTAACAATAAATAAAAGTTTTGAACTCAGAATTCCAAAATTAACCCTTAAAGCATATGTGAAATGACCAAAATGCCCCTACGGTGCATAGTTTGGTCATAAATGATAAATTTCACATATGTGAGGTATATTACTGATATAACTTATTAAAATAAATATTTTTACTGATCATTTTAGACCAGGACCTCAGATTATTATTTAACATCTTTTATAATCTTAAAAATGACCAAAATACCCCTACGGGGCTTAAATTGATTTTAAAGTCGTTTTGGGCATAATGGAAGGTATCTTACTGATATCACAACATATTTAAGGCATATAAACTTGTGAAACATGTTCATGACTCTTTTGGTTACCCGTTATGCATCTTTCGCGTTCGGTACGGTTTATGTAAGTGGTTTGCATAAATTAACCGAAACAGGTCAAACCTTATCAATTTCACTTCAAAATTCAGAATGTGTTTAGTTTACCCATATTATACAAGTCCCCATACTTGTCGGGTCTAAATCACATTCTAATCCGATCTTCACTTAATCTTGTGTTTTGAACCGTAAACATTTCCTTAAAACTAACCGGTCTAAGTTACAACTTAAATAAGAACCGTTAGGAATCTAATAGGTTAATAAAACTTTCGTTCCAGATTGAGAGCCACAGTAAAGGTACTTGTGCTTGCTGATTAGAATATACAGCTGAGTATAAATTGCATTTTAAGCTCAGGTAAATACTCTTAACTTAGTTTCCCTTTACGAGCTTGGGATACGGTAATATAATAATACCGCTTGGTCGGGTATTGAATGTTTAATCGGATTGTGATTAAATTATTGAGGTAACCCGTTTTAATCTGTCTTGTTTAAAATAAAGGCCTTTAGGGGTTAATGACCATGTCCCGGATATCCTTGGCATCATTATAAAATAAAAATGGCCACGTCTTATGCACGGGTGTAGGCATACACCTGACAGTTGCATAAGGGAAATGGTATCTCACTCTCTTGTGGGCCTATACTTGTGGTGTGTCTGTTAATCTTGACCCGGTTTCTAACATCGGGCCCTAAATGTATAACAAACATATAAATCTGTATACAAGATTATTTTTATATAATTGTCCCAAGTTATAAAAGAATTTTTGTGCATTGAGCATTCAAATCAATTTTCTAAAACATTTTCAGAATGAGTCATTTAATTGTATTTACCAGTGTAAACTGACGTATTTTTCCAAAAAGGTTAAGTGACAGCTACTGTACGTAATTGGCTAGGAGCTCAGGGCGTTAATAGAGAATCATGCAAGTTCTAGATGCCTAAAGTCTGCTGAACTGTGTTTATCTTTCTGTTTAAGATCCGCCTGTGGATCCATCTTACAATCCGTTTGTAATATTGATATTACTCTTTATTGGTTTGTAATATTATTATCTTTTGCTTTCGCTGTGCATTAAATTGTGTTGTTTGACTATGACGATATCAACTACGTCACGATACTCCTCACCTTTGGCCCACCGGTAATACGTGGAAATATCGGGGTGTGACATTTATACTCCTTGGGAGTATTTAGTGTATTTTTCAAGTTCCTAATATACTACTACATATAATACACATAATATACACTTAGCACAAAATTTGGTGATCACTAAATATATATATATTTTCCTAAAAATATACATACTTAGTATTAATTTTAACTTGAAGAAATCATTATTTCTAAGCTTGAATTTTATACAAAAATTAGGAAACCTTGATAAATATTTCTAGGAGAATTTTTGGGGAATAAGTGACGGGTGGTCCATAGGACAACCCTTAATGATGTTAAAAGACGAATTTATCCTTCACTTAGTCGCGTAATTATCTTGAATTAGATGACTACGGTTGCTTATGTTTCAGGTGCGGTTCGGGAGCTAAAAAGGGATAAAACACAGCTTTGGATGGTTTGGAGATGAACGGGTCGTGCGTGGAATAAAAGAAGAAACAAAACATAACATTCAGGGTGTCACCGTAAATTACGGTGGCCACCGTAATTTACGGTGGACCTGAAATCTGCCCAGTTCTCCACCGTAACTCAGGAGAGATGCACCGTAAATGTTTGATGTCCACCGTAACTTACGGTGGTACCGTAATTTACGGTGGACGCTGCGAGGAAATACGTAACTACCTCATTTAATCAGTTTTTGGGTGTCTTTTCACATTATCTGATCATTAGACTGTTTCTCTGCAATTTGGGGGCGATTTTGGCTGTTCCTTGTTGGTTCTAAACATTTGGTTCTTGTTTTTGATTCATATGAACTTGACTTTGAATGTTATGATGATCAACCAAACAATGTCCGGCTAAATTTGTGGTGATCATCTTAGGTGAAGGTTTCTCTAAACTTTTGTGTGTTTGTTCCAGTATTTCTAGAATGATAACTTGTGTTTGCTTGATTATCATGGTGTATGCATAATTGTTTGTAGCTGGTTAATTGATATAGCAATTTCTAGTCTTAATCGTACGTTCTTGGTGCCGTTGGCAATCGAGATATCACGGGAAGGGTTAGGGTTGGATATTGATTGATTGATCATCGGGAAACAACCTCGCATTCATATAATCCGAGTACTGTGTTCCCTTTTATCACAACAATTGTTTATGCATGAGTTATGTCTATGTAACTCTTTCTAGTTGGAATTTTGCACAATTGTTAATAGAAACTGAATCCTAAGATGGTCATTGTTCTCCTAATCTGTTTTACAACCAACCTTTGATTTGAAGTTATTTAGTAATTTAAGTTTTAAAACCAAACAATCCAAATTATTGATCTTTACTTTTTGCAATTTAGGTTAATTTTAGTTAAAGTGCAAAGCTATAAAATCAGCACATTTTCCACATACTCCCTGAGTTTGATACCCATTTACCACTATCTATAGTTGTTATTTGGATTAAATTTTATTGTGACCATGACATCACGTCAAATTTTGGCGCCGTTGCAGGGGAGTTGTGCGCAACGTGTGTCAGTTTGTTAGTTTTGCTTTGTTATTTTCGGGTTTACACTGGTGTGTTTAGTGTGCAGGTTCTACAGGTGCATGCATACTAGAGGCTCTCACAAGTCGTCACCATTGTCATTTGATCCGGAGATTGAAAGAACACTAAGGCAAAAAAGAGTTTTACTAAGAGAAAACAGAATCATTGGTTCACCTACTTCACCCATCACACCACGAAACATCATGCAAGAATCTCAAATACCACCCACAACGGGTCAAACAACCTCATCATTCATACCTACCTCCACACAACCATCACCAAACACCACTATACCTAACACCACTACAATTCCTACTCCACCTCATGATACTACACCATCCAACACTACACAACCGATTACTACTCAAGTTGAACCCAGTTTGACCTTTAGCCCATCTTCCACCATTCTACCATTATCACATTTTTCCCCCAAATACGGGTCAGTCATCCTCTAATTACCCAATACCACCCAATTCAACCATTGTCCATGCTACTTCAACAACTAGACCATCGAACCAATCAGGTTTCCATTACTCCACTCTTCCCTTTGGGCAATCTTCGGGTATTCAAGGGGATGGATATGATGATGGCTATGAAGAGGAGTTTAGAGGGTATGAAGAGGAAGGTTTCTATTATGGGGGCGACGGAGGATACTTGGGACCTCAAGGAGGAGCGGGTCAACAAAGTCAACCGATCCAACAATTTCAAGATACGAGTAGATTACCGGTTGGGGTGCAACATGTTAGACCGCAAGGGCCGCAATTGCAACACCCTACACCGCTACAACAAGTGCGTCCTCAAAATACACAACCGCAATATCAAAGACCGATTCAACAACCGCAAATGCCACAATACCAATTTCAACCGCCCTTTGCACCTCAAGGGCCTATGCAAATGGGTCAACCAAGAGCACCATTGGGTGCCCCTCAAAGACATCATCGGGAGGTTGTACGGGGAATTGAAGCTCACTTCCGGCCTATTATCACTAACAATCCTTCGCCGGTAGTGATTCCTCATCATGCGGATGGAAGAACTTTTGAAGTAAGAACAACCGCTCTCCAAAGTCTACCAAAATTCAAAGGGTTAGCAACGGAAGAACCCTATTTTCATTTGGAGACATATGATTCTATTTGCAATACCATTGGAGGTCAAGGTTTTTCTTCGGATGATGTCAAGTTGGTCCTTTTTCCAAGTTTCCCTATAAGATAAAGCAAAGAGATGGTTTCACACTCTACCCTCCGCATCGATCTTTACATGGGCCGATATGCAACAAATATTCTTAGATGAATATTACACTTCTCAAAAGACTAATGATGCAAGAAGAGGTTTGAGAAGCTTCCAACAACAATCGGGGGAGATGTTTCATGAAGCCTTCAAGAGGTTTAATATGATGTTACGGAATTGCCCTCATCATGGGATCCAATTATGGGAGTTGTTGAATGCTTTTCACGACTGGTTGAGTTCGGAGGATGCACGAGATTTAATGTCGATCACCAACGGTACGTTCGGTACCAATTATGAACATGTTGATTGGGCGTTTTTAAAACAAATGGCGGTGAATTCCAAGAGGAAAGCTCAATCTTCAAGAAGGGCAAGGCATGTGATTCAAAGGCCCCAAGTTCATGGAGTAGAGAGTGGCAATGTTCAAACCACGAACCAAGTGTACAACGTGTGCACTATTGCAATGAAATAGGCCACACGGCGGAAGTTTGTGTAGTGGGAGTGGTTGATGAACAAGTAGAAGAGGTGAATGCAATTCAAGGAGGGGGTGGTCGAAATTTCAATATGAACTCCAACACCTATCATCCCGGGTTACGAAACCATCCTAATTTCCACTACGGGAATGCGGCGAACAAAGCTAACCCAAACTTTCAAGGAGCTCAAGGTAACTTTGTACCTCGCCAACAATACAATCAAGGCAACTATAGAGGTGGAAACAATTATGGATACCAAGGGCAATTTCAACAAACGGGTCAAAGTGGTTCGAGTCAACCTTCGTCAAGCGGGAATGAAGTCATGGATATGCTTCGGGCTATGCAACAAGATATGCAAAAACGGAATCAACTTGATGAAGTTCGAATGCAAAAGGATGAGGTTCGTGACAAGAGCATCCAATCACTAACAACCCAAATGGGCCAATTAGCAACCGATGTGTCGGAATTGAAGAAAATCAAGGGTAAACTTCCTAGCGACACCAAGGTAAATCCTTCACATGGTTCGTCACGAGGTAATGTTAATGTTCATCATGTTAGTGTATTGAGAAGTGGAAAAGAGTTTAAAGTCAGTTTGTCACCCGAATTGGTTGAGGGGGTGGTTGAGGATGTCACAGGTAATGAAAGTGAAGATGATAAGGTTTCACCAGTTAAATCTAAAGAATCAAATGTTAACAAACCGGGGTTGGGTGAAAACGAAAAAAATGAAAAAGTTGAGGGTGAACCGAGTCAAGTCCCGTTTCCATCGGCTTTACTTGACCCGGGTAGGAAGAATTTTATTGCATCAAGAGGTCCACACAAAGAAGAATTTTGGGACATGTTTAAACAAGTTAAAATTAACCTTCCACTCCTTGATGCAATAAAACAAGTACCCGCCTATGCAAAAATTTTAAAAGAGTTATGTACACAAAAAAAGGCAACAAAAGAAGAAAATGCCTAAGCGGGTAGATTTAACCGGGCAAGTGAGTGCAGTTTTAACTGGGGAGCTTCCTCCTAAGCTCCAAGGTCCGGGCACGCCTCTAATCAACATTCAAGTTGGTAATTTTCAAATGGCTAAGGCGTTACTAGATCTTGGAGCCGGGGTTAGCATTTTACCGGGGGGCTTATATGACCAATATGACTTTGGTCCGTTAGCTAGGGTGGAGACAACGGTTGTTTAGCCGATTTGTCTCATAAGTTACCCCGGGGGATGGTTCAAAATGTGATTGTGAAAATTGATGAATTTTATTACCCGGTTGACTTTCTAGTCTTGGACTACTCGTCCACGGACCCAAAACAACAACAAAACGTAATTTTGGGTCGGCCATTTTTTAGCACCGCGCATACTGTGATCGATTGTAGATTTGGTACAGTCAATATGACTTTTGGGAAGCGAAAAATGCGCTTGAATGTTTTTACTAACAATTCTAATGCTAATGGTGTTGATGAGTGTTTCATGGCAGATTTAGTTGACGGATGCAACCCGCATGAGTATGAGGAGGATGGTATGGATGTTTGCTTGTGTGATTTTTCTGAACAGGTACATGCTTATGCACTCCGGGTTGAAGAGGAAAAACAGGATGCCGTGGCTTTGAAGGAAGTTTGACCACCATGGACTCATCAATTTGAAGGTTTACTGGCGGAAATAAATTCGGGTACTAAACCATCGTTAGAGGAACCGCCGAAGTTGGAACTTAAAGACTTGCCGAGCCACTTGAAGTATGCTTTCTTAGGGGATAATGACACTCTACCGGTCATTATTGCCTCTAATTTAGAGTTGGTGCAAGAGCAAGCATTGTTGGAAGTTTTGAAAGAAAATAAGGGAGCTATTGGATGGACGATTGGCGATCTCAAAGGAATTAGTCCATCAATCGTCATGCACAAGATTATTACCACCGAAGATGCAAAACCAACACGAGAAGCTCAAAGGCGATTGAATCCGAACCTAAGGGAGGTAGTAAAAAAAGAGGTAATCAAATGGATGGACGCGGGAATCATTTATCCGATTTCGGATAGTGCTTGGGTGAGTCCTACCCAAGTTGTACCTAAGAAGGCCGGCATTCAAATAGTCAAGGACGAAAGTGGTGAACAAATTACCACCCGACCGGTCACCGGGTGGCGTGTATGTATTGACTACCGAAAATTGAATGCCGCCACTTCTAAGGACCATTTCCCGCTACCTTTCATTGACCAAATTATTGAAAAATTATTGGGTCAAAAATATTACTGCTTTTTGGACGGGTATTCGGGTTACAATCAAATAGCAATACACCCGGATGACCAACACAAGACCACCTTCACTTGTCCATATGGCACCTTTGCCTTTCGGCGAATGCCATTTGGCTTGTGCAATGCACCGGCAACTTTCCAACGATGTATGATGAGTATCTTCTCGGACATGGTTGGAGAGTCGCTTGAAGTGTTTATGGATGACTTCTCCATTTTTGGCACTAGTTTCGAATCTTGTCTCAACGAATTACAAAAAGTTTTAAAAAGATGCGTTGAGAAAAATTTAGTGCTTAGTTGGGAGAAAAGTCACTTTATGGTGCAAGAGGGCATTGTGTTGGGTCACGTCATTTCGGAAAGGGGAATGGAGGTGGATAAGGCAAAAATACGGGTAATAGCATCTTTGCCACCTCCGAAAAATGTTAAGGGTGTAAGGTCATTTTTGGGACATGCGGGTTTCTATAGACGTTTCATAAAAGGTTTTAGTGTTATCACCAAACCTTTATGCAACTTGTTGTTAAAAGATGTCCCATTTGATTTTACTAATGAATGTATGCAAGCTCTCACTGGTTTGAAGGAACATTTAGTCAAAGCTCCTATCTTGCAACCACCGGATTGGTCAAAGCCGTTCGAGATAATGTGTGATGCAAGCGACACTACTATTGGTGCAGTTTTGGGTCAACGGGTTGACAAGAAGCCGGTAGTGATTTATTACGCAAGCAAGACTTTATCTGAAGCGCAACTGAATTACACCACAACCGAAAAGGAGTTATTAGCGGTGGTGTATGCCTAGGATAAGTTTCGTGCATATATTTGGGGGAGCAAGGTGGTGGTTTATTCGGATCATACTGAGGTCCGATATTTGATGGAGAAAAAGGACGCGAAGCCCCGTTTAATTCGGTGGGTATTATTGTTGCAAGAGTTTGACTTGGAAATTCGAGACAAAAAGGGAAGTGAGAATGTAGTGGCGGATCACTTGTCTAGGATTCCGGTTGAAGGAATTGACAATGTTAGTGAAATAAATGAAAGTTTTCCCGACGAGCAACTCTTAGCCGTTTCCATTTTTGTTGCACCGTGGTATGCTCATTACGTAAATTACTTAGCCACGGGTGCCATCCCAAGTCATTGGACCAAGAAGTGACGACAACAATTTATGGTCCAAGTGAAGCAATACATTTGGGATGAACCGGATCTTTCCAAGATCGGGCCGGATCAAGTTATTAGGAGGTGTGTGCCTGAAACGGAGGTGATGGAAATTTTGACTCATGCTCATTCATCCGCATGTGGAGGTCACTTTAGTGGGCATAAAATGGGTTACCGGGTTCTCTCATGTGGGTTTTATTGGCCCACGATTTTCAAGGATGCATGTGAGTTCGCTAGGAATTGTATAAATTGTCAAAAGATGGGAAGCATATCGAAGAGGGATGAGATGCCATTACAACCAATCTTGGTTGTTGAAATATTTGATGTATGGGGTATTGACTTTATGGGTCCCTTCCCGAATTCGAATGGCTTTCTATATATTTTGGTAGCTGTGGATTACGTCTCGAAGTGGATTGAAGCTATTGCAACACGAACAAACGACCATTCGGTTGTTTGTAAATTTGTTCAATCCAACATCTTCTCTCGTTTTGGCATCCCGCGTGTTATTATAAGCGATGGTGGTTCGCATTTCAAGAACTTCAATTTTGGGAAATTGTTGAAGAGATATAGCGTGAATCACCGGATTGCCACACCTTACCATCCGCAAACGAGTGGACAAGTCGAAGTGTCAAACCGTCAAATCAAAGAAATTCTCATGAAGACGGTTAGAACGGATAGGAAGGATTGGTCAAGCAAATTGGATGATGCATTGTGGGCGTACCGAACGGCCTACAAGACTCCAATTGGCACAACCCCGTATCGGATGGTTTATGGAAAGGGTTGTCATTTTCCAATGGAGTTAGCGCATCGGGCACATTGGGAAATCAAGACTGTGAATGCGGATTATGATGAAGCGGGGAAGATGAGAAAGTTGCAATTAAGCGAGATCGAAGAGATTAGAGATGAGGCGTATGAGTGTGCATCGGCTTACAAAGACAAGCTCAAGAAGGTGCACGATGCAAAATTGAGGAAGAAATCCTTTGAAGTGGGTCAAAAGGTTTGGTTGTACAATTCAAGACTCAAGATGTTTGCGGGCAAGCTTAAAAGCAAATGGATGGGCCCGTATGTCATTCGGCGAGTTGGGAGGTTTGGAGATGTAGATATCCAAGATGAGCAAACACTGAAACAACAAACGGTGAACGGTCACCGATTAAAGCCATACTTGGAGGGGAACGACATCAACTACTTGGAGCTTGATAAAGCGGGCTACATCTTACGCCCGGTCGACGATGAGCAACCATGAGAGGCCCAGGTTTGGTAGTGTAAATAGTTAGCATTTCATTTTGTTTGTTTTGTATAGTTTGCATATTTACCGTACTCGCTTGAAGCTTGTGTTTGAAACAAGTGTGGGGAGATTCGTGTTGCGAATGGCTCTAACATTGTGTTGAGGACAACACGGGACTTTCGAGGGGGTAGGGTAATTTTTAAATGTTTTTGACAAATTTTAAAAACACAAAAAAAAAAATGAAAAAAATATAAAAAAATGTACCTAAAAATTGCAATTTCCAGCGAACCAAAGATGCCCAGGTGCCACCGTAATTTACGGCGGCACCGTAATTTACGGTGGCACCGTAATTTACGGTGGACAGTGAAATTTGTTGGGCTTTACGGCAGGATCTTACTGAGTTACGGTAGGAAAATGTTGCCAGCATCCACCGTAATTTACGGTGGACCTGGCGAGTAAATGGGTCGTTCTGGTTCCTGCAGTTACATAAAAAAAATAATAATAATAAAGCAATCTGGTCACGTGAACTCTTCCCCATCCACACAATTTCCCTTCACTCATCTCCTCCAAACATTCTCATCTATCACTTTCTATTGCCCCACCAAATCTAAGAACTCCATAGCCTCCTTCAACCTCCAATTCTTCATATCTCTTTCAATTCTTGGCCAAATCAAGTGAAATTTAGGTCTAACTTGACTAATTTCTCACGAACTTGCTGATTGTGAGAAGAGATTTGCGAAAAAAACGAAGTTTTTGGGTCCGAATCACAAACCCTAGTGACGAAAATTTTGGGGGTTTTTGAAGTTTTTGTTTCACTTGTGTTCTTGCATCTTCAAACAAAGGTATGGAAGTTTGTTTGTTGTATTTTGATGATGCATTGTGAAGATTGGGGTTATTTTTTATATTTGTTCATACCCACTTGCTTGTTCTTAGAATTTGTCATAAAATTGTTACTTGAACATTGTTATGAGTTGTAGATGTAGGATTGATGGTAAAGTAGTGAACTTTTTGGGAATTTCTACATTGTAGAGACACCATGCCCAATTTTTGGAAAAAGATTTATAAAAGTTTTTGTTCACTAGCATCTACAACCATAGTAACAAGCAAGTGTGGGGATATTTTGGTGAAAAGGGTCTAATTTATTGTCTTTGGTTGTGTTGTTTGCTTTAATGTGTGTAGAAAATGGTCAAGACTAAGGAAAGAGCTGGAGCAAGTTCGTCTTCTTCATCTAAAGATAAGGGCAAGCAACTGGAACAACAACCGAGAAAGAGGCAATATTTGGGTCGAGTTGATGAGAGTGAAAGCGAGGAAGAAATGGAGTTGGACCCGGCGGAAAAGCCAAAATGGGAGTCGGGTTCATTGGAAGACCAACCGGAGCATTGGCAACCGACACTCTTCCACGACAGTATGAATCGATTCAAAAACAGAGCTGCCGCATTTATTTGTGAGAGAGAAGTTCGTGAAGTGGAATTTAGTCCGTTTGGTGTGTTTGCCAAATTCCGCGCTTTAGGATGGGAGGGGGCACTTAGTTGTTATGACAAGGATAGCAAGAACTTGTGTTAGTGCATTCACCTGTCGTCTTCGTCTTATGTCGAGTCTCGGGTTCGTTGCGGATCTAAACAAGCATGACATCACAAGTGACATCATGGAATAGGAATTTGGATGTTGACCGTTTGAAGATAAGATGACCGTTTGAGTTTGTACATAGCATGACCGTTTGAATGTGTGTTGTCCATTTGAAAGTGTCATGACCGTTTGAAGAGTGGTGTGTCACCTTCACATATTCACATATTCAATTTAAACGACACACACATTCACATATTCAATTTTTTTAAACTGATTGTTTGTTTGTTTGTTTCAGGTATATTTTTGAAAGGTGATCTTGCTTGGACTTGATATTTCGCTTAACGGGACTGTCTTGATAAACGTGTTTCCGTATCATGGATATCAATTTCTTTAAAATGACTAGTGAAACAATTAATAGAATAAATGTATTGGAGAAAGAGTTTGACTTGTTTTCAGGTTGTCCAGGAGAAAGTACAAAGAGTATAATTGAGAGGTATAGCCATCTTGTTCGCTCAATGTCTGAGATGGGTATTAAGAAAAGTTCAAATGAATGCGTTGAGAAATTAGCCAATGCCTTACCTCAACAAGAGTGGAGTACATTTCTTTTGAATTTAAAAATAACTGGAGAATACTCTGATTTGGCAATTGGTCAATTCATTAAGAAACTTGAAGAACAGATGGAGAGGAATGCTGAGAAGAAGAAAAGTCAAAGTGGAAAATCAATATTAAAGAAGAGCAAGAGTAAAGGTGTTCAAGTGGAAGAGGAACAGACTGAAGAGATTTTAGCTTTGAAAGATGAGAAGAAAGCTGATAAGAAACAGATTTTTGATTTGCAGGAAAATTGTGAGAGGTTGAAATCTGAAAATGACAAACTGTTAGGTGATTTGAACAGTTTGACATTGAAAAACAAGATTTTGAAAGAAAAAGAAAAAGAATTTGAAAATGAAAAATTAAAATTTGAAAAAGATTTTCAAAGTCAAATGAAGATTTTAGAAGATGAGAAATCTGCTATTTTTAAAAATAATCTTGAAAAACAGATTGAAATAAACTCTCATCTTCAGAAAATCATTCGACTTGAAAATGAAGCTGAAAAAGCTCGGATTAAAATCAAGGAGCTTGAAGAGAAATTGAAAGGTTTTGAGACTTCGTCATCAACACCAGATTATCCCTGTCCAAAACCGATCAATTCAGTTCCAATAAGTGACAATGTCACAAACTTTGATAATGTCAAAGTTGAAGATTGTGATGAGAAAACTGATGATGATGAGAAAAAGAAAACATTTTTGAAATTAAAAGAAATGTTTAAAGAAACTGTTCTACATTCTACTGAAAAAGGTGAATGCTCAACGCAAAAACCTGTAAAGAAGAATGTGGAACAAAAACAAAAGGATAAAAAACCGAAAAATCTTCAAAAAGAAAATAAAAGCTCATCAGTTCAATCATCCAATCGTGATAAAAAATCAAAAAAATTGGAAATCAAAACTCAAAAATTGTAGGTAATAAGTGGTGCAGGTTGGACCACAGTGCTCAAAAGCCAAATCCAGCAAACATGAGGAAGGAATATCACCAAGCAAAACAGTGCTATGATCTGAATGTTTGGACTGAAAATGGTGATTGGTACGATAACAGAGTGTGTTACCGATGTGGCTATCAAGGACACATTGCTGTTAACTGCCAGAGTAGAAGGTTTGAGTCAAGGAGATGCTTTAACTGCAACATCATTGGCCATATTGCTAGAGATTGCTCAATGAGATCAATGAGAAGATCGAGGGCTGAATCTCAGAAGCAGGTGAAGAAACCAGTCAATGTCAAGCCCAAAGAACAGAAGGTTCAAGAACCTAAAGTTCAAGAAAAGAAAGTAAAGCTTTCACAGGGGCAAAAAGACAGACTGAGGAAGAAGAGGAAGAAAGCAAGAGAGTATCTAAAAAGGATTTTGTCCTCGGGTTCATATGGTAAAAATAAGAGTTCTGATTAATCGACTTCCTCGATTGCAAAATCAAGCAAAACGCATTCATCAGATACAAATCTGAGGATGAAAGAAGAAAAGAAAAAGAAGAAAATGGTCGGCGATGAATCTGACATGTTAAAGTCAGATAAGCCACCTTCAGGCGATGAATCTGACAGATCAAAGTCAGACAAGCCATGTGCAGGCAATGATTCTGGTACGGTAAAGCCAGAAGAGCTGGTAGTTGAGGTAAAAACTGAGAATTCAGGTTTAACAATGGATGATGCAAATTTTCCACCATTGTTGAACAAGAATTCAAAATCACCCAAGGACCGTCAGGCTTGGGTGAATCTGTTTAAATGAAAAACCTGACTTGCCGGAGCTCCCAGGTTGGTAAGAGTGGAGCAGGAATCGGCACATTTCTTGAGAAATTCACGAAAGTGAGTTCGACTTAAAAATGGTAAATCAGGGACATTAAGTTGTACTTGATTTTCTACAAGTGATGTTTGTGGATTGATCTTAAAAATGTTAGTTTTTACAAGTGATTGAAGAAAACAAAGTGATGAAAGATCCACGAATTTGTGAAAAGAAACACAAAACTTATTTTCCGGAAAAACCATTTTGATTAAAACAAACTTAAGTGTTTTGAAATCACTATGGGAAAATAGTTTGTTGTCAGGGGGAGTTCTGATTGTTCAAGCCAAGTGAATGGATCATCATGTTGTCAAGTTTCTTGTACAGCTTATTTTCAAATTTTTCCAGAAAATCAAAATTGAGACATATTTTGATTTTAGGGGGAGTAAAAATTTTAAAAAAATTAGAAAATTTGAAAATGTCAAAAACATTGAAAAATTCAAAATGAGTTTTGTTGTAACAAGAGGAAATGATAGTAGATCAGTTAGACTGTCACGGCATGCTAAAGAAATGGAGAGATAAAATGTGATAAACGATCTCACTAAAGATGTGACGATAGGCTCAGCCAGATTAGTAGATTTGCGAGAACGATACAAACCTAAATGAAAAAGCCTAGTTCTAGTGGGAAACATGGTCGAAAGCATAGTACTTAGTTTTGTCCTTCTTGACTGTGTGCCTACTCAGTAATCGCTGATTGTCGAAAGACATAAAACTGGTTAAGTTTGTGAACTTTCACAACTTTGCTAAAAAATCACTGTGATTGTGCATTTCATTTTGCCAAGATTTAAACTTGTTTTATTTCTTTATTTTGTTTAAGCATCGGACATCCTCTGCGTATACGTGAGTATCGACCTGGATGTTGTTGCCTAAACGTTCTGCTTTATTTTTTTTGGTGTTTCGTTTAAGTTTTGGACCTCCTCTGCGTATACGGGAGTATCGACCTGGTGGTTAAAGCCTAAACAAATTCAACTTATTTTTATTTTCTTATTTTGTTTAAACATTGGACTTTCTCTGCATGATGAGGGGATATGCTGAGATCGTGGGGTCCATAAGAACTTAGTGCTATCTTAATATACCTTAAAGTATCGGTAAGCAGATTGAAAGTTTTTAGATTGAGCTTAAGAGGACAAATATATCGTCAATCTACGTGAATCGTTTAGAACTGAAAATGTTAAAAGCTTAACGGTGCTAGTGATTTGTCACATAAACTGATATGATCCTCTTACACAAGCTCACAAAAATAGTGTCTGTAAATATTTTTTTACTGCATTTCATTCTATTTCATAAAAAAACCAAAAAGATTTTAGTGTGTTTTAGCATAAATTTTGAAAATACAAAAGATTTTCGACAACTGATGTTGGAAAACTGATATTCAAAATTTCAAGTGCTGAACATGATGAACAGGTTTGGGAGTGTGTGCACTGAATGGAGAAATTTGATTTGAAAAAGAAATGTTTGATTAGTTAATAGAGATCATTAATTTGAACTTGGTGTAACTATTTCTAGTAAAGTTTTTCTTATTGATTTAAGTAAAAACTTATGTTTTTGGTGAGAAAATGTGTGCAGGAAATGAGCTGATCAGAGATAAAGCCACGGATTGATCTCAAGGTGATAGCTAATTCTAGACAGCGATCCCATCATGATGAGAGGGGGAGTCTGACGAGGTTAGAGCCAAAGAGAAGATACTGGTATATGCTAAGAAAGAAAAGAGACTGATAAAGACTGAAGATGCGAAGACTCGACACTTAAGACTCGTCAACATCTGAGGGGGAGTCTGTTGGTGCATTCATCTGTCGTCTTCGTCTTATGTCGAGTCTCGGGTTCGTTGCGGATCTAAACAAGCATGACATCACAAGTGACATCACATAGGTGACATCACAAGTGACATCATGGAATAGGAATTTGGATGTTGACCGTTTGAAGATAAGATGACCGTTTGAGTTTGTACATAGCATGACCGTTTAAATGTGTGTTGTCCATTTGAAAGTGACATGACCGCTTGAAGAGTGGTGTGTCACCTTCAAACGGTCAGGGGTCTCTCCCTATAAATAGCATTCAAACTGTCATCATTTGTAACTTTCTGATTTTCGACGCCGAGGTGCTGTCGAGGTGTCTCTGTACTGTAAAGTGTTCAAGATCAATAAACAAGACATTTATTAGTGAATACAAGCTAAACGAAGACCGAATCAACGAATTCCGCCTCTGATTCTGTCTGAGCACTCTTCTGATTGACTCGTTAGGTCGTTTCACGATCCTACAACTTGTTCATAAACGAAATTCAAGAATGGATGGCAACTCTCAAGTGCAACACATACGAAAAGCCATCGCAAATGAAGTTGATAGGTGAAGTGAATGGGATCCCGGTAGAGATGTCATTTGACACGCTAAAGAAATTGGGGAAGTATGACAGTTTACATGCTCGTGAGTACATGATCCCTAGCCTTGATGATTTGTTTCACAAACCGGATAAGCATCCTCGTTGGAATGATATGTTAGCAGCATTGTTTTTGCCCGGTACTTACAGTGGCGTTTTATACCGGAGGAACTTGAAGATAGAAGCGAAGTTGTTGCTAGCAATCTGCATTTTAAATGTCATTCCGCGAAGGGGGGACAAGGAGCAAGTGAGGTACCCGGAAGTACATGTCCTCTATTCGCTACTTAATGGGTCTCCACGTTTTCCAATCCGATACTTGATCATGAACCACCTATGGATTTGCCGAAACAAGTTGGGAAGAGATATTGTCCCATATTGCCGAATCATCACGGGATTGATGAAGCAACAAAAGGCAATTACGTCAGAAAATAAAGGGGCACCAAAAAGGCATCAGCCTTTTACTTTAGACAAGTTGGGGATTGGTTGGACTTACACGCAATCAGAACGGTACCATAAACTCAAGTCGGAGGGGCAGCGATGGAGAGCATTAAAGGTGGGTGCAAGGGATCTTCTACCGGGAGAAGCGGATGAGCCGGAAAGTGATGTGGAGGCTCCGAGTGGTGATGATGATTATGCGGACGAGCCGCATGGTGGTGAGAATGTAGACCAAGGGGGCCTAGGTAGAGGTTATGGTGGTGCTTTTTACGATTATACGGAGCGTTCCTATGTGCCGAATTGGGCTTATGATGGCACGATGCAAGAGGTTATCGAAAACCAACGTCCTCCGGCACCCATTTTTGAGTCATGGTTGGGTTCGGAGCGGACGTTATTTGATCAACATACAATGATGAGTGCAAGCATGGAGCGGTCTTTGAAACAAAATTTTGATCGCCAAGAGGCGTGGAATCACACACATGCGTATTCCCATGAATTGGAAATGAATAATCGATACCATGATGATCAAGAAAGAAGATTGCATGCAGATTGGCACGCCGGGCGGCCGGTGGTTGTGGATCCACAACATGTGGATTATGTGTCTCTACCACCTTATGATGGTAGTATTTCGTATCCGACCCCGCCGCTTCATCATTCACAATTGATCGACCCGCGCCAACAAGAAGGAGCTCCGCAACAAGGTGGGAGTAGTAGCGGTTCATTTGCATTTGGAGAATGGAATGACATGATGTCTTCCATTTTTGGGCCTCCGCAGCCTCGCTATTACTAGTCAGGTCGTGTTCCTTCCTTGTATATTTTGTGAATACTTGTTAGTTTGTTTTGTTTATGGTCGGGTGGTTGGGTGGTGTTAGTTTGTGATGTTATGTTTGGGTTGGTGCGAGTTGGCGGTGTGATGTTTAAAAAGAAGAAAAAAATATAAAAAAAATCCAAAAAGAAATTTGTGGTTTAAGTGTTGAGCTTTCATTTGGTGTGATAGAGTTTTTGGCGATCAAGGCCTCCTAAAACCATACATTGGGGTCAATGTATCCCAAGTGTGGGGATGGGGGAAATTTTTGAAGTTTTTGAAAAAATTTTAAATCAAGCGAAACGATGTGAGAATTTGAACGCCCTAGATTAACCCCAATTGATGCACCGGCAACCCTTATTACCCTTTTATTCTTGGTGAGAGTTGAAGCCACACGTGTAAATAAATAATACTTATCTTTGATGAGAGTGGCTATGGGTGGGGGTGCATTAGAACTTGTGCCTTGATATGGTTTGAGTCCTTAGTTAGACATGAATGTGAAAAGGATAAGGGCATCTAGTTAGCCTCGTCTTTAGTGTGTGTGAGTGTGGGATTTGGGGGGTTGGACCTCATAAATTATATATATGAGCATGGTTGCGAGAGGGGCGGGGGTTTGGACATTTAGTTGCCCAATTTTGTGCCTAAAAGCCTATCGTTTGTTTCCCCTAGCTAGTTCCTAAAAATTTACCTAACTTGACCCGGTCTTATAGTGTTAGTGATTGTTTAGTAGTATGTAATTTTATTTGATGTTTTGTTGAAAGTTTATGTTAGCTTTAAAAAAAAAAGCAATGAAAAAATGAAAAAAGAAGTGATATTTAGTTATCTTGTATATAGTAGAAAGTTTGGTAGTTGTTTGTTTGTTTCTTTATGTAATAAAAGACCGGGTTGAGTTTCCGCTACTTCATATATATTCCATTTCCTACCCGTACACCTAGCCACGTTACAACCTCAACCTTGAAAGTCCCTTGGATTTGCATTCATGTTTGACACATTTTAGGAGAAGAATTGATTTAGGTACAAGCCTATAGTTGTGCAACCGCCCGTTAGCCTTTGTGTGTCTAGCTCATATTCCTAGTGCTTACTTGTTACCGAGAAGAGAGACTTAGCGAGGGGTGCATTATTTTGGGTGTTAAAAAGGGGTTAGTAAAAGGACTACATGTTTATGCTTGGCTTACATTGATCACTTGTTTTGAAAACGGTTTTATGAGTTGCTTGGGACAAGCAACGGTTAAGTGTGGGGATGTGACGGGTGGTCATAGGACAACCCTTAATGATGTTAAAAGACGAATTTATCCTTCACTTAATCGCGTAATTATCTTGAATTAGATGGACTACGGTTGCTTATGTTTCAGGTGCGGTTCGGGAGCTAAAAAGGGATAAAACACAGCTTTGGACGGTTTGGAGATGAACGGGTCGTGCGTGGAATGAAAGAAGAAACAAAACATAACATTCAGGGTGCCACCGTAAATTATGGTGGCCACCGTAATTTAATTTACGGTGGACCTGAAATCTGCCCAGTTCTCCACCGTAACTCAGGAGAGATGCACCGTAAATGTTTGATGTCCACCGTAACTTACGGTGGTAGCCGTAATTTACGGTG